>OZ017774.1:41364039-41888698 GCA_963969385.1 Philonicus albiceps
TTTTGGAGGTAAGGGAGCGAGCCGAACGATTGTGATCAATGTTCGCATTTTGCCAAAAACTTTTATATTGAATCGAAGAAGGAAATGAAGTCGTTCGGCTGAAGAACGCAAAGTTGCGACAACTCATATCTCTCGTAAGTTTTGGTACAGTATGATCCGGGGTAGTTGGTTAGAGAGGAAGGACTTTTCAAGACTTTGATTTTATTTATCTCGTTCGTACCATGAACTGCAGGGAGCGAACAGTTTGTAAAAAGAAAAAAGTACATGCCCTCCTCCGCACTATATCATTGCTATCATCGAGAACGACTACAAAAATTCGGGGGCGTCCTATAAAGTTTTCTTTATAAAAAAAAGAGGGTGAAAAAAAAAATTTATATATTGAGAAAGACGAAAACCCGAAGGGGTAACAGAAATTTTAAGGAAGTGTGCGGAGAGTGCGGGAGCGCACCAAGAGGGTATTTTCTAGAGATAAACTATGAAGAATGGAATTGTAGAAGCACACCAAGCCGATTTATATGATTCGCTCCCGACAAAACAGTTCTTCATGGCTGTCCTTTTTTGCACTTAAGGATGAATTTATCCTTGTTTGTATCTTTCTATATCTAACCCTGAGATGGAGGCGGCAGTTTGAATGTTTGTGGTAAAAAAAATTGCTTCGACTTCGATCTGCCCGCCAATGCTAGAATGTGGGTTGAGGGATATCCTTGAGAAAACCGTTCGCGGTGGAAGTGACTAGAAAATTTCTTGGGTAGTGAGAGGGATACAAACAAATGGGCCACCTTACGACGCGTGGGAACGGATATCTGACTTTTTCCGTATTTTCAAAGACAAATAACAATTTTTTTTTCACAGTAGGCGTGTGCTGATGCTCCTCCAGTCGGGCGATTTAGGGCACATTTACCTACTTTTCTGAAGCGATAAAAGGACAATCCTTTGAGAAGTGTCTGATATGATCTATTCCCTTTCCCATCACAAGTTAAGAACATCTAGCCGACACGTTTTCGGTGATAAAATTTTTGCCAATTTAGTGTGGCTCTGCAGGGCCCCGTGGGAAGATATTGATCTAGACTCTTAAAGTTAACTAGAACTGAAGTAGCAATAGGCCAAAATGGCACCATTAATTCATCAACTTTAAGGGACAGATGGACAAATTGTGATGCAGAGTCATCGCCCAGCCGGATAGTGACTCTATCTTTTGATTAACTAGAAAAGTCTAAGAAAAGGCAAGTCATTTTAGAGGCTTCTCTTGAAAAAGGTCCGGAGACGACATTGTCCTTAATTGAATAACATCTGTACGATGGTGGAGCGCATAAATTCACGCATGATTGAGATCTCCTGGAACGACGACAGGCTCATGCCCAATACACGAGCACTTCTCAGAATCGCACCATAAAGGAGAAATCTTTTGTTAGAAGCTACCACCGAATGACCTATAAATCAACGGTAAGATTTCCCGGACTTTTCATGTATGTCCCAACGACGTCAAGTGGGACAAGTTATTTGCCCCTGATACTGTCCCTTCCCGTGTACGAATTTATCTGGCCGCAAAGTGCGCCACTCTTCTCGGCGAAGATTGATTGGGAGGTGCCCAGATTTCAGTTTATTTATAGCTTGCTACTATATCCCGAGATTCGCTCAAGTCAAGGCCGAACCTTTGGTCCAGCATCAATCTAGCTAATTTAGGCCGCTATGCTATGGGAATTAGGTGAGGAGGGATAGGGGAGGGGGAATTCTCGTTAGAAAAGGCCAGCTCAAAGTGGAAAATTAGATTTGATTATCCATTTCCCGGACGCACCTTTGTTTATAGTAGTGGCCGCAGAATGGTCTAGGACGTGAACTCCTCTGAGGGATCCTCCCAATTTGAATCTTAGCAGCAAACATTAACCGAAATTTAATCAAATCGAAACAACCGCGCGGTTGGTGTCCTGGAAAATCGAGGAATAGGCAAATGCGAATGAATAGGCCCTCCAGGTCCTAAACGAGGAGGTTTCGACTAGGTAAATCGATTTATTGCCGATCAGGCCGTGTGGTATTTACCTGCCCCATCTGCAGTATGGACATTTTATAGCCAGCTCTGCTGTGCAAGTGCAATCGCGGCAATTCAGTTTTAAAGGAAGGGTTTTACGGAATTAAACTTGGGAAAATAGATTCGATGTTGGATTGAACTTCTGAAAAATTTTGACTTCTAAATGATATCAGAGTGCATTTTCACTAACAAAATTTCTCTATCAGCAAAATTCAGTATGTCTAAGTCTATTTAACTAGCACTAATTTTTTTAAACCATTTGAAACATTTGAATAAACTAATAAATAAATAAATAAATCTTCAAAGCTCAAAGAAGATAAAAGGTGTATTAAAACTTTAATATAAAAATAGAAATGTAAATAACCCTCCACTGTACAGACTCGTAAAAGTTTACAATAAACCTTAAATATTACCACAACTCTCATTTAGAAACTGTGAAATTAAATTTGAAGAATCCGATAAAAGCGACTAATCCTAATGAGAATTTATTGAAAACAAAGTCTTATTATTTTGGCACAGCAAAATTGAAATTAATCCCTTCATTCCATCGTAATTGAATTGATTTCCCATTGAAAAACTCTCTCGAAATTCCGCAATAAGCTTAAATATTACTTATAAAACTAAAAGTAGAAGACATCATCATTTTCACTTGAACTTTCAATTTTCCAGGACTATGGAAATGGTCCATTGAGTTCTAAGCTAACCCACTTCGGGGTCTCACTGAGACGGCTTAGTTTAGCTTTTCATTTTGTCGAGGGTATTAATCATTTTTGGACGGTTGTAATTTCTCTGCTTCTGCTTCTCTTCATTTCCTGTTTTACGATTGTAGCAATAAGAACATTTTTAATCCTAACTAGATGTTCATATCTTTTGGGGGTAGTCTTTCCAATATTTCAAACATTTTTATTTAAATATTAAGAAATTGTAATCTAATTAAGCCAAACTCAATAGCACTATATTTTTTTTTTTTAATTAATAATTTTTGCTTGGTTCATATTTATCTCTCAAAAGTAGAAGAAAGAGAAAATAGCACGCCGATATCTACAAATAACTAAAAATCAGCACAAAGGTTTTTACATTGTTGAGATTTCGTAAAAGCCTGAAAATTTTCAATTCTAGAATTGATCCATGTCTATTAGGTATATCAGTTTTACCTCTACACCATTTAAAAGTTATAAGTAAAATCCTGTTTTAATTGAATCACTACTTTTTTCTACCTAAATATTAAAACTTTTCAAATATAAAAGGAATCACTTGAGTCTTATAAACAGATTTCAATCTTACAGAAGAAAGTTTTCCCTTTCCAGAGTCCCGGAGTGAAGATGTGCGGCACATTAATCTTTGAATCCATCATGCTTCCCAAAAGTTTGTTTTGTAGAGCATTGCAAAGCTTAAATAATTAGGTCTCAAAGTCCCCTTCAGTTGGCCTTTGTCTGCTCGTAATAACAAATGCAGTCAACCAAAAATTTTGACTCAGTCAACGTAACGTGAACAAACAAATAAACATAGACGTGGGACATATGTAGGTAAACGATTTGGAATGTCTTCGGTGACCTGGAAAACACCGGCCTGCACATGGTACTTTGAATACTGTCCGACCTTTTCATGTGAAAAGGGTTGCAAGTTAAGGGAAGGTTTTTGTTGTTCTCTTTTTTTTTCGGAATGCCTTACCTTAGGGTAAAAACCAGTATTTGCTGTTATATGGTTCTAAATCGGCATAATGCTGGATATATGGGTATGAAATATATTTTAGGTGTGGGTTAAAAGTGGATGAAGGACATGTTTCTTCTTTTCTGATATTAGTAAAATCCAATCAAAATGAGAATAATCCTTTAGGGTGTCTCAAAATAGATTTGAAGAGAAGGTAATATTTTTAACTAAAGGGTACATAAGACATTACTTTGGTATATAAATCAAATCAAATATTAATGAGCATTTCAAGCTATAAAGGAACTTTTTTTATAATAAATGTAAATAATTTAAAATTCTCAAAACAAACTCTACTATAGAATTATATAAAAAGTGCTTAGCTAATAGCATTTGAAAATTTAAAACAAAATGTTGTTAGACCACAAATAACCACTATTTTAACAGTGGAACAGCCGAAGGACCTGACTATATTTTATCTTTTGTTATTTCAAAATTTACTGGTTTTTGAACTCTCTAAATGCCCTTTTAAAAATGGTTTGAACACGTTAATTTCAAAACTAGTAATATCATTTTAAAAGACAAGTCCTATTTTTGGGCTTTTTGTTTTGTTTTAGTAGCGTCTATTAACGAATGTAGTCCTAAGTCAAAGGGCACAGGGTGTTCCGTAAATTGAAAGATAGAAAACTGAAGGTAATACGTTTCCTGAAAATGTGTATAGTACTTTTCGAATAATACTTGAATAATTATGAATTTTTCAAATTTACTTGATAAATGAAAATTCTTCGCTTTGACTACCTGACATAATTCAAACTCTAAATTTCCAACTTCTAAAGTACCCTAAAATTTTCCTAAACTTTTCGGAATTGTCTCAGAGGAATCAGAGGTACACCGCTGTGGGTTTCACCGAACGTTAAATAACATGAAACCTTATGACCTGCTCCTAGCGGTCCAATTTCATTCGAATTCCTTCTATGCCATTAGGAAGCACGTCGTCGCTTCATAGAAGGCAACTGCTGAAACAATTGTAAAACTGGTGACAGCACATCTCTCGTACAGAGTCGAATTGTTTCCTAGAGTAGAACATCTTCAGTCAGACGATTGTCTTAAGTGAAATTGCCAAATCTTCTGGTTCATTTCTCAGGCATACTGCTGCTGCTGCTGCTGCTGCTGCTGCTGCTCCTGTTTCCTTTTCCTTGTCGTCTTTCCGAAAAGAAGAGAAACCTTACTTCAAGTGCATGTGGCTCACGTAGCAATCGGTGTGACATCGCCATGAGTTTCTCATAGTACATGATGTGGCCTTCTTCGTGCATATGAAAAGAACCATTTTCCGAAGAAATTATAGCATTAAAGGATTTCTACAGAAACCTGCACAATGGGCGAGGTAAGTGTTAAGAAGGGACGACTTCCATGGCGCAAATCAAATATTCAAAATGTGAATTTCCGACAAAATATACAACAAGTGTCAGATGATTTTGAGCGCACTTTGCAAGTGAAATTAACTCGTTTTTCGGTGGTTGTGAGCGAAACTAAATAATACGAAATGTCGAAAAATACTCAGTTGAGACAAATTTTAAAAAGAAATAATCATAATAATAAAAAGAAAAAAAAATATATGAAGTATAAAATCAATTCCAACAGGGTCCGTTGCTAAGCGTTTTATTAAAAGTAGCCCTCCACTGGATGAGATGACTGACCGTAATTTCCCGGTCCTCTCATGTCTGATGCTAGCAAAATTTTTTAATTACCCCCTTGCAAAGCAGCATGCTTTATATCAAGCTAGACAGGGTAAAATTTTAATTTAATTTCCTCACCTGGGCTACCAGCGTTAATTTCAGTTCACTTTCAGATGCAGCGAAACGAATATGCAACTAATTTGATTGTAATAACTTTTTCCAGGGCTTTAGTGCATGAATTTGGTCAGTTATCACCTTTTTGTAAAACATTTGCATTGCCTATGAGTTAGGTAAATAATTTTTATTACATTATTAACAATTTTGCTGAACGATTGTAATTTTGTGTAAATTTTATAAATTAGTTTTACTTTCGTCAGAAAAGAATTTAAATTTGGTTTTATTGCTATTATTTAAATAAATCTCTACCTAATTAATTTAATACTAACTAAAAGTACCTGGCATTACTTATATTAAAATGTCTATATCTTTTTAAAACGCTTCTAGTTGAAGATCATGATGGCAATCTATCGATTTTAATAAAAATCGCTTAAATGTTGAACCACTTAAGCCATTCGATTGTTTTAATAAATACTTAGTAAGTTAGCCAGTTAGCTGCTTTTGACGACTATACTCGTAATATATAAATGAAAATATTTTGTGTTATGACGGGTATACTCGTCGTATTTAAAAAGTAGTTTCATGGTTGTTTAAATTGTTATTTTCATGAAAACTAAAATATATTCGTAAGTTTTAAGACGTTCAAAATAATTGAAAGCCAACACAAAATTAAACGAATAAATAAAAATTATCTATAAAAATAAAATTATAGAAACGCCGTGTCTATACATCGAAAATCTTTACCAAAAACTGATTAGGGGTAATGTAGAAAGGCTAATAGAATACAAAAAGACTAATTTTTAAAAATCTTGTATGTCTGTTTGTACAAATGACTTAATATTTGCTAGACCCAATTACAGAACTTTATGTGCATAGTGCGAAAAAGTGGTCATCGCTTCATTTTTGCGACACTTTTAGGTGCACATTTTGAAAAGTGATCAAAGCAGAGAACTGGTTAATTTGCAATGAAAGTGAGTTTAACTTGTTTTCTCGATGATTCTTTCTAAAAAGTTTAAATAACTTTCATAGCAAAGTTTTAAAAATGTTCAATTGTAACAGAAAAATAAAGTGTATGTGTCTAATCCATAGATATGTAGGGTATGTGCCTAAATTTTAATAACGAATATTTTGCATGAAATTATCGCTTTTCCCCATTCGCACGTGGCTTCACACCTAACAATCTGTTCTTTTCTGAAAATTAATTTTAGTCAACACCTCGTTCCGAAATATCCCTAGAAGGCTTTTACACCAAAAGCGTTTTTATAGTATTTCGTGGGCCGTCGACTTTCCTCAAAGTTAGAAAACTACTTGCCAAGGAAAGTTTACTTTAATAAAGCGCCTGCCATAAGGGCTGGTGTCGTTCCCTAGAATCATCTCCCCCACACTGCTTGTCAGCCGTCTCAACAGCTTTGAGGAAAACTTTTCAGATAATTTGTACCCTACAAAATAACATCGACAGAAAGTGTGGAACGATAAGAGGAGGCGGAGGATTACGTGATATCGACTCGAGTTAATTGGGTCCAGTAATGTTTGCCTGCGGTGTACCATAAATGACCCATACGCCCATCGATAAGGTTAAGTGCTCTCCCCCCCCCTCTGTTCATGGGCTAATCTGGTCGCGTCCAGAGACTACAGATCCTTGAATCGATTCGGGCCAACGACGACAGGAATATTTAGTAAATTTAATGTTTCATAAAAGATTCCACCTCGGGCAATGGATTAAAATGGGGGCGGCTTGAAAACTTTTCAAAGCGGCACCCTTTCCTTGAGGACAACTCAAATAGAATCGAATTACCTCCCGTCCTAAGTCTTTGAAGAGTAGCGCCTCTGTGCACACCTCTCCCTGAAGTCCCCCTCACCTATAGTCATCTTTATGAAGCATATGTTGCTACAGCTCCTGGAAAGCCTAGGGCCCTTTTTTGGCCACTTCGCCGTCACTCCCCCGCAACATGATCGCTTACTAGAGTCGAGTGTTTCCCTCATACTAATTAGGTCACATTAAGATTTAATCGACCCGAAAAGGGTGCCCTCCAGCCGGGGGTGGAATTTTTATTTTGTCATGTCCTCTGCCGCAACATCTCCTTATTTTTCGGTTCAGAGCTTCTCCCGGTACTTACCCCTCACTGTGATGGGTGTAGGGTATTCGAACCCGAAAAGGGCTCTAGTCGACTCTTAAGAATGAATGAATATTGGCGAGGACGGCGTTTTGAATTCTTGCAATATTTTTCGCTCCCTCTGCTGTTTTTGAGGGCCTCCCGATCAATTTTGAATGATTCGCCGAGATTCCCCCCCTTCCGTTCTCAAAGTTCTCAGCCTATGTCTGTTTACATTGTTAGTGGTGGAAGAAAAAATAAGACGCATTTATCGCCCGGGAGGAGCAATTGAACGAAAATCCAAAGATATTTGGAAAGAATTACTTATTTGTCGTTGATGTGCCTAGCCAAAGATATTGGCCACTCCCGAGGGTTATTCACCAGGACAATTTCCGGGTGCTTATATGGATAAACAATATATCCCAATGTTCGATGGCAGTTATTGCCTCTTATTGCGCAAAAGATTTCTACCGGCTATTCGATCTTAAGGACTCTTGACCTCTCAAACTAAAGCTGCTAAATTTGTGAAATTCGCTCAGATGGATAAAAAGATAAACACATTTTGTTTTAAGGACCATTACATGTGCTCCATCTTTTGCAAAATGTTTTTGTTGGTTCTATAAACATAATATGCATATCCTGCAGATTTACTATATCTTAAGTACGGAAATGTCTACAACAGATTTGAAATTGCCGGGTCTGTATACTTTCCATGTACTTATTTTTAAGAAAACTTTCTAGCCAGTTTCTTCTATGCCCGGGTATACGACTAGTTCGTGTAGTTATTTATTAAGTAGTGTTTATCAAAAGCAAATGTTAAAATTAAAATTCTCTAATATTTGATTGAACCACCTTTAGCAGAAATGAATTCTTGCATGCGTCCTGACATACTATCAATGCATAACTTAATAACTTCCTGCATATCTGAATGGGGTGGTTCCACACAATAATAATCCTCTCAATGAGTTGAGTGTTATTTGTTATAACCTCTTTCTCTACCTCTCTCTTTTAATCAGTTCCCAAACATTTTCGATCTAGTGAATTACCAGGCCAGCTTAACAAAGGAATACTTTCTTCCGCTAAAAAAGTTTTTATAGAACGTGCGGTGTAACATGGAGCACCATCTTGCATAAATACGTACTGTTCTCCATTTAGAAACCAATCTGCGAATTTTCGAAAGCAACCTTATTCTCAATATGTTACTTCTTTGTACTGCTACGATGTAAAGACGTCCAGTGCCTTTTCCACTAAAAACGGACCTTTTTGGGATGTCTGACGGTCTGAACTATGCAGTGTGGATAAAATTTCTCATTTAAACGACGTCGCAAAAATTGTGATTTGTTTGATAAAATTTCAATTGTCAATTGATTACTGAAGCAATTCTAAAAACACATTTGTCGATATTATTTCTGCATATGTAAACAATTTGCATGATATTTACCGAACTCCCAAAAGTCAACATTTTTGTTTTGATGATGACGTTCGTCAATTTCAGTTTTTGAGTTCTGTGAGCTTCGAAATTCATGTTAGGTAATTTACGCCTAACAGTTATCTCAGAAGCAACAATATTTACGGTGTTGAGAGTTGTATTTATTTGTTTTTTGGCTATAGGGAAACGATTTTCTAAATAAATTTTATTCAAACACCTTTATGACCTGGGACTAAAAATAGATTTTCTCCTACACTTAGTTTTCCTTTTAGGATTAAAATCTTCTCCAATGTTAATCTTAACTTTGAATCGTCTTACATTTGCTTCGTATACCTTTAACTGTCTAGAAATTTCCAAATTTGAGAATTTTGTTGTCTTTATTAACGCTTTTATTTGTGCGTTTTTACATGATGATAAATCACGGATTTTTCCCATTATTTTAATTATAAAATAAAAAATTTGTTCAAACAGAATATTACTGAAATAAAAGGCTCTTAAATCGCGTTGTAGCGACTTCCATATAAGGCCCCTAACTCATTACGCACTAAGCTAGCCATTTAATACGTTTAAGGTCAATGCAAAGTCACAAACTTTTAAACAATTAAGCAGGACAACATTTGTTTGATTATGTAATTAATTTTTTAATAAAAAGCTCGAGAATTTCAAAATGTGTTAATTAAAGAGCGTCTAATTATATGGCCAGGGACTGTATAAAATTCAGATTAATTTTATTTAACTTTTGCACAAAAAGAAATTCATAAAATGTGAAATTTTACAAATTCTTTAAATCCTTTAATTCACAAACATATCCTGATATAGTCTGAGTCTCGTATTGAAATGAATATTTCCTATTTAAAATTAAAGGCAAACAATTTATAGATGCGAATTAATTAATTTTAATAGTAGTTAAACCTTCTTTCACTGCCTTGCGAAACTCCTGCATTATTCACATAAATTTAACTATTTATAAAATTCCAAATACGCATTAATCGTTCACCAGAATATGTACAGAATACTTCAAATTTTATTTTATTTTAAACATATATTTGAACTGCACTGGACATTTTGGAAAATTTATCCAAAGATAAATATACAAATCACGTAAAATGTGACCAAATTAATTCCATTGAAAATACCAATCGAAATTTTTGGTAACTACCGGAACACACACGTCCGCGAATTTATCGTTAAAGATTAGCAGTCCAATTAATTTACCGAAAAAATACTCACAGTTTTGTAACTTTATGCGTTTTTGAAATTTTATTCCAAAAATATTTTTATCCATTTACCAAATGTGTTTGCCCGCTCTTTTCATTAGAATTATGAATTGGTTTTTGGAGATTGGAGGGGGTAGTTGTAGCTCGATGTATGCCCAATTCTACCTGTATTATTGCCATGATCAGAATAATTAAATTTTCATTTAGCGCTTTTACTGTCGGAAACATTGCGCCATCAGTCTGTGTTTTAACGACATGTTATATCATTTGGACACTTGCTGCGCGGCATAATTAAGGGTCAATTAAATATTTGTCTATTTGTGACCCGCCAAATGTTATGGGTTTGATATTTTAGTGAAAAATTAAACTTCAATCGCATAAAATTTATTTTATTTTGGAATCAAGTAAAACATTTCCGGTGATGTTGGGGGATGGGGGTGAAAATTAAATTGCTTATTTTACAACGGAAATTTTATTTCATTGTGAGAAGTGCAGCCATACACAGAGGTATGACTAAAACCCGGTCTTCTAGGGGACTTCTCAAATAAATTAATTCCTTCTAGGGTCAAAAAGACATGCTATAAAAGTTAGAATTGTCATATGGAACCTTCGCCCCGGCCATAATGTGCACCATGGAGACTTCGAAACGTAAAACCTCTTTAAATGCCGAGAAACTCGTAAAATTTTTTTACTCCTCAAAGTTTTTGGTATCTCACCCGGTTTAGTGGGTTTGAAGATGATTCCCTGATATTGTACAAAATAGAATAAGAACTCGACTGGGCAGGCGCCCCAAGGTATAGTTATAGGGTTCAGTTATGTGCGGCGGCCTGACCAAGGAAATGGACGAAAAACGAAAGGAAATTCCATCCATTTTAGAAATTGGAAAACTTTTGTGAATGCAATGATTTACGGCCATTTGGGAAAGGCAGTTAACTACGTGTCTTGACAATATTTGCCGTGTTATTTCGATAATTTAGCACACTCTGAATTACTCCCAACGGGCAGGGTGACCACTTTTAGATTGGAGCGCAAATTTTTGGTCGTAACACATGAATGGGCGGGAATCTAGCTGAAAGCGTACAGGGTGGCTATTTGGGATGGTTTTATGGGAAAATTTCCAATTCTGGAACATCTGCAATCATTTCAGGACTTCCGACTTTGCCAAAAGAGGATACAATTGCGATATGGTCGGAAAACTCTTGTAATTTTCAGCGGAAACTTTTGATATTCATGGGATGAAGATGGGTTTGAGACGTTCATTTAAAATGTTGTAAAGATTTTAGAAGAGAAGTTAACACATTTCAAGAAATGTACGAACTATTAATAATTTGTACTTAAATTAAATCAACATTTTACTTACTAGTTTGACTTTGATTTTAAGTTACCAATTCAGTTTTGAAATTTTCTTTGGCATTGATCTTATAGAATTTAAAAATTCCCTATTAGACTATTCAGATTGAGCTCTAAATTAAAATCCTAACTTTATGAATATGAAAGCAAAACCGATTTTTAAACCAGAGGTTGATCTTATTGCTCGATCCAATCTTAATTTAAAAGTTTTTTATGAATATGACTTTCTTTATCTCTTAAAAATTCTTTTATCTTCCAATCAAAACGTTACACTTAACTAAAATTTAATGAACTCATAAAACAGATCTTAGTTAAAGTTCATAGAAGAGAATCGTATCCTTTAATTTCCTTTTTAGATTTAATAGAGTAAAGTGAGTTTAAAGAAAAATACGAGGGAAAAAAACCCGTATTAATAAACTGAAAAATTAGAAAACATAAAGAAGCTGCAATTCAATTTATAAAATTATGTGAAAATCGTCGGGGAATTAATAGTGTTAAAATTAGTCAGCCCAAAATCGTGTAAGCATGTATTTTAATTTTTGAAATCCCTTTTAGAAACCGGGAGAATTTAGGATTTCTCAAAAATATAAATAAAGTGGTTTTAACATACTAAAGTACCCCCAAAAGGTCTAACTTAATCCCCTTGAAAAATGCTAAGTTTTTCGGCTCAAGGACTCCGGACATTTGCCGCATGGTGTGGTGGTGCGACGGTTAAAGATGGTCCCCGGAAAAAATAAATTCCTGGAAGAACTCTTAGCATATGTTCTTAGGCGCAGATTATAGGGAAGCGCCTTCGCATAGATAAACACACACTTATTCTGCTACAAATAAGTGCAGACGGACTGGTTCTTAAGTAAAAATTATTGCGAGCCATTTATTATCCTGTTGATTACGTAAGCCCCGGGTAAAGCCGGCCCGGATTCGGGGCAGCCCCCCCCCCACCTAGGACGAGGTATGGGAAGAAGTCCTAGGGCTGTGCGCCATATCCACAGGATATTACATCTGCTTCAGCAAATTTCACCTTTTTAAGGCGGTTAAGAGGTTTCGTCTGTCAGAAATGCTTTCATGGATCATTGGATTAATGACTGTAATACTTTTTTTTTTCTTTAGGATAAAACGGAAGAGGAGCCCATATATCAGGGCATGGTTGTGGACACATTCGGTTCTCGGTGTATGCATTAAAGTCCTCTCGAGGGCCAGCTTTTAACTAGTGACTGATAGACAGATAGTGACGTGACTAAAGAGCTATTCAATCCTTTCAAGCAAAGGACTCAGGATACCGAGTAAAGGGCGGTAAGAATTTGGGTAGCTGTATAAATTCCCTAGCCGGAACCTACTAATCTCCCTCAAATCCAGTAAGATCTTTCTAATTTTGCTGCGGGCGAAAGGGGCATACTGCCAAGGTGTAATTTGGGGCAGGACGCCGGGTTAATTGTCGCAGACAAATCAGTTGCCCTGCCAGAAGTCACCGGTACCCACAAGGGACCCAAAAAAAAAAAAAAAACTTTCGCCCAGAAGTTTCTTGGCAGTTTGCATGTTGTTCACATATAACAAAGAAACCAGACTGAGGGTTATAGTCCCCGAGATAATTGCTGCGCTTCGCTGAATCTTAAAAGGGTTATGTAAGCAAAAGGAATTTCGCTTCAGGGGACCACTCCTCTTGCTCGTGCACCCAACGGATGGAAGAAGATTCTCGAAAAGTGCATCACTGGTGCGCATCATGTGTGAATCATCCAGTCAGTCAGGCAGCAAAGTCACCTCGTTGGGTGGCTTTCTTTGGTCGTCCGGGGGCAAAGACCCTGGTAGGAAATGCATTCCACCTTTTCGAATTCTATTTGCATGCAGCATAAGAAAAGCCGACCAGCCCCAAAAGCACTATCGACATCTTCTAGGGATATGCCCCTCTTTTGACTTTTTCTGTAGCAGATGCTTTTCAATCAGGCAAAGATGCCAGTGAACCCACACGGGGCGTAACCTGGTAATATCCTTTTTTTCGGGTGTAAATTCACTCAAATGTCGTTAGATACCTCTGCCAAGTGACTGCGGCCTGGCACTGAAATAAGGTTTGGGTTTGTTTTTCCTGTGTGGGAAAAACGAATGTCAGGAACATAATATAACATTTTGGTTCTGACTAAAGAGAATCTGAAGTTTAAGAGGAAAAGTTTAGATTGGAAAAACAAATTTAATTTGAGAAGGGTTAGATTAGGGCATACTTAGTTTATATTAACCCTTAAAAGCGTTTCGCAAAAAACAGGACTATAAAGCATGAAGTTTTTTTCTATAATAGAAGAATAATATCATTTTGGTTAAAATAACAATTAAAAGATAAAAAATACTTTCTATTATGGTTCAATATTTGATTATGAGATGACTGTGTCTCCTGAGAGGCATTATTGAATCAAATAATACTGAATGCAAAAATCTTTACTATATATGACCCGTTCGTTTTGAAAATGGTATAAGCACACTTTTTGAAATATTCACTCAGAAATAAATTTTTATTTATTTTTATTTATTTAAATGTTATCATTTGCAATGTCTATACAATGAACTCTTGTGTTAAGTACGTAATATTACTGATTCAAAATTTGCCAGTCAACCAAACAATAACGACAGACTATACTGTAACAACTAAAACGCTTACAACAGCAGGTACAGAATAATAATAATGAAATATAACTCCCTTTCTGTTTATTAACCCTAAATAGAAAAGGAGTTCTATTTCATCAGGATAACGCTCGTCTCATGTTTCTCTCGTCCGATTTTCATTTATTCCGAATTTATCAAGCATTTTTAAAGGATAAAAATTTTACTAATGTGAAAGATGTTGAAACATCCTTTCAAGATTTCTTTACCTTCAAAGCACAGGACTTTTACAAACGGGGAACGATGGAGAACCATTGGAGAAAATTAGGGAAAATATATAGATGACTAAATAAAAAATCATTTCTCACTAATCTATACAAAGGGGCCTCTGGTAGTTCAGTTGTTAGCGCGCTGTCCTACCGTCCCAGAGGCTGTGGGTTCGAATCCCACGAATAACCATGGTCTCCTGCGCTACGTGGTAACACAATGGGCCAAAATTGGCCTAAGTGTGCCTTTCTAGGCAGCCACAGCAACCAACCAACCAACCAATCTATACAAAGTAACTTCGCATTACTTATGGGATGTCCTGATATCAGAGAAATTATTAGCAGTAATCCTAAATCAGCTAATTTCTGTAGTTCTGCACCAGAGATATGCTAGGGTAGATTAAATATAATTTTAAGAATTTTATTTTGTACTACTTGAAGCTTTTTAATGCGAGTTTGCGAACACTGGAACCTTACGACTACAACGCCGTACATCATGAACGTTTGGAATATAACTTTGCATTATAAAATTATTTGTTGATCGTCTACTAATGAAAGGTTACAACATTTTTATTAGAATGCTTACTTTGTTAAGAATTGTCGTTATATGCTTAGCAAAGGTGGGTTTTTTTTTTAAATCGAGGATGACTCCTAAATATTTAACATGCTCATTCCAGGCAATTTCGCTACCATTAATACTCAAATTACTATTGGTTAGGAATACTGGGCTTCTTCTCTGAATGAGGAACATGGAAAACTTAATTAGGAAAGTTGTTGGAATGATATGTTAAAAAAGTTAACTTGTACCACTTTCAAAACTAACGGCTCATATATCAACCTTTAAAGGACCTTTTCGTCTAATATAAAAATTAAAATAATGCAATTTTCGTAAAATCTCATCGTTCGTAATATACTGAAAAAAAAATTTCGAAGATGTTGTTAGAGACCTATGCCTATAACCCCATCGAAGAGTCTCATTTTCTATTTTCACGATGTTGTGCGAAAAACTGAAAATTCATCTCAAATTTTTCACGCTCACTGCACGTCGACGAATTTGGAAAGGGCCAGGTACTTTGGATGAGGGTCTCTTAAAGTTCAGTCAATCAGACAGCGTAACTACTTTTCACTTATGAAATTTCACAGGCCCGTTCAGGTGTATCGAAACTCCAAAAATCAGGTCCCACATTGCTTCCATGTGAGGAAACATTTATCAGATATACCGGGAGATACCTTGACTCTCGGCTGGCGGAGCCCCTGTCACCAGCAACCCGGCTGTATCAACGGGGCCGGGTACAAAAATGCTCAGTCAGATATGAAATTGATTTTTATGCTCCATTTTGTATGCAAAACAGGACATCGCTGGCCCTGAAAGGTTCGGCCTTCGTCCCGGGTAGCCGGACGCGGCAAGGAAAAAAAAATACAGGAAGTTAATTTTTTCCTCGGAACCCCCCGACCATATTTTCATGTCTCCAACAGATGTGGTTCCGCTGGTAACTTCTTTTACCCGACTTTGCCATGAGTAATAATGAGAAATCATAATTTGGCCAAATGGAAATTTTCGAACGAATTCCCCAAATGTGTCCGCAGGGAGGGCGGAAAGGGGACAAACATGGGACAAATGGGCGGACAGGAACCGGCCGGATATTTACATTTTTATTAATTCAAACACTTTTCGAGACAGCAACGGATTTTGGGGCGGTGTAATTATTTATAACATTTTTTTTCCCTCCATCCAGCGCCCAGCAGGACTTCGCCTCCAGTTACAAAACTTTCTTAATAAACATACAAGGGGATGGGTATTGCGACTGGGCAAATAGGCATTTTTTTTTCTCCCGGGGACTGCCGGGAGATTTTTAATAACCAATTATGCTGCCAACTAGAGAGCCGTCTTTGGACATTGGCGTCATTTGACTTTCTTTATACCTCTCCCAGCTTGTCCAAACTTTTTCGTTTCTTCGAAAACAAAATTTCCACACGATTCGTTCCTGCGAAAGGAAAGAAAACTTTCTTTTTTTTAAAGAAAATAAAAAAAAAACCTCGCTGCAGATGTCCGTCTTCATTTTCACAGCCCACATATACCAGTCACAGCCCCGATGGACAGTGAAATCGTTTTGCAATTTTAAAAATGTACCTAACATCCCCCACACCTCGTCCTAAGTGAACATTTCGCCTCTGTACCAAAAATACGATCCCACCCACAAAACTCGCAGGTATACCGATACGTGGAAAATATCTGTCATTTTCTGTCTCTTTTTCAAAATTCACATTTCAAATAACTTTTGTGCTCCCGGATTTCTGCCAGGGCTCCTGGTCCTGGTCCTGGCATTCTAGGCAACTCAAACCCTACCCCACACCACCTTGTCTGCTCGAATTTGTGTCAGCAGCACTCATGAAATTCATGATGCCATTGGTGGAATTAGGCAACTACCGGGTAATTATCCTTAAATAAATTCGAAACTGTGACTCCTCAGGGGAATTGGGCCACTGTTTTGTCGTTACAAATCTATAAATATACCTTTTCCAACCGGTACCCTGCAGCAGTTTCCGAATAATAACTAGAGCGATAAAAGTGAATAATGAAAATGACAATTTTGGAAAAAAAGAAAAAAATATATATATGGTGTATGCTAGACGTAAAATGTTTGAATATCCAGTTCCCAGATGCGGGCGAAGTATACCATAATTTCCGGTTCTAAAAACTTTTACCAAGGTTTTACCAGATCGTTTTACCAGCTTCGTAATTTTTCGCGAATTGTAAATTTTTGAATTGTTTATTACACGTATTAATTTGAACGGTATTGCTGAGTAAAAGATAAAGAAATTTATTTCAGTTTTACGATATTAGACTATATGTAGATTTATTGTATTTAGAAATTGGAACAATTTTAAAACTTTAAGCGTAAAGGACTTAAAGATATGTGATTGGATTGATTGAATTTTATCTAAAAGCTAAGCTATATGAACATTTAGCCTGTGTATGTTTGTGCTTAAAAAATTCGAAAAGTACTAAGATAAAATAAAGTCCCATGCCTGCGTCTATGTCTGTATGTTCGCGTTTTTCTCTGTGACTCCTGGTGGGATTTTGTTCCTGTTTCGACAATTTAATAGACTCATTCACGAGGAATGTTTAGAGGTATAATTGGTGATTGCTTTCTACAAATTAACTCTCTTGTGACGACGAATCAATAAAAAAGCTATATTCGGTGAAGTAATCTTCACTGCATAAATTAAATAATTGGTATTCCGAACAACACCGGACTCGGGAAAGCTAGTAAATAAAAATAGTTAAATCATATAGTCATCAAAAACTCTTATAAATAAGGAATATAAATTTTTCTAGTTGATTAACTTTTTAGTTTAGACAAAAACTCTATAGTTTTATTCATCCTCATACCAAAAATAGAAAAGCATTATCTATGATAACGTCCGTCTGTTCCTAGCTTACCTCCACGACAAACCAGACTCTGTTTGTATTGATGGTAAAACCAAAACCAATATTCTGGTTTCAATTCACCAGGAAGTCCTTCCCACTGATCTCGCTACTGCTCCCGAACGGTAGCTCTTTCCTAAGTTTCACGTAGAATTAGGCATTTCTCCCATTAAGGTGTCTACTGATCTAAGCACTTTCGCTTCCTCTACGTTAGCTATCGGCGTATCTCCCACCTCCAAAGAAACCGGAACGATCACAAATCTTATTATAGTTCCTAACCCGATAGGCTTTCCTTGACCTATCACTTCCTTATCCCCGTCTGTCCACTGTCCACTTCCTTAGCTGTCTTGCCCTGTACTATCAAATAATAAGAACTTTTCAATTTAGACATAAACTATGTAGTTATGATCGAGTTTCATGCACATACCAAAAATATCCCATAGCTTTTTTTAAACTAAAATATTTTATTTAAAGATTTCATTTTTATAGAATTTTGATATTACGATATTAGACTATATGCAGATTTAGAAATTGCAGTAATTTTTAAACGTTGGTAGACAGACAATAGTACAGGAGTACTTTGTATTTTAAGTACAGAATTTAAAAACATGAAGTTGAATTGATTGAATTTGATCTGAAAAGAACTTGCAAATAAATAAATATAATTAAAAAAAATTAGTCATAAAAATTTCTATTATTAGAAATAAGGAAAATAAATTTTTCTAATTAAATAACTTCTTACTTTAGACATATAAACTTTGCGGTTTTGATGGAGTTTCATGCATATACAGATAACCCTCCTATAACACAATATATAGGTTCCTAGAAAATGCAGACTTGGGCTTAAAACACAACTTAGCAATGAAGCAGTACGGAGTTAAATTAGAATTCTGCTCAAATCGAGCAATCTCTGGATTTCTGCTACTGCATGTAACATCTTCTCATTTTCACAAAAATGAAAGACCAAGTTATATTTAAAATATTAAGGTTTGTATTGAGTTATTTTCAATCTGTAGGAATGTTTTAATTACGATTGTGAAATTATGAAAGACTTATAATTGGTTTTAAACAATTTATTCAATTTAAATATTTGGGAGATTACTCGTTCAACAGCCAAACAAGGAAAATTATGTGCATAAGCAAAACTTGTTCATTTAAAGTTTGTCTAAAATTACCAATTGTGTTTGATATAAAAATACGTGTATGATGCTTTTCGAACGAACCAACCATACCATACTAACTTTTCCTTATTTTTGAAACTTGGCTATTACCACGTAGGTAATTTTTAGGCACACCGTCATCTTGTCCACTCGCAGAGGAGTGGGACCCACTAGTCCCTTTAAGCCCATTATTTTTTATGATTGTTTACTAAAATTGTGCATAAATTTTCTTTTTTACGTGCTTACGCACGCCGTTTTCTTAACGTACGAACATATGGTTGGGATTCGTGCTCCTTAACGTCCAGCTGCCCCTGTACCAAGTTCTAGCGAGCGACAAATTGTGATAAGGAGCTCTATATCTTCCTTAACTGCACGTTTTTACGTCTAAACAAATGTCGGAGTTTGTCCGGATTTCTAAGGATATTTATGGCACTATTCCTGTGCTGCTCAGGGTGGCACGGCATAACGCTAAACTGCTCTCCTTCGAGGTACATTAAACACTTTCGTGGCCGTTTTAGGATAACAAAAAAAAAAAAAAATTGGGACTGCTTAATCAGGAGACACGACATCGCGCCGTTGTCGTCGTCGTCGACGTTGTTGTCGTTCCCCCGGCAATTTCGGGGAATAATTGATTTCTTTGGAAATTAATTTACCCTGACAAAGTTGGGAAAGTGCATGAAAATGGTTTAGTTTGGATCATTATGGAACCCCCCGAGACGTGTGTCTTTAAAGCCAATTCATTTGCTGAGCAATTTATAGGGCAGAAAGTTGGAGGTCCCCCGGCTCCAGAAGGAGCATCGAGTGTGTTTCCATTATTCCGCTCCAATAAGCAACGTGTCGAACGGAATCGATTCCGGAGGTGTGTTCAAATGATCATTTGATCAAGAAGAGTTTAAATTAATGCATCCCACCTTTATTTTGCCCAACCACTTTGAATCTAAAAGTTAACCTCTTTATGAACTCCATCATCCCGGCTCGTGCCTTAGGGTCCGGACCGAGAAAGATGAGGAGTAGGAAGAGGCCGCAAAAATTATTACCAAGACTGGAGGGACTCGAAGAATTAACGAGTTTTCGAAATTTGAATTTAAATGCAATTTGTTCAATTTCCGCGGCGATTACACCTACCCTTGTCCGGTTGGGGTTTAATGAAAAATTAATTGAACCCAACACCCGCCTATCTGATCTGGGGAAGAAACGCAAGCCGAGTGTAAATCAAATCCGGGTCATGACCCGTCCACTCATAAATAAATAATAGCGGAAATTCTTTGTTTAATTACAATTTGAAGTGCTTTACGCGAGCCAAGGGATGTTGGTGTAACAATTTCATCCTACCGCGCACTTATCATTGCGACGTTTTTCGCGGCATCGGTGGCGCACGTCCGGCTAAAGTTGATCTTCGTAAATAATTAATGAGACAAATAACAAGGATGCCGGCTCATGTTGAAAATTACTTGCACTCCCGCAGGATGAGTTTTCATATTTTATTTCATCCCCGTTCACCCTTCGCACACCTCGTAAGCCAACATTTCGCTGCGGTAAGAGAAGTATTTGTTGTAGTCGCGATCGTTGCAATTGAAAGTCATGCAGAAGATGTCTTGGGTAAAAACCTGCAAGTAACTGAGCGGAATCCCTTTAAATTAGTAAACCTCTCGCAATGGGTACCCTGATGATAAACAGGAGAAAGGATGCAAAAATAATGGGAGAGACCCCTCAAGTGGTGGGGCATAGCCCGAACCCGGGGTGCGGAAGTTGCCCGTAAACCGTCTGAGGCAAAACATAACTTCTTGAGATTACTTCCAGTTGCACAACGGAGCGCGGATGGGCGAAGTTCAGCAATAAAAGTGTTGGAGCCACTTTTATTGTGCAATATTTTCTCGAGTGAAAGGAATGCTTTTCTTTTACAATTACGTTAATTACTTAGCAGAATCCACCACGGCATCGTTGGTATAGCGGGGGTAGGTGCCGTTGTGGGCTCTTGTTTTTTTTTTTAAAGGAATTATTGTTGAGAAGTCACTCGACTCGAAGATGTTCCTAATGAAAACTAACTTAATTACAAGGAGGAGCGACGGGGTTTTATTTAATAACTAAAATCGAGGCTCATTAACCCATTCGGGGGTGAGCTTACACAAATGATGCCCAGCTCTCCTCTATTGGGATCATGGAGAATTTACCCATGTTTGGAAGAGACTTCGTATTGACATAGAAATCCTTTCTCACTATGAAAATAATATCCTACTGCTTTTCAGGGATATTCGGAGTTGTTTTAAATAAGGAAGCGTTTTAATTACAAAATATGCTATACATTCAAATTCTTGATAACTGCTCATAATTAAAAACGCTTCAGATATTTTAAAGAATGTCTAATCAGAAGAGCAAATTAGAATTTTTAAGAGGTAATTCGGAATAAAATCTTCAACATTCACATTGTATTTTATTTGCTATTTATGTATGAAGTACTTTTTTATTAGATTGAAAATAGAGAGTTATGCATATACAAAAAGTAGCATTTTGGAGAAGTGTAACTGCATTACTTAATTTTAAAGACAAGTGTTGCTGAAAATTTATAGTAAACATTCTCCATCTATAAAAACTTGCGAGTATTGCTTTAGCGAATTTAAAAGTAAATATTTTGATATCAGTGATAAATAACGTTCTAGAGCGCCCAAAAAAAAAATTACTGGTGCAGAATTGGAAGCTATGAACTTTTGCAACCTTCAGAAACTATTACTGATGATCGTTATCGAACTCAATTAATACGTTTAAAAAGAGCTCTCATTAAAAAACGCCGAGAATGGGCGAATATATACAGCAAAGTAATTTTACAACACGACAATGCAAGACCACATGTTTCTTGGCTTGTGAAAAATTACTTAGAAGAATCAGACTGGGAAGTTCTACCCCATCCGCCATATTTGTTAGATATTGCTTTTCACTTGCACTTTCTGGAGAACTGCTTATTTCGTATGAAGATAACAGAAATTAGCTGGACAACTGGATCGTTTCAAAGGTGTCAGACTTCTTCTTTCGGGGAATAAGTTTACTATCAGATGGGCAAAGGTTTTAGATTTACATGGAGCATATTTTGATTAAAATAAAAATATTGCTTATGTTCTAAATCTACTACCTTGTGGTATTCCAGATAAGCGCTTAGAACCATATAAAACCATATAAAAATTTCTTTTAGACTATAAGTCAGAATATTCTTTGAGTCACATTCAAATTCGTAGTCTATGTATGTCATCAGTAGTCACCTATTATTTGCCATTTGTTCAAGATATTTCATTGAGGCATGACAAATTTTCGTATTTTTTAAAGGCCTTTGAATAATAAAAGCTTTTGTTATTAATTTTTCTCATAGCAACACAGACAATTACTTTATCCTTCAAAGGTGTTAAAATTCTTTCAATCAAAAATGTTCTCCTAATTGTATTTTATTAATAAAGGAAAGTGCTCAATTAGTCCGTCACTTGAAGCCATAGTGTAGGCGGCTTTTTCCCATCTGCATGCGCAATTTAATTCATTTGTAATAAAAATCACCTTTCATTTTTTCTTATTTTTTTTTTCTTAATAATTCAGAAAATTGCGTTCAATTTGAGGTGGTAAGCCTCATTTAATAAAGTCGGTTTAGTTTTTGAGTTGTAGGCTGTTAAGCTTAGTGCCTTTCTTTGGGTCTTCGCTTCTCTTTGAAAATTCTCTTTTTTGCTAATTAAAATGCTTAAAAAAGAACTGAATTTTAATTAGAGGCTTTGTGAAAATCAAACATTGGAACCAAGAACGGTTAAATGTCACAGCTTCCGGGGGGATAAGCAAAATCACCGTCCGTGAAGAACACTACTCCTTTTGATATTACCATCCCATACCCCATACCCCATACCCTGTACCCCATACCCTATACCCCCTCTTCTCCGCAACGATAATTAACCTCGAAAGCTTTAAGTGTAATGAAATTATCCGCAAGGAAGCGCCATAAATTGCTGGAAACTTTTGTGTTTTCAAGCGAAGAGTGCCCTGCATACGTGGCATGCTTAAGGAAATGACTGATTCCAGGAGTGTATCCCCCCTGCTCCTTGTACGAAAAAAGGGCTGAAGAAATGCCCTAAGTTTAGCAAGTTTTAGCAGGAGAGGAGTCGCCTTCAGGCGCCACTCCCGTTCACGGTAATCGTGGCCTAGAGGAGCAATTGCTTAATTTGATTTAGCTCAGCTTCCTACCAGGTGCAGGTTAGGGGGTGGAGAAGGATTCCATTGAACCTGGTTACCCTCTAGTCCCTAGTCCCCAGTCCCCGAGCATCTTCGGTGTTAGAGGTGATGAATTTGCCTATCCTATCCTGTTGAGGGTTCGTCTGCCGCACCTTAGTTTTAATCTGGAATCACGAACCGTGAAAGATTCCTGAGGATTGAGAAAATAATTACAAGAGTGGCGTTCCGCACGTCCCGGCATCTATCACACGGGTGCTCCCGGAGACGATGAGGGGGGTGAGGAGACGGCAACTTGAGTTCCACAACTCCTTTCGACACGGGAGCGGCTGAAAAGGACAAGTGTGTTGCCGATCGGTGCGGTCCTTGAGCAGCATCCCTGCGCGACGCGTAGACGAGGATGCCCACTCATTGCGTCCTGGAGGTAGATCCTCTTCCACTTTATTATTTTTCCCCCCCTATCTCCCGGGACAAAAAAAAAATATAAATGCTGTGTCTGACTGGCTGTTTGTTGCGGAACGTGCTCAGCTCCCACTCCTCCACTTATTGACCAATTTTTCGTGATCTAATTGGGTCCTTGACTGCGTGCTTATTGCCGTGAAAATATACGTCGTCCTGGCACGAAACTCCGAAAATTTCTTTGCGTTTGAAAAAAAAGGGAACTTTGTCAATCGTTCCGGCGAAGTTTTTGGAGATAGAGCTAGGGATGATCGTTATTGCCGTGAAACGTGGCCATTCCAATAAATCGACAGAAAAAAACTTTTATTGGTCTTAAGTGATCAGCACGTTTAGCTTTTACACTTTTTTTTTTTTTTTGTTTTTGTTTTATCGCCACCGTTTTTAATTACACGCCGGAAGGAGCGACAACTTTTCTTTTTAAGATCTCAATTGTTTCTTGATTAAAAGGATCTGCTAAACGAATTATTTGTACTAAAGTACAAAAATAAGGACAGTACTACTCTGTTTGCAATTTTATCCTTTATTGCATTACTTTTTAGCAGAGCTGTAAAAACAGTATCAGCATTATCATTAGAATTATGAGTAAAAGTAATGCAGATAAGATAAATTAGGCATTTGCACTATTACAAGTATTGGTACTTCAGCAAATTTAATTACCATTGATACTTTACGATTACCGTACATCAGAAGCATTACTTAGCATTACCTGGCATTAGCATGGTGGTAGCATCTCGAAGATATTAAGAATTTCTGAAATTGAAACTGGAACTGTAACTGGAACTGATAGGAATTAGTAATAAAAATCAACAATACAACAACTTTTTTAAGGGAAATAATTCGATTTTGCTATCAAAACAGCCCAATCCAATAACGTGCCGGTAAAACTTTATTGGCCTTAAGTGGTCGGCACGTTTAACTCAAGTTCAGGACTTTTTTTTCTTTTTTTATTGTATATCCTCCCTTTGTTTTAATTACCCTGAAGAAGAAGCGCCTGCTTTTAAGTGTCAACTGTTATTTTTAGATATCTCAATTCTTCCCTGATCAGGCGTATCGGATAAGGAAGAATCTTTCCAATTACGTTCCCCACCTCCAGACCATAGGACTCTGTGGCTTTATCTTCTCAAAATTCTCTCGGGTAACTAAATTATGAGTTTTTGACAAAGTGAAAAACTGAAAACTCCTTGAGAAGAGACAGAGAGATAGAGAGTGTGGGTCATTGGCATTAATTTTTGCCCACTAAAAAGACGAGGGCCAACCGTTTCTGTCACGTCCAGTCCACGGAGCCTGAGATGACAGAATTTAATTGGATCGTCAGAGGGGTCAATTTGCATAATGCCTTAATTACAATGGGGCCGACCTACATCCGAACAACCCCCTGCCCTATGGTATATAATATAACAAAAAAACAGTCAAAAAAAGATCGATTGTGTCCCAATTAATGTAATTAGCTTTCGAAACAACATCACAGAATACGGGGATCCAGGTTCGATAGACCCTAGGTCATCTTGATAAATCGAATTCGAAGTGACATCCTGTTTGAACGAATGGTATATACTCTCTCAGGGGTAGTTTTCATTGTGGGGGAAATACGGAAATAAATCAAATCTCCTCATTGCTCTCAATGGGTCCATCGTGCAAGCATCTTCAGCATATCCAGCTCTGGTCACATTCATGCTTTCTTCTCGGCTGGCATCGATATACTCAGTGTGGAGTATCTTCCGCTATTCCCCCTCCCTGCCCTGCAAATTTAAGCGGGCTACAAGATGCTCCCGGAATGTTTTCCTGACGTTTATGGGCCCTTACATCACAACATATTGCAGGCGGAATAAGGAAAAATGATAAGCAGTTGAATTTCCTTGAGAGGAGCCGGCAATCATTAGTCAAATGTACTCCACTTGACTCTGACTTTGATGGCGTGTGCGGAATGGGCTCCTCGCAGGATAATGATACTTCTGGAACACCCTGTCCGTCGGGGATCTGATCGACTGCTCTTTTTAATACATACGTGTATATATTTATTTATTTATTTATTCCTTTTCATATCAAGCTTTCTCATCCCGACATCATCCATCCGAATGATTTCTTATTTAAAATTTTTCTTCGCTTTCCCTTTCAAAAGTAATCGTCTTTTTTTTTTCTCTCTTTTAAGAATAAATAAAAAAATGCGGGAAAATATAATTAATGTCTCGCCGAAGTGATGTAAATCCTCCTCAGGCGTGGCACGCACTACGTACCACGCATATGCATACACGCTCAATTTGCACGAGCATTTTTCAAAAAGAGAACATTCCCTGCCTGGGGGCATTACCAAAGACATGATCCCCGCTTTGAGCGGGTGTATGGGGGAGACTCCCCAGTGAATTTATAGACCCAAATCATTGCATATGCTTATTTCGCCTTACCACTTACGGAATTAATTTTGACTGAAATGGATACGCACGGCGGCGTATTTCCGACGTCAGAGTCGCGAATCTTGGGAATTCGTCAAAAACAATGATGTTGGTGGAAATACAGAAGTTCACTTCCCACCTGGCTAAGGTAGACAGACTGTGTCTGGAAGACAAACAACTTGCTACTCACAATCATTGAGAGTGGTAATTTCGTGTCTTTTGAGACTGCCTTTGATAAATCGAAGTATTCGTAAATCTAGTTAATTTTAATTACATTTTAAATTCATTTTTAGATTATGTTTGTGGCGTCAGTTCTAGTTTACTACAATTTGTAGAAGTAAATAGATCTTTAAAATATGTAATTCCAAATTTATAAAGGTCCTAATGTTGATATATCCTCCAAATCCAGCAAAACATTTGTTAAGCTATTTAGAAATACCTTCTGCTAAATAACTACCCTTATCACCTTCAAAGTAAGTTCCTTTCGATACACATATGCCACCGTTTAACCCAATCCTCCGAAAACTTTTCGTAGGTCTGTGTAGGAATACCCTTAGTTCCTTCAGCACATTCTCTTTTAGCAATTCAATCGACTCAAAACGCTTTCCACGAAGGGTTATTTGAATTTTAGGAACAAGAATAAGTCACACAGGGCCAAATCTGAGGAATATGGTGGTGCCTGATTGATGACGTGTATAATAAGAGCAGTGTGCGATGGTGCACTTCCGTGGTGGAGAACCCAATTATTGTCCTTCCATTAATTTGGCCTTTTTTATTTTTCCAGTATATATAAAATATCAAACACACTCGCTGTGCAACAATTTTATCCTTATTAAAAATCGCCAAAATCAATGAGTACTTACCAAAATCCGGCTACTTTATAAGCGCTAGTACTGAAAATTATTCCTAGAAAAATGTGTACAGTAAAACCGCGTAAGGCGAGCTAACTCAAGGTTCTTGATTTTCAGTACATCAGACCCAATTTCAGTCAGTTCAGACAGATTAATGGAAAAAGAGTTATACGAATAGATCCCAATGAAGATATCGGTGTATAGTTTTTTTACTTTGCAGTTTCATCATGAATCTCGTTTAATTTCTTTTATTTGAAACTATCCAAATTAGATTAACTGAGTATGGCCCTTTTCCGGTTATAAATTCGATATATATCTACTTTATGTTCTCATAGAAGTAGTATGGTAGGTTTGCTCTAAAATTTCTCATTTTAGTACCATTAAACTAAAAAAATTCGGGTGTTATTTGGGGTTCTTATGCGAATTATTTCGTATATAGCTTTAGGCGAAGATCTCATTAACTTAAGCCTAAATTAGCTTATAAAACCAATTGATCCTTGAAACTATAAATTTCTAAAGGGGTTGTCTGGAACGTTAAAACCACCGGCACCGAATCAACAACATCAAACAAAAGCTTTACATATTTCCTTACCCCCCCCCCCCCCCCTTCCATAATAACTGAATAAAATATAAATTCGCGAACCCTTTAAGTCCTCTAATACGAACCTTCCATTCAGAACCTTTCCCCTTTTATGAGAAAAAAAACCACTCAAAATTTTTTTTTATTTATTTATTTTTTTCTAAAAGTGAAATTATTTCAAAGATTCAATGAAAAGCAGACAGACAGAGTTTTAGTGGGAACCAACAAAGATCCTCACCATATATAAAAAGTTTTCCCAGAATTGACCTTGATTTATATTTCCGCCTCGTTTCCAATATTTTAAAATTTACCAAAGAAAAAACCTTTTATGGAATATAAATAGACCTAGACTCACTATTCAAAACGATTTCTATGCTATTCGTATACCCCCTAAAATGGGGCATTGGAGCAATAGGCCACAGCAAATGGTGAGTGTCTGGGCAGAAATATAGGGAGGGGGCAATATCTCGCTGGGAAACGATGTTAAAATATCATTTTACCCGGACAAAAGTTAATTAAGCAGATCCGGAAATAATATTTTAACTTTTTCACGTGTTTATGGGTATGTCGGGTAAAGGAATGGAATATAATTAAAAAAAAGAGGATGTATTTACATGGTATGATTCGATCTCATTGAGGATGTGGGTGATGCAGACTGTTATGCAATTCCTAGTGGAGTAATTTAAATTGGCAATTGCTCGAATACCACCCCCGTGTAAGGGCAACATTATACCAATTATTACTTTTTATGCTTACAGACTATTTATTTTTATGATAAGGTAAAATTCCTTTTTGGAACACTTTGTGTATGCCCCACTAATTATGCATTTAATATTCCTATAATTTGCAATACCATCTTTTTTGTGTTCTTATACAGAAAATATACCACAGGCGGAAGTTGAAAAGATTTTAACAGCCAGCCACCAAAATTGCTCCAAACCAAAGGGAAAAAAATTGGAAAAATTCCAATTTTATTTATATTTTTTATGATAAAGCGAATTTAATTTTTTAAGCATGTGCTTACGGCTTATTGTGTAAACTTTTCTGATCCTTTTTTTTCTTTGTTTTTATTGTAGAATCAAAAGTTAAAAGCTTTTGGATTAATTAATCCTTTTAACAAGCTATGAATTCAAAAATAAGGGATTTATCAATTCAATCTTATCCCTTGTTTTATAAATAAAAATTTACTGTCTCATATTTATTAATTGTTTATGTATCATAAATCGTACGCGGTAGATTAAAATCTGGCTCTTACTGCAGTCAAAACAACTGACCAAAATTCGACTTTTCCCTCGCTAGTGGGTAAGGTATAGCAAATTTCGTTTTGGGGTTCCGAAATAGGGCCCCAATATTTTGAATTCTCTTAATTTTGTATTTAATTTTCATATGAGAGAACATAAAGAAAAATAAATGGTTTTTATCCAAATAAAGAGGCTTACTCGCTAAGAGAGTTGCTAACTACTCGAAAGTATGCATAATTTTGTAACAAATATGGAATTATATCAATTAATCGAAGGGATTTACATTTTAAAGCGACATCCAATTACCGTAGAGCAGAGAACCTTTGCATTACGGTTCAATAATTTCATTTATGCAGCTTTTCCTTATGTCGAATATGATTAAACTTCACACTACGAATTGGCAAAAAGCCCTGGTAATTTCTGTTCAATACAATTTATTGGCTCAAATAAATTTGCAAACTCCACTGATCCAATATTAATTTTTGTCTTTTCCCAACCATTAAAGGGTTGAATGAGCTCGGAAATGTTCTGGTCTGGTTGTAATAAATAATATATATTTTTTTTTTTTTTTTTTTTGTAATAATTATCAACGTTACAACACTT
The DNA here is from genome assembly GCA_963969385.1 of Philonicus albiceps. Classification (NCBI taxonomy): domain Eukaryota; kingdom Metazoa; phylum Arthropoda; class Insecta; order Diptera; family Asilidae; genus Philonicus; species Philonicus albiceps. Next base: position 41,393,355 of record OZ017774.1, read on the forward strand.
CCTCTTTCCCGTTCGGGAAGAGATCCGCCCGCAAGACAAGTGGATATTTAATAAATAAAAATGATTTTGTTTAAGCAGCACTTTTATGTTTTTTTTTAATTATGTTTGCTTGTTATTCAACTACATGCGGAGCGGTTGATTGTAAATTGTAAAAAATGGCAAATCAATAAATACAAACAGGATTAATTGGTTTATGATCCAGAGAATTATGTGAATGTGAAACCGGAAGTTATATTAGAGACATTAAATATCTGTTTCTGTAAGGACAAAGATTTTATGAGCTTTTAGAGAAATTTATGGCCATGTATGATACCACTTAGCTGGAGAACGTGATGCACCAGAATCATAAAAGCTAAAAGATAAGTGTCGAGCAAAGAGAAAATTTCGTGAACTGAATATTAACGCCTTCTCAAACCAGATATATGAAAGCAATGCTTTTGAATTTTTATTTAAAATAAAACTATTATCAACTTAAATTACAACCATACTAAAGGTGTACAATTCTCGTTAAAAGAGTTATAATTAAAGATAAGACGATGATAAATATTTATTAAAAAATACCAACTACGGGGTATCCTGAAAATCATATTTTCTTATAGTAGCATTGTTTTAGTAAAACCTTCCATTTTTCGGTAAAAACTTGCTAATTTTGCGGTAGTAAACCCCTTTTAAAGTTAGACAAAAACTACTAAAACACACTTTTGCAGTTGTTTTTTCTGTACTATAATTAAAATCATTTATAATCTCCTGCAAAATTTATTTTAAGCCTTACTTAAAATCAAATCTAGAATATCCTTTTCCTTGAACCTTTTAAATTTTAATTTAATGGTTCAAGAAACCGCATATTGGACTTATGAAAAATATCAGGGTTTCGTTAAATGCATCTACGCTTCCTTGCAAAATGCATTATATCGCTTTACTTGAGATGCTTATAAATTTAAAATAAATAATAGCTAAGGAAGCGACGGAATAAAATGAAAAGGACGTAAACATAACGATTCGATTAACTCTCCTTGCTGAAAAGGACATGAATACAGAAAGTATAAGGAATCAGGTGAGGGACACCGGGATAGTAGTTTTCTTTGGTAAATTCGCTGTTCTTCTAGTTTAATTCCGTATGCAGCAGAGGATGAAGTTTTATTATTCGTATCTTCCTTTTTTATTTCATATTTTGCATTTTGCTGTGGCATCAGAGAGTTTAAAGTTAAGTTAGGTCAATACGAAAGAAGCTCCTATGGTGCAAGGAGCTGATGGCTGATTTACAAAAGCGAAAAACGCCGTAAAGTTGTTATCCTTGAGATGACTTATTTAGTTGTCCATAGGCAAACAGAGCTTTAATTTTTCTTCGCAAACAGTTTTATTCTTTTGATAACAGAAAAGATTTCCCTGGCTATGGGATAAGGTTGAAAGGACTGTGACCGCTTAAATGAAAAGGGGGTGCGTTCCGTCGGTCGGTAGTGTGTACGAAGTTTCATACAAATATTGCTTTCCTTTTTTTTTAAATTCAATCGTGATAACTCTCATTCAACTCAATGCATATATGATAAAATTTTTCAAAGTTGAAGGAGATGGGACGATTAATTAAGCGTACCTGTGCGTACTCTATCCAGGGTTTAATCGGGCTCCTGTTTCCGATTTATTTAGGCATGCAAATGAGATACGGGCACGCAACTCTCAATTTCATTAGTTTGAACGTAGTCCCGGTAACTATACGAAAAATCAACTAATTTTCCGACAAAGCTTGATCTCAGAATCTCAGGCTCATTTGTATTCCGGAAAATTTATGCCCAAGGGCCCCTCATCCCCAGAGTCGTCCACCTCCTGGGGCAGATACGTGCGCAGCCACTTGTCCCAGATTCGTAAACATGTTATCGTATAAATTAGCAAATAGTCCCGAATTAAGTTACCCTTCACCGGAGGGGGTGAGCGACTGTAGGCCTTTAAGGTGTATACAGGAAATCGGTTTAAATTTAGACGTACAGCTGTGGATGAATGTCGACGTGCCTTATCGATGTCGATGTCGACGTCTACGCATATCTCGGGAATTTGTTTCGAGTGATGGTGTTATGGATGCTCAAAAAGACCGAGAGAAGAGGTGAGACTAATTAATGGAGCCATTCATCGGAGCTTCCGAGTAAAAAATTAATATGCTGCTTCTATGCATGATCCAGTTTGCCGGGCTCCATCCCAATAATTTCCTATTTGATTGCGATTTTCTGATTTAGAAATTTCTAACTTATCACATAGCACTGGGTACTATCAATTCCGACCTAATAGGCTTTTGTACTTCATTTCTAATTAACTCAACGAAGTCTTTTAAGAGCCAAACTCCCCTGTTTTTTTGGTCTCAATTCCGACTACCAAAAACCCGTAAGATCCTTAGAGAACTTAGAACTTTCGATAAAAGACTTCGGAGACCCTTTCCATAAATTCTGCAAATGGACAGAGAAATGGTGAGTAGTACATTTTTATGGATGGATTTTGTTTTTCGATACCTGGATTTGTATTTTCACTCGAATAGGCGTAACTGGGCGAATTAATTAAAGACTTTTCTAAGCTAAATCACACTAGTTACAATCGGGTTTTATATTTGCTTTAACCGACAGTATTGACCTTTTAAAAAAAAAGTATCTTAATATTCCTACAAAATTTGATTGGCCAACTTAACTTGGACACCTGGTACCAATCTGTGGTAATCGCTAAAAGTTAAGTTGGTAAATACCAAAGAAAATCTGTATTTTGGGCATTTTTGAAAAATCATTAAAAAATAAAAGTTCATCATAGAATTTTGTGGTGTGGCTTAAATGAAAGCTTGAATTCTTATCTAGGAATATCGAATAAAACTTATATTTGCAGACCTTTGTACGTATCTTGACAAACAAGGTTTTCATGGGTGTACGCTTTCCATTATATGAAATAATCAGTTATTTCGAAATGTATTAAATTATTGTGCATATTTAGCGCATTAAGTTTTGTCTTCTACAGACCAAGTGCTTTGGATCATAGATTTATTTAAAAATTGAATTAAATTAAATATTAACCCTTGATAGTCTACGATTTTTTAAATATTTCTTCTTAATTGTGGCCTCGATTGTATACCCGGATATTGATGTATTTTGTTTCTATTTTACTTGTATTATTAGTCTTACAATCAGACTATGTAGAAGTAGCAGAATAATCAATTGAGCAACCTCAGGGACAATGGCACCATCATGTCCTGCCTAATGAGCCTTTGTACTTTGCAACTAATTAGCTCAAATCTAAACCAAGTTCTTTTTAGGGTTAAACTCATGAACCCCAACTTATCAAAAAAAAAAAAAAAAAAAAATCCAGCGATAAGCGTCTGTTTAGCGGCGCAAAATCATGAATAAATTCAAAAATCTGCGGTTGCCATAAATTCGAATTATCTCAAAAATTTCTTTCTTACCAACTCTAATTAACTCTTTAACTTTTCGGAAAGTTACTCAAGATTCTGACGGCGTTGGTAAAGAAGCTTCTTAGAGCTCCATTAGAGGCCGGCTTTCTTCTAAGGCCCACATTCTGCCGTTGATTAAAATTCCATTTTAAGATTAAGATGCTTTATTAAAAAGAGAATTCTCATTAAAGTTCATTAGCCAGGTGGATGTAAGTTGAGGGCACAAGCAAGCCGCACCCAAGCACAAATATTCGGATTTTGCCTTCTTTTGCACCCAAATTGGCACCCCCGAGTAGGGGGCTTGCATGTGTGCATGAAGGGCGCTTATATAACAAGTTGCCTCCCATGGGGAAGTGACCCAAGACGCTAATCCGATATTGGGCTCAGTGTCATTTTTGAAGGTTAAAAAGGGACCAAGGTGTCAGTAACATAAGAAAATACTTGGCCTAAATTTATTCTGGAGTGATTTAGGGCTTCTTTCAATCCTCAGCACAGCTCAGCACCCATTCTCAACTCCTAACCGCCGTATATACAGCGCTCGTTGAGGATTGAATGGAAGGGCGGCAGCTAGAGGGTGTGGGTGGGATGCACTTAACATAATTTCGCAGTTGTGGCCCAGTCCGTGCAATTATTAATACAACATAGGGACATAGTCGGTGCGGCCGAGTGCACTTCGTTTGCCTTGAATGCGCCGTGTGTATGAATGGTCAAGTGTGACGTGATAATGGCTCGAATGACGAATCCAGGGTAAAAGTTGCCAAGCAATCGTACCCCGCGAACCCTTTCGCATACCCACAGCATAAAGGGTTCCCGAGTAGAGCTATTAACCTATATTTAAGCGTAGACCCTTAAGCGAGCTTGGCGAATGAGAAAAAAGAAAAAAAAAAGGTCGTTTCCCGTTCATATCAGCAATTTTTGCCCACTCATCTGAGAGGCTTCTCTATCTTCGGAGGAAAAGCACACGGATTGCACTTTTATGGCGCACTAATGCCACTTGGGGCCCAGCACACGCCCCTTAGGACCGGAGGCTTCGCTATGGGTAATGAGGTGTTCCTGAGAACGCTTTTACGAACATCTTCAGATTGCTAAAAAACATTAATTGCCCCATAGAAGGACTAGCACATTGAGAAATGAAGTGTTACTTCTAGAAAATTCCAACTCCTCCGTACCATAATAGACTAAGAAAATGACCGCCAGATCGGTTTTCTTCATCTTGGCAAGACTTAAGAAAATATAAAACAAAAAAATTAAATAAATAAATGAAAAAGAAAAACTGAAAAAGCGGAAAAAAGTTTCATGTAACACATCCCGTCGAGGGCTCTCTCAGAGCACTTTCGACATTGGAGGGTGGGAGAGAAGGAAAGGGGGGTGGCTCTTAGAAAGCCTAAAAATATAATCCGGCACCCCCATGCGCCATCCCCTCCGAAGGGTGCTGGTTGCCGTCGCCGGTCCAGACGATAAAAGACTTTGCCTTTCCTTTTCATCTTAAGTGCTCCCCCGCATCCCAGGAACAAGTCTTACGAGGGTTGTGGGGGGGGGGGGGGGTACGTACAACTTTTCCAACTCATTTTCATAATTGCGTTTCGGTTCTGTTTCGTCCATGATGATGTTTGACAGCAAAAGAGGGAAGAAATTTTTGCTTTTTTTTTCAGGGAAATATTCCCTTTTGTATGAGATCGAGACCTTCCTTAGGTTTGATCCAGATTTCGACTTGCCAATTTGCACTGACAACATGCCGCAAATTTTTGCCGAATCAGTCCAGAAGGCGAAAAAGGAACCTTGTTCCTCGTTTCTGGTCGTGTGTATGGGGAGGGTTAGGGGAAGGTTTCTTCCATTTCAATTTCCGCGCGCACACAAGCGGGGGTGGGGTGGGGGATTGATGAAAAGTTTTCTAATTGAAGTCCCCCTTATATCATAAATGCATTCCCTGAGACAAGTTCGCGATATTGATTTTCTCCAAAAATCGATTCGGTAAGGGAATTTTCATTTGCGTCTCTGTGTAGAGCACAGCAGAGTACGAAATTCAATTCGACTGCAGCTGGTTTGAATTTTAAGAACCGTATGCATGAAAAATTGATAACATGGGATTTTCTGCTGCAATCTGTTTACCTACATGGAAATTGAATAAAATGCATTCATATACCCTCCCATTTGCAAATAAGTCGAAAATTAGAAATCATACTGTTCGCACAACCCTCAATTGTGTGATACCTTCACGTTTATTCCTGCATTATAACCACATTATAAAATTAAAGGGTAAATTCTCAAATATCTCGCGGAAAAACGCGATATACAGTAAAAAAGAAAAAAGTAAGAGAAATATCATCGAATTGAATGTGAGTGAAATGCGAGAAAGGAGCAACACATTTTACGAAAGATGTTGTGCGAAGAAGGAAAACCCTTGATAAGGGTGCTTTCCATGATAATGCCATTTTGCTCAAATTTCGAGGACTATGAATGTCGAAAGTTAGGGCGAACACCACAAGATTAATGGGGTAGTTGAGCAAATCTTACAGCGATTCGCGATGATGTGATCGCGTATTTCTTATATCCCATCCCATTGGTGTATGCCATCAAATTTGGTTTCCACTTTAAAATGGTTTATTGTATGGAGTTTAGTTCAGTTGCATTGGATTCGAAGTAGTTTCAGTAAAAGATTTTATTTTTAATTCGTAGATAAAATTTAAAAGCACAACATTTTTATTATTTCTTGCAAACATCCTTAACAGATAAGAAGTTCACAAAAATATTTGTTTTCCTAAATGTGTTCATCGCTTTTATTTTTATTGGTTTTGACAAAAATATCGCCAAACTGAAATAACGACGTGTCCTCAGAAATTTTTAATTTTGTAAATCTATATATACAGGGTGATTCGTAAAGAAGTATTCCAACATGTGTCAATTAATTCCTTACAGTGTTGTGATCAGCGTTCCCGATGAGCAATTTTTTCGTAAAATCCCTCCTTCACCCATTTTTTAACGGGCTTCTGCTTTAATTGCTTAAACGACCGTCTGAGGTAACATCTGAGCTAACATCTGAGCTTTGAAACTAAAGAAATCTCGTAAGAGGTTGATCGCTTAAGTTTAATGGCAGACATTTTTTTCCAATTGAGTATTCTAGTGACTTCACAAAAATGTTAATAAGATGTTGACATGATTCTTTCATTATTTGAAAGATACCTTAAGGATGCATATTTTATTTTTATTTATTTAATCATTAATAGCAGCACAATAAATTGAGCCCCTACTTAAAACTAACGTTGTCGGGAACGCATCGCATAATGCATTTTAAATTTTTAAAAATTTTAAATTTTAGCGTTCATACCTGCCACAATTTTTAGAGGAGCGAGACACATGAGGTACTGTTAAAAAGATCATAATCCATATTTTTTTATCAAAACCTTACGTGTGGGTCCTACTGTGCCCTACTTCAAACAGAAGTAAAATTATATAAATAGGCTAAGTAACTCAAATAAATTACAGATTAACCCTTTGACCGCTGTGTTATGTGAAGTTAAAAGTGTGCTGTGGACTGACTACGTTTTATGACGAAGCACACGCAAGGCTGCTTGATTTTTATGATAAAGCGCATACTGGGTTTACTTTAATTCCATTGCAAAATATGTTGATTGTGACAGAAAAGACCTTAACCCTTTGAGCGTTATGAACTCATTATGGGTCAAATTAGCCCAAATTGAAAGGCTGTCTTAGAACCCATATAAGCGTTTATAGCGTTCAATGGGATAAGAACTCAACCATGCTGGGTTTTCACTTGGAGTTCTTGTAGCTGTTCCTAAATTAATCCGATCCGGAGTCAAGGCTTATTTTAAGTTCTTCTCCCAGGAGTTCATAGCCTTCAAGGCTACTCTCAAAATCACCACAAAGCAGAGTTATCACACTATAATCGTTCAAATTCAAATTTGAAAAAGAACAATCGAATTCTATGTATTCAAACTCAAATTTGAAAAAAAACGGTCCAGCAGACCGCACTGGTAGTATCAATTGTAATCAAAAGACATTAACATCTATTTAAAAATAAATATTTTCAATAATCCAATTTAAAAAATTTCTAATTGAATGGAATAAACCGAATGAATAGCAGATATCCATTTATAAGTTAACATTTTAAATATATCCCTCAATACTCAACGATTACAATTTGTTTCCAAATATTAATTTTCATAGAAACAATATTCAAACAGCTTCAAATAATCTGCCAATGATACACTTTTCGATATCACTAAGCTAAAAATCAATTTAAATGGAAATATTTATTATATAATTTCAGTTTAAAATATTTCAATATTGTCTGAATAACATCGGAACAGAGATATTAAATTAAAGAATTTATTTGAGTTTGCTTCTAGGCTTTTTTATATTTACAAGTGTATGTATTTTTCAGCAGCTATAATTATGACTAGCTGTTATACTCATAGTAATTTATAATGGTCCTTTAATATTTTAAATTATAAGATCTCCTAGTTGGGCCAATTATGTGTATATTTCTAACCTAAACTTAATTGTTTGATTGGCCTTTAAGGGTCTTTGAGTTTGTAATTTAAACGAATACCTTTACTCTTGGTATAGGTGGAACCATGTTGAACAAGGTTAAACCCCAAAGGGATGCACTATGACGTTAAGCAAATGCCGCTTATTGTCAAACTTCTCTTAATTGATACATCCATCCTATGAGATGCTGCAAAACAAAAGGATAAAATCAATTTCTCTTGACTGCTTCCTGGAACAAAGTTAAATTTGTGTATGAGATACCATGCCGGCTCAGATCAATTTCTCGGAAGACTTAGACTTGGATAATTAATTTTCCAAGATATATCCTTTCCCTCTGTAACCCGTAGTAGAGACTTCTGTGCCCTAGGAGAGCTATTTTAAAAAGAGACCTTAGGTTGTCAACGAGTTAATTAAATCTTGCCTTTCGGCCATCATTCTGTTGCGAATAGTGAAATAGTCACGTCTTGAAAACTAATATCATACCGCTCTTGGGGAGTTAATTACGGCTTAAAGGGATTTATGGGTTTTAGCGATAAAACCCACTGAAAAAACCAACCACTCCCCGGGAAATGGAATAAGACATCACCGCCGTCGTTCGTTCATTCGTTACCGGTGCGCACTCAGACCAACTTCTAAATGATAAGGAGTTTCTTCAAATTGAGATAAATCTCTGAGTCGAGCGCAGCCATCGCAAATATGTACGAATTTAAAGTTTGGTCCTCTGTTACCATGAAAAAGGAGAGTAAATTAAAAAGAAAATAATCTCGTATAGATCGGCATTTTAATATTAAAACCTAAAAATACAGCTTTTGTGCCTCAGAACAGGCGAGATTAATCGTTGAGGTTTCTTTTGTCGCTGCTAACTTCAAAGAAAAATTATAAACAAACAAAAAATATTAAAATCTAAAAGGCTGCAAAAGATCCTTCATTCAAGTCCAGAAGTAAGGGGTTATATTATTTTTCTCATTGCAATTAGTCTTTTTAGGCAGGGTAAAGGGTTCAATTTTCTGGATTTAGTCGTAGCGACAAATCCCTTGCTGGAGTTAAGGTTTAAGTACAACTTTTAAACGACTCCCTGACCTTTTTTCATCCTTAAAAGTGGTATAGAAAAGTTAATCAGTTTCTTTTAGTCGTGTTCCTACACAAAATACTCGTTAAAATACCCTAGAATCCTTTGAAGCCCGGACACGGCATGTTAGGAGGGTCCCGTAAGGCATAAACTGCAAACTGGATTGAATCCGGATGTGTTTTCACTTACCCGACAGCAGCGGGGAGTCCAGAAAGTGGTATTGAAACCAGGGAATATCATTCGATTGATAGTTGCACAGTGGATTCCGCTGTCAGCGGCATTTCCGGTTTAATATGTCAAGCCTGGCATTAACACCTTTCGAACTATACAGTCAGGCATCATTTGATCCCTGTATCGCTTTAAAGTTCAATTTCCTCATATCCTGTTCCCTGTTATATGCCGGGAACTCGTCCGGGCAAAAACGTATCCTGCACAGAGACAAGTTCCGGACCATGAAAAATGGTTTTGACTAAGGCACCCCGCATTACATAGTGATGGAGTACGAAGGTGACATACAGAACTAGCCCAAGGAGGAGTCACACATCCACGCTTTCAGTATTTCGGTCTCAGGGACAGGGTATTAGGGAACTGGGGCCTCTAGAAAATCGATTGGGAGTAGAATCCCAGATTTGTGCTTAATCTGCAGTTTTCACTAAAAGCCGAGGACCCTCGACTTCTTGTTGCTCAGCTAGGCATAATGCAAAACGGAGAGCGGTTAAAGTCCTTGATCTTTAAAATATGCAACTTTGAAGGGTTTTTTAGGAAAGAGGAGCCAGCTCTTGTCGTTGTCTTACCCGACCCATAAACTTGGAAGCCCTTCGACCCCCCCCATAAAAGAGCACTGTCGATGGGTGGTACCAACGAGGGCCACTCAAAATTTTTGCATCATTGTTTGCCACTTAGTAGCTAGATGTAGTATCACTTGTTGGAGGGAAAAGAATTAAGAGATTGTAAGGGATATTAAAACAAAAAATGGAGCACTTCGTTGCTTTTCGTTGCAGAAAAGAAGATGATTTTTGTTTTGTAGTAAGATGCGATGAGATGTGAGGGGTGTGAGGGCCTTCTTTTGGAGGGCTTTCATTCGCCCTAGGGAATAGCGGAAACCAGAGCAAGATAAGTGCCTCTTGGGTAAAAGCAAATCCATTAAGCGGCCTTTTAGCACGATTAAAAAATTAAATAAGCGCGGGCGAGCCTTGCTTTGTAAAAAAAAGGCTTTCAGGATCAACTTTTACCTCTTAAGTCCAACCAACCTAACGAAAAGTGTAAGGACAGTTTTAGTTTATTTTTTTAATATTTTTGAATTTTTTATTTTTTTTCTTTTTTTATATTTGAAGTCTCTTTCACTGCTTCTTCTGTGGGGAAACATTTTTACAAATCAATGGCTCACCCATTTTTTGCGGTGGATAAAATATTCCCGGAAGAGACATTCACCATTCAAGGAACAGCGGGAAATTTTTCTGTATCAAGACTGGCAAGCTAAAACCAAGAATAAGAGATCCGATTTCTGGGAATAATTTGTAAATACCGGGAGCGAAGGAATGACCGTCATTACTAGCTTCCCCCGCCCCCTCTATTCCGGGAGTTTGCAGAATCACAAACCCACTCCAATATTCGTCACTGGTCTGAAGGTTTTCATTACGAAATGGTAAAAGCTTTCGCTACATTTACCCGGGAGAGATTTATTCCCTGAAAGGCTGATAAAGTGCCACCTAACTTTCGTCAGGGAGGGGGGAAGTTTGGGTAGGTTCCTATCCCTGGCTAGAGCTTGAGTAGGACACCAGGCTCTCTGTAAAAAGGAAAACGGGGTGGATTAATCCTGCGGGTAGTTCATTTCCTTATCATGTCGACGTCGACTGGGCGCCTATTTTCTAGCTGGTTACCAATCCGAGATAAAACCACATAACACCCTCGCTTCCTCTCTGTACCCACCTAACCCAATCAAGAAATTCCGATAGACAAAACCAATTTGGGAAAATATTTCTAATCGCCACAATTACTTCAGGCGCTAAGGGGCAGATAATTGAAGGAGTTAGAATTAAATTTTAAAATAAGCGTCATTTTATACATTTCGTATTCAGCTATTTGAAATTCACCCATATGCGGGGTGATTGTTAAAAATTTTTTAATTATGAGAAGATCAACAAAATAACATAAGATATCAATGTAGGTGATAAATAACGTTCTAGAGCATCCGAAAATAAATTGCTGATGCAGAATTGGAAGCTATGAACTGCTGTAACCTTCAGAAACTTTCAAAAAGTTTAAAAAGAGCTCTCATTCAAAAACGGCCAGAATGAGCGAATAGACACAACAAAGTTATTTTATAACACGACAACACAAGACCACATGTTGCTCGGCCTGTGAAAAATTATTTAGAAAGATCAGATTAGGAAGTTTTACCCACCCGCCATATTCGCTAGATATTGCTTCGTCAGATTTCCATTTATTGCGGTCGATGCAGTCAGCACTTTCTGGAGAACGGATTAGTTCGTATGGAGATATCAAAAATTGGCTGGACAACTGGATCGTTTCAAAGGAACCAGACTTTTCCCTTCGGGGAATACGTTTACTGCCAGAAAGATGGTCGTAGATTGATTGTAGATTCAGATAACCAGCTTTAGTTATTTGTTTTAAATAAACTTTGCACTAAATTATTTTTTCAAAGAAAAATTGATATCCATAGGCACTATGAAAATATTTAACAGCAAACCTGATAGTTTCAAAGGGGCAGTATATTTTATAATTACCCATTTACAAAAACTATCTACCAGCCTAGTTTAAATAGCATTCCCCATTATGATAGATGTTTCAGTTTATTTTGAGGGAAAAAAGTGCGTTATTTTAAAATCTGCAATATCTCACAAATTTCCTATTTTACTCTGCTACTAGAGTAAGCATACACTCCAATTTGAAGACCAGGAAAATTGGATTATTCCCGCACATATGTATACATAGATATTTTTTTTTTTTTGCATCCTGATGGGTAGCAACCCAGAGTCCGGAAGACCCACCTCTGTCACTCCACCGAGAGATTGATGAGTCCTGCTTGCACTGGGACGTATCCCGAGGGATAAAATCCTTGTTGCGGGTGGAATCCAGCAGAATGTTGCGTTCAGCATCAAAATCCTCCCGGGGGGGAGAAGGGAGGTCTTCAATTTAATAAATAATCATAGGAGCTCGGGTGAAATATTGCAAAGCTGGTCCAGTCGGAGCATCACTGCATCGGCCCCCACAATTGGCAAGAAAAAGGACTCTCTAGGGCCGGATGACGCGCCCTGCGGACTCGCGCGAAGAAAATTCAATTTTAACGTCTGGTGCGCTTTATATCATAAAAAGAGGAAATTGATTTGTGATGGCCAATCCTGCGGGATTTCTACGCCAGGGATACAAATCATGCACAAATTTTGCGAAAATGGAACGGTCAGCTAAGCAAATTGTTGAAAATCTGCTCCGTTTGCTAGCCAATTTTCGATTCTCGACTGGTTTTTCACTTCAGACGAGAATGACGGTAGGGAGAGAAAATTGCATAGAAATCACGACTACAAATCAATAAGGCTTTTCGGCACTTTTCCCATTTTTTGTTTGCGTTTTCTTTTTAGGGATCACCATGGTGCAATGCCACTAGCATCCATAGGTAGATATCCCGGTACCAAGAAAATCATTTTCATACAGGTGAATGCCCTGAAAGAGTTTTAATTCTCATACAGAGCCGCAATTTTGAACAGCGAAATGACTTCTTTTTAGTGGTTTAAAAAAGACACCGCCTCTTGGAAATGAATCCCTCTCTCTTTCTGTTAAGTTCAGTTCTAAACAAATTTTTCTAAACCAAACCCTTTTTCTTAGTCGTTTCCTTAAAGTCTCGATCTTTTTAGAAAACGTTTTGAACAAAATACACACTAAATATCAAGGGTTTGGGTAGAACTAAATGTGGCTTACACTTTACAATACGAAAGCTTTACCACCAAACACTCATTTTGAAGAAAAAAATATGTATATAGAATTTACTTCTATTTGTTCATCTAGTCTATCTTTTCTAAGCATCTGCATGTCTAAATTCCGTTTTTCGTCTATCGGTCATTCCATAAATAATTGTGCAAAATCAATGAACCCTGTGTTATGATTAAAACTTCCTTAAATTCGATACAATGCGAATCTAAACCAACTTATTCTCGTAAATAAAATTGAAATCCTTTATCCAAAATGTTACAGAATTATACTGGTCGTAGCTACATAGTTTGATGATAAAGAAAATTTAACAAAAGTCTTACATCCAAGATCCGCATCAGTTACTTTAACCACACTATACAAAGCTAACAAATCGGACGGACGATTATGTCATAAAATATGAAATATCTCCTGCAAACAATTCTAAATTCGAAACTAAATAGTTCAACGAGCATCTCTAAAGTAATTTCGAATGCTTTAGAATTTCTAAAAACATACACGAGTATACTACATGCGGACTACTCTACAAATTACAATCAATTATTTCTTCATGGAAAAACACTAATGGCCTTGTGAAAACGCTGATTAATTTATTAGTTTTCGTTAATCCTCATTAGTGTTTTTGGAAGTTTCTATTAGTTTTCAAAAGTTTTTATCAATGTTCATTAGAGCATATCTTTGTAAGTGGGTTGAATGGTTCAAGCAAATATTCCTCAAAAGAAAAACTATAAATTTACTAAAGTTTTCTTACGATAAAAAGTGAACCAAATTATTTAATTTCTGACTTTATTTTAACTGCTCGAATTCAAACTGTAGCAATACTTTCATTTATAAAGAATGCTTTCGTTTTAAACTATTTCCATTTTAATTAGTTTTTAAAATTAATTTTACTTTTAATTTAATTATTTAAAATTTTCGGGATATGAAGTTTTAGTGGAAGACAAAGTTTGGTAGTTCGAATAGTAAATAAAGTTGCTGTAAATAATTTATGTATATATATTTTTTGGGGGCATTTTTTGGTTTCATACATTCAAAACGGCGCACTTTTTCGAAGGCTCTATGATTGGCGTGCACGGGAAGATAAGTTGTTTATTCTTCTGGCGGTGCTTGTTTACGTTATATATATGAACATAATAGTGGTCCCCGCCTCCAGATGGAGCAAAATAGATGTGGACCACCGGTGATTCACGCTGCCAGATGATAGAAATGCTTGTGAACCATCGGTGGTACACGCGGCCAGATGGAGCAAACTAGATGTGGACCACCGGTGGTTCACGCCACCAGATGAAAGCAATGCCTATGTACCACCGGTGGTCTACAACTGGGTGAACGTGGTAATTTAAAAAAAAAATTTTCTAAATGTTACGTAATTTTGATTTAACTCCAATTAGATTTTACAGGTTGTTTAAAAAAAAAACGACAATAAATAAATTGTTAAACTTTTTTTGCAAAAAATCAAAAATCACACAACCGATGCTATAAAATTTTATTTATTGCAATTTTCCCGCTCATTTCTCTTTTTAAATTAGTCTTAAGTGCTCCTCGTATGTTTATACAAACTTAGCAATTTATTTGCGAACTTTCCTCCAAAACCCTAGACCAACTCATTAGTGGACAAATTTAATCATATCCTCATAAAAACTTCCTCGGAAAATCTAAATTATTTAAATCCACATACGATTGCATCTCCTTTTTAACAAAATTTAAATTTTGAGCTTACTTTGAGAATGCTACCTGAAATTTTTGAAGGTCGAAAACCTTACAACTATCATAGTTTAAACAAACGCCATAAGTCATATAAGCAAAAATAAGTCAAAGCCATTAATTATAACTTTTTAAACAATTTTAATATACCAAATATGGAGCAAGGCCGTTAAAACTTTAAAACCAAAAATAAACTTTTTCTACCGACCTCTGGATAATTTTATTAGAAAACTTTAATTAAACACAAACATTTCGTCGACAGGTGAGCTCATGTCAGTGGGATGATATTAAATTTGCAACTTTAATTGCTATTTACCTTTTGCACCTTTCGCAATATAAAAAATGAGTTTTTATTCGAAAATAAAGAAAAGATATAAAATTAATAGAAAATGGCATGGTGCTGGTGTTACATTGGAAATTATTGCCTTTATACCGTCGCTTTGGTGCAATTAAAATGTTCACTGAAAATCTTTTAATTAGATTTAAATATTATGCTAATACTGGGTAGGGACAACAATGAGGAATCCTTGGCTTAAGTGAAGGATTATGTTGAAAGTAACATTTTCAATTGAAGCATTTCTTACGCGGATTTGAGGAGTACTTTTGAGACTTGAATAGGTGCAAAGTGGTAGCACAGAGAGCAACGCTATTGGTAGATAATTAATACCGTGATTAAGCCTGTTAAAAGCGATCATAATTAATAGGGAGGTGGTGAGGCATGTGCGAGCTTAACAAATAGAAAAGGGAATTAATTAAGGTAATTGGAAATTTTATTACTAATGAGCATGCGACTCTTGCTGGGAGTTGATGGTGGGAATTTTCAAAGATTCGAAATTTGTTGAATTGCACAAGCTATTGAAAAAAATAAATGAATTATCATCATCATCCCTAAAACGTGCTCAAATGCGCGCTAATTGTGATCCGAAGATAAAGAGACGGTATCCAATTTGACGCTGAAAATGGAAATAATTAAATTTTTTTTTTTTTTAAGTAAGGTGCGAAGTGTAAAAACTCGGCTTAAAATTGAGTTTAACAAGATATTTGTTTTTCTTACTCTCACGGAATAACCTTGAAAATAATTTCAACGCCGTGAAATCGCAGGAATTCTATTTTTATGTCAGTTTCCTGCTGACTATGTCGAAAATATAAAATCATCGCTAATTTGAGCATTAAAATAAATTTGAGTGAAAATGTTGTCTATAACAGAAAATCCACAATTCACGGTTAAAATTCGAAATGGACGGTAGACGTAATTAGGCCAGAAAACAAAATGACAGCCACATTTTCATTAAAATTGAATTAACACACAAAAAGTTCAACTTTGAGCTTGTACACCGGACGTTGATAGTGCGGGAGATGTAGATGGATTTTCCATAGAGTAGACAGCATTTTGAAACTCAATAGCTAGTTTTGCCTGTGCGAGCGAAAAATTTTCCGGGCGAGCCACTACAAAATTCAATTAAATTTTGCGCACCCCTATTTAAAGAGAGACACAGTTAGAGCAAATCTGTGAACATGATTTCGAGCAACCTTTCACATATGTACAAAGTTTCCAGAGTCCAAATGCTTATACCACTCTTGGTGTAGTTCAAGGACGCTTCGCGCGCAAACACCAGGATTTATGATGCATTTATATTTAAAACGCATACAGAACCCACCCTCTATAAAGTACGTTTCGACCAGTCGGTGATAAGTAAACCTCATCACCTAGACCCATTGCACTTTTAGTCCTGTTCCATCACTAGATGGAGCCAGTTCTTGTCAAAAAGGTTTCAACTCAACGACTCTTGTGTAGAGTTAATGGAATCTCACCGCAGCCTGAAGGGCCACAGCTTCCATTAATTGGAAAATTAATTTTTACCGAAAGAGGCTTGGGGGGATATGGATGTTATGTGGTAGGAACTGTGGTGGTCAACCTGATCAGCCATTTTCCTCTTTCCCACAAAATTTGCTTTTCTGATTGTCCAACCCCGGTGAAATCCACTAGGGTGGAGGGGCTTCTTGCTCGACGTATTTCAAACTTTATAAATTTTAATGTAAACGAACATTATAAAGCCCATGGCTATTATCTGTGAGTATATATGATGCAGAAATTTATACAAATATTTTATAGTCCAGATAGTTGGGAAGGAATTTTAGGTAATCTGCCAACTTCGCTCGTAAAGTTTCTTGCAACGTATTTAATATATCTCGAGAGTTAATATAAATTTTCTCTCCTTAGTACAGCACTTCGGTTCACTAGTCAAGTTTATCTAGAATTTTGTGGCCATGCTAATCGTTGATGGGTCTAACCAAAGTAGGAAAGTATGCACATTTGCTTTTTGCCCATTTAGGTAAAGAATTTGTAAAAATTTCTTTTCCAGACATTCATACTATGAAAAGTAGATTTTCAACAAATTTCTTTTCCGTAGTAAGAAAACGTTGGGGAAAGTTTCCCTTTAGTTTACCCACACCCTTTGCATGTTTTAGCATCCTAACCCCATTCGACAACGTCGGTAGGACGCCTTTCCGCTCCTTTTCAATATATTTTGGCTACTTTGCCCGGGGGTGTTGGAAGTTGGAAGGCCCTTTTGCGGCCGTTTAACCTTCAGTGAATTATGGTGGCCATGTCGAATTGCTCAATATTTCTTCGAACTAACGAAAAGGCTTCTTTGTGCTCACTTGTGTGTGTGTCTGTCTACTTATGGGAGGACCCCCTCTGAACTTGCCCCAATAACCAAGTCAGGATCACTTTTCCGCTTCACAACGAAAAAAAAGTAGCTATAAAGGCACAAAGGGGCGAAGCTGCTTCAAAAGAGCAGCGGGTGGTCCATGAGATAGAGAAAGCTCCGAGGACATGGGGCATAGTAGCTATCGACTTAGATGACAGGCATGATTTATTACACCAGATACAGATCGCATCGAAATGCAAAAAGTTCGGTATTCTCAGTCCTGCTCCTCACTACGGTCCACTTTTGCGCCTCATTACGACGAGAACATATTCAAAATAACATGCCATGCGGAACAGTTTATAAGTTAGAAAAACAGACATACAACCGGGGGTGTCGCCTGTCCAGGCATGTTGAGCTCCAAAACCATGGTAAGGAAACCACTCAGTCCCCAAGGGCACAGGCGTAACTAACATTAGGATCCAACTAGACATGATTTCCTTCTATACCTCCGATGTTGATCTCCACCCAAAAATAATAAAAACTTTTAAGAACATAGGTCACTTTTTTTTTGGTATAAAAAGTCACTAAATCCAATTTAATCTAATATTGGATTAAAATTGCATTTAATATTTAAAAACTAAAGAATTTAAGCCATGATTTCATCTTATTTAATTTGATTTAACATATTTTTGAAACTCTATGCTATGATTGCCTTAATTTTATTTCTATGGATTCACTTTGTATACTACCAAAAACGAGTTCTCCAGATTTATTTTAGATATGCATTGCTCAAATGCTACTTAACAGAGCTCTCAAAAATGTAAGATTCGCGATGAATATCAAAAAGGGAACGATAAATTCAATACAACCCTTTGGTCTACAGTCGTTCTTCGTTTTTATATTAAACAGAAGCTGTAGAGTACTAACACTAACTCCAAACAGATACCTGCCACCCTAGGGGTTACAAGGTACTTTTAAAAAGCAAGCATTCTAAACTTATCCATTCAACTACAAATGAAACCTTTTTCGTTATGTTGCTTAACATCACAACTATTTTTACTTACTTTCTTAATCATGTGTACATTCAGATTTGCTAGTTAGTTTCGGAACCTTTTTGTTTAGTCCTAACTACGTAAATTCTCAGATAAAAATCCAACAAAACGTTTAGTACTAAGAACACTAATGGGTTTTTTATAACAACATGATAAATTCCCCCGGGGTTAAACTGTAGCAAAACATGTTTAGGTAGATTCAAAATATACAATGATCCTTGGTATCTTATAGTACAGGAAAATGTTTATAAAGACTTCGAATTAAAAATGTTGCCTGTAAGGCTTTAAAAAGAGTTTCTCCTATTCTTCAAATCTTAATTTTTTAGTTGTTGTGATTTAATAATTTTTGTCAAATTCCTCTTTGTCACCTTCATCAAGCCTTTCCTTGAATATTCTTGCCAAGTGTAGTCTCAATTCCAATCCATTAGAATCAATAGGATTGAGGCTGTCCACCGTAGGACGCTTTACGTGATCTTCCCTGGTCTGACCGTTAAAACCTTTCCCCTTCTTGCTGATTAATTTGCAGCCCCTGTGGAAGCTGCGGGACCTTGCTGATATTATTTTAATTTATTAGCTGCTTATTGGTGAGATTGACTGCCCTTATCTATTTTAGGGGATCTCCATCTACACCAATCCTAGTAAGCTCCGTTCGGCTCTTCTCTTTCGCCTTGCTTATTACCGTACCAACTATGGACTTTCTAAGCCTCTCAACCGAATGCTTTTGCATTCTTCATGCCTTTTGACTTCGATCTGAGTAAATCATCTCTCAGGAATTACCTTAACAGTCCCTCCTAAATTTGCCCGTTCCATTCTCATTTTTAATTATTATTTTAATTTATTCTAATATTTAAGTAAACTTATTGTCAGTAGCTTGGATTAAGCGATTAATAAATAAATAAATTAAATAAAAAACAAAACAATGTTAAGCAACAATAGAAAAATAATTTTTTAAATTATAAATCTTGATAAACTTTACTCCTTATTGCAGTATACAAACAAAAAATATAAATTTTCGTTGAATTTTTATTTCAACTACATATAAGTTGTGAATTTCTGACTAGTTTTAATATATGATTTCATATTTTACTTATTAATTGGCATTTGCAATTTGACATGTGAATTATATTGAATGAAAATTTAAAAAACTTATTTCTATGGGTCTATGAAGTTTGTACGATAAAATGTATATTAAATATGCGGAGTATAGAACAACATGAAATCCAAAAAATATTGAGATTACTTGTTGTCTATTTTAAAAATATATTTGAAATATAAATTACAACAATGTGACTTAAGGATTTCTCCTTAATTACATTTATTGTATAAATAGCTTAAATTGGTTAGAAGTAAGGCCGCTTTATGTTGCCATGAAAGTGAAAAAGTCGTAAGCTGACGAGCATAAACAGAAAATTTCTTTAAGAGAGATTTACGACGTTTGCAGTCAATTAATTTTGACCAAATTCCCCATTAATTTTCCATGATATCTTCTCGTTACCACCGCTCCACCTTTCTCAGTTTGCCTCAAAACGACTGTTTATATAAAAAAAAAAGAAAAAGAAATGAATACACTAAAACAAAACAAAAATTACAATTGCCATACAAAAATAGCCTACAGTGTTCAAAAGAAGTTATGGTAGCAAATTACCCAGAGAAAAAAATTCAAATTTTTTCCTAGAGATTTGCGTCAGCTTCTTAACTACTGCCGATGGCTGCAATTACACACGACACTCAATCATTAAAGAGTCATGAAAATCCCTCGGGCGTAAACAGGGAATTCTGCGCCCCCGACTACTTCTCGGCCTCCTTAAGCCCGTCCATAAGACAGTGTCCGGCCATCGGAGAGTCGGGGGCCGGCCCGGGGAGAATTGGAACACTCTCCATCTAAATAATGCAGCTGGCCCTCCAGTTCGTGCCTCTGAATTTCCCATAAATTTCCGCATTATTATTCTTTTATTTGATTCACAGGACATTAAGTGAACAATGGAGGCGGCAGGGTGTGAGGACGATGCAGGGATGATGATGGGGTAGTAGGCCCGGAAAATTCGCAATGCCCGTTGACATAATTCTTTTCCGGAAAAGAAAAATTCGCTTTCTTAGCAGAATGTGGCAGAAATCCTGGGACTTTGCTGTCTGGTGTATCTGAGGGTCCCCTTTATTCGTTGGAAATTTTGTCCCGCGGGGGTGAGAATCCCATAAAGGCAAATCACTGAGAAATCATTATTCAATTTCAACTCCTATCGGCATTAACTTATAAAACACCCTTAAAAGAATTTATAATCTTAAGACTCTCTGCTGTGTCTTGGTCTGATGCGGATAAAGTGGAGCATGGGGTGCAGAAATCCCAAAACTCAGAGGAGAGCTTAAAAAGATTATGATAACATTCTAAAAATCGCAAACTGCGGGAAGAGAGATAATCCTCACATTTTAAACAATTTTTAACAATCAGATATTGGAAAATGCGTTGATAAAACATGTCTAGTACTGCACTTATCTTACTATGTACTCTTATTTTCTAGGTTCTAGGTTCAAGTGGCTGCCAAAAGAAGGCACACTTAGGCCAAGTTAGGCCCATTGTGATACCACGTGGAACGAAGCCCCCAAATAACTAGCCTTCGAACCATTTGGACTCTTTAATGAACTGCTCCAGGCTTCTAATCCTGACGGAGCTCAGTTCCGACAGATCATTAAAGAAAGTGGAGCCCAGGCTCCGATTTCTCCGCACCTACTCTTATTTTAGATAGTACATACTCAAAATAGTTAATTTAAATCGCAATATAATTTGTCTTTTATAAGAAAGAGTAGTTTTAAATAAGAAAAAACTAAGAAAATTTCAAATATCTACCTATGCCACTCATTTAAGACTTTAAGCTAAATTTTAAAAAATAAAACCAATGAAATATGTGTCACAAGCAAAGGATTTTATAATTTAAATTATATTTAAGTACATAAATCAGTAGAAAGATACATTTCAACGTATATTTTTCGATTTCTAGAGGTATATTTTTATATGTTTGGGGGTATGTTGTTAAACTATATCAAAGTCTGATAACGACATACTTCGGAGAACAATTTTTTCAAATGAAATGTTGTAATTTTAACGTGAATTTTAAGTAATTGTCAATTTTATAGATTGTGTGTATTTAGAATGAATCGAATCCAATATAGCATAACTCGTATATTTTGTCCAGTCGAAATGGTGTCAATCATTTTCCAATAGTCCCGCAGAAGAGAGGATGCACGACAATAAAATAAGGAAGCTTCGTCAATTTGCTGGGTCTGCTTTGGTCGTGTTTTAGGGAATATAAAACATATCTGCATTATGTTGGAGCCCGACAGGAACGACTCCCCTTCCTGTAGACGATGGTAACGCCACCGCCGCATCCGAAACGTAGAAGATGAAGCAAAACAGCAAAAGCTAGATGAATAAAACATGACCTGAGAAGGGGGGAGGGTTAGGGGGTAATCCAGACCGAAATTAAGGTTAGCTCTCCTGCTGCAGCAAGAGGTTTCCCGTTGATACGCATCCCAGATACAATTGTTTTTGGGATTACGGATAAATGCCCAACTTGACGGAAAAGTGCGACGGACGGGATGCTAGAGATTGGCACTATGATGGACCATTGGAGTGCCACCGACCCCGCTGCTGATTTGCCCGTTGCTCTGCTCCATTTCCCTTTCCAGTCTCGAATAAATTAAATTCAATGTTTTCTGCGAGGAGTTTTGGCACCGAGCGATAAGGCAATCTTTTATTTATCAACAGCGCGCTCTAAGCAACTTCAAGTGATTATTCATCTTTGTGAATCGCCCTCCAGACCGGCTGGCGGAAATTCAACACAATTAAATCATTTCATCAAGAGCATAAAAATCAGATTTTGCTTCGCTTGAACAGTTTTATTTTTTTTTTTTATGTTTAATTTTCTACATTACCGCTCTATATAATTTTAAATTACTTCGAAATGAGTCCCTTAAGGATAACTGACATACAAATTAGGAACTGTTTTCACTTTCCTTAATTTGATTATTTTCTACTTCTATACTTTCTTTCGTAATGTTTGATTATTGATGTCAAGCATCTTAGTAAACATTTATGGAATAATCAATTAAATAAAATCTATGCTATATATGTTTTCATTTATGACATTTTATGAGTTTATGTATTTGTTCTTAAAATGACTCGAATAGAAGTTTTTGAGGTGATACCGACAACTTTATGGTCCCTATATTTCTTGTTACATTGCACATCATCGTCTATAAAGCAAACATCGTTTTACTTATCTTAAAAGCAATAGGTCTAATTTAATGTTAAGAGTATATATTCTTCCAGCGCAAGGTTACTTCTACCTTTAATTTTCACAATAATATAAAATTATAAAATAATACCTAATTTTTAATATTACGAAAGTATGTCCAACCAGCTTCGTATCCTAATCCCAGTTTGAAGAGACCTCAAATGCTTTACTATAGTCCGGTTTCAAATTTTAAGGTATAACTCGTATATTTGTAGTAAAAATAACCTCTTCAGGGTCAGGGGGATGCCAAATTTTGGCTATATACGCAATTCTGCAGAGCCCCAAAAGGGGGTGAAAAACACCATTAAGGAGAGTACCCTTTCTCTTTCAAACACAGTAATTGCCGTTGTACTAATTGCGAAAATTACATTTTACACAAAATCATCAACAGCCCGCAGCACCTAAACATCTCAAGGGAGATGCTCCAGTGCGACATTCGCACGCAGCAGTGTACCATACCATGCTTTTGATGTCAACTTAAATTACTCAGGGCTGGTGAAACACAAACAATTCGAAATTAAGTTAACGAAAACTACAAGTAGAAGGCACCGATGTGCACAAGCCCCAGATTCCAGGGGCGCCCAGTGAGTAGTGAGGTGGTAATTAACACCAAATCAATATGCAAAGCAATCAATGTCTCATCCCACCACCCCCCTCAATACCTATGAAAACCTGAAATGATGACGATACTCTGCGGGGCTCATCTGCACACCCAGGCTTACCTGAATTTAACCCACTTCAAACAAAACAGCCACTGATCCTAGTTAACTTCAATTAGTATGAATTTGTACGGAGATTTAGACGCGGTATGGTCCTAACCATAAGTCTATTGTCCTGGCTGCTGGACAATGCCATCAAATTGGTCAATGAACTAAGGTGACATAGTATTAAAAATACAAGCAAACATTTTACCTTTAGTCAGGTGAATTTGTTTATCAAAATGAAACTTAACTCTGATGGTGGACGGGAAGAAATTTATTAATGTTTTGGATTAAATTTCACCACTTGTTTCTTTAAGGGATAAAACAATAATTTTCCAGGAACAAGAAGTATGTGATCAAAATGGATTTTACCTTTTAGTCATACAGAAAGAGAAAAACATGTTTTTCGATTTCTCAAATTTCTATCTTATAAAATTGTTGGTGTATTTAATGTTAATGAACTTTTCGAAAAATGTTTTAGATTATTCCTAGAAAATATATGGCTTTAAGATTGATTGCTGCAATAAAACTTTTAAATAAATTTAATTCCGGATAGCAATAATAGCTGCATGTTCTTCAAAAGATGTTAGGAGGAAAAGTGATTGCTTCTCTTTTAATTTATCAAAATAAATTTTAAGTTTTATTAGAATAGCTAGGTTTACTAATTTACTATATGTACTATATATAAATTAATAATTTCAACAATATGCGATTTTTCTATTTCTTTTTAACTGATAAAAGTTCCCATTTGGGATTTTGTACTTAAATCGTCTACTTTTTAAAGCCGTAATGTCTTATATTTGATGGAATTTTTCTTCCTACTAACTCTAATGAAAATTTAAACATTATAATATACTATAGCATATGTAGTATTATTGTATATTAGTTTTAAACCAATTCTGTATGATTTTTCCGGTAGGTTATGAATTTAAAACCTGAAAATGAGTCTGTAAGATTGCCTTTTTCTTTAAAATTTTTGAAAACTAACAAGTCCAAAAAAGAATATAAGAAATAAGAAATGATGTAAAACTACACACTGCCCAAATGACTGTGGAGTTGGAATTTCTTCATTAATCTCCATACTCACCAGATCTAGTCCCCACTGGCTACCACAATTTGGGCAACTTTTTAATAAGAAAGCAATGCAATTCCGACAATGCTGTAAAACTGGCCTTCCAGGAATTCATTGACTCTCGTCCGCTTGAATAACCTGCTGCTTAAATAGTATGAGTGTATAGACAATATGGGCGCATATTTTTATAAATATAAAATAATTCCTTACATTTGTTAGTTATCAACCAACTTTGGCTTTTTTTTCTACAAATTTCAACCTTGATGACCTGATAAAAAGCAGCTTTTTAAAACATCAATTTAAGAAAATTGGGGAATTTTTAGAGAGAGAGATTTATACTGCATTTCGTTTTTAAAAAGAATTAGTAAAAATCAACATTTTCGCGGCATGCATAATTAGGGATTTCTTTAAATTAAGTCCCGTCAACTGAAATATTTCTATAATTTATCAACCAACAATTATATCCTATCAAATGATGAAAATGATATCATACAAATTAGGAAAAAAAGATGAATCTGCGTTATTAAAATGTTGGAAATATTTTTAAGCATTTCATATTTTTCGTAGCTATAAAATGAATTGCTTACTTAATATTAATTTTATTTTGCGTTAAAATAAATTACTGAATTGTGTACATTTTACTTTATTTTCGATTTCACGGTTTTACGTATAAAGCTCTCGATTTACATTTACCTAATTTTTTGGTGGATTAATCTTCAGTGTAAATCGAGGGATAGTGTACTTAAAAATATAAATATAAAAACGAAAATAGCGTTAATTCTTATTTAATAGATGAATAGAATTATTAATTTATTGTTATTGAGTTGTAACGCACATTTTCTAATTTTCTATGTCTATTGAAATTTCCTAAATAGGCAGTTATCTTTTTGAAAACGATTTACTGACTGTTGATTTTGATTTGATCTTTTAAAATCGAGACTTATAAAACTCTAAAAAGGGATTATTTGGCTATTTTATTTCTAATTGATAAATTTAGAGGACACTCATAATATGAGCCGTTTATTTTGAAAGTGGTCCAAGTCCAAAATGTCATAAAGAAGGATTTTCCATATTCGTTTTAAGGTGAAACTGTTCTAAACGGCTCATTTAATACGTCTAGTTTAAAAATGTGTTTTAAAATCCACCCCTTTCCTGGGGAGTAAAATTCCTGCCCCTTAACCGAATGACTTATCGACTTATTTTTATTAAGAAAATCTCAGCATACCGCTAAAAAGTTGCTTACTCCTGGAGTGGCACAGCATCCACAGCAGTCGCAGCGGTGTGGTCGCAAGATGATGATGCTCCACAAAAATCGGAAGCACACGGCACTCAAACGGAGAATTCACCGCTTTAAAACTTTAATTTATTTCTTCCCTTTTTTTTATTTTGTAATTTAATGAGGCACTCACTTCGTAGGAAAACTCTTCCTCTATATACTTTTTTTTTTTTTTTAATACATTCAACTTTCACGGGCACTGGCCACAACAGTCGTGCACTACACGAGATGATTTCGGCGCATAAACAATGAGAGAGTACGCCGCTGGCTGGGGCTATCGTAAGGCTCCAGCGGAAGCCCACAGGATAAAACTTTTCTTTTTGACGAAAGGGCCCTTAGTAAATTTTTATCATGGCAGTAAACCGGGATACCGCCCGTCCGTGGGTTTAATCTAAAACTTCTGCTGTAACCGCTTCAGCTCGCATAAGATTATTCAAATTATTTACTTTTTTTTTCGCATAAATCTAGGATCGCATCAGTGCACATGAGGGTGGCTAGGGGTGTTCCGGATTCGTTCTATTTTCGGTGGAAGAGGGCTGAATCCGCACAAAATCCGAAAAACACGAAGGAAACCAAACAAAATCGAGGCCAGAGTATCGCACACTCGATAGTAGAAGCACTTTGACCGTTCTGCTAAGGTGCTGGACCGCAGCTTCCCGAGCTGCTTGCTTGTCGTCCTTAAAGACCGTAACTCAGGAAGGGCCGAAATTTTTTTTTTTTTGTTTTTTTTTTTTGATGGGAGATCGCTTTCGGTACGCGACAGAAACAATATCCCACCGCAGATGGATTGAAAACTAGGACTGCTCCATGGAGTCTGTGTGTGGCAATGTCAAAGTCGGCCGCTCCCGGCACCGGAGCTTTTACCCAAGAATGAGCCCCAGACCCCCACGCATGTCTTCCTGGAACCGGTCACTCTCCCATTCCGGAGGAGTATGTATCTTCCAGCCCCTGGAAGCTCTCCTAGTCATTAATGAATCAAATTTAATATTGAAAAGGGAAAAGGATCATTGTCCGCCCACACGCTTCATTTCCAAAGGGTGCGAACGATGTGCGGGAGCTTTTCGAAGCTCCCGCCTGGAATAAAAGGGCTCATCGCTGGAAAGTCGGGAAATAGGTGCGCTCCGGCTCTGGAAGCCGCTTATTCCAATGATACACTTTCCCACTGGATCTAGGATCAAGGCTGCCCGTGCACATGACCGGCCCTTCCAATCAACCTTTCATCATTTGTCCGACACTTCCTGTTTATTGCCACTAAGGGAGAATCCCGGTAAGGAACTACCACCCCCCGCCCTTGGTGGATGCTGTACGGTGTATATCGAATGGATTCCCGCGGTTCCTTAAACCTCATTACCTGCAACCCATCCACCCCAAACCGAACTCTTTAGCGCTATGAGAAAACGAGGGATGCAAAGCATCCCCCGTGCACTATGCAGCCGAATGCTTTTTCGGCGGTTTACCCTAAAAGATGACTCGTAAAAGGTGGCTCTCCTGGCCGTCATCCAGCGGGAGCTTTCCTGCCCTTCTTTAGGGAGCTGCGCCACGTGCTTTCATCATCATCACAAGTTCGTTGGCACGTATTTAATTTTTAGCACGAGGGAAATTTTTGTAATCAAGTCGCCTCTCGCATTTTTCTTTTTTCGGGGATCACCGCGAAATTTTCATGCTCCCCCGTGAAATCATAACTCCGCGGTAACCGGCACACCATGCTATTTTAATATGCGCCGTAAGGGACAGATATTTTAGCGTTTACGTTTATTTATTCAAACAAAAAAATGTTTAACACCTCTAACCCTGGCAGGACTAACAACTGACTCCCCGTTCTCCAGAAAAATAAGGACAATAACCTTTTACAATATGTCCCCTACTATAGCAATTTGCTTTTTATCGACTAAACACAAAAGAAATGCTAATGGGATGTAAATTGGAATATTAGAAAAATTAATTCATAAATCACTCATTATAATGAAATTCTTGGAATAGGGGAATTCGAAACTAAAAGTTTTTATTTCTAGAAAGTATTCCGCAATAGCATTATCACTGGCATTACCACTTTACCAATCCAGGCAATTTGATTTTATTTTTTATTAATGCGTTTATTTTCAATATTACGATTTACGTCTGATACTTTTAAGACCCCAAATTTGAAAAAGATTAATTGTATTGCATATACTTACATCAGAAAACACACTTCCGACAAAATGAAAGGATCACACATCCTATTCTTCTGTAACTGAATACAATTAATCAATTTCCGGTAATAATAAGTCTAATTAAACATCTCTCTGGGAAGAATTCAGTAGACACACTACCAATTATTTCCTTTTATCGTAGGAATCAGCGCCTAAATCTATATGTCCACAAGTATTCTTCATTCGTAATACCTTTTTCATTATACAATGATAGAAAATATTACGCAGATTCAAAGAAATTCCTATTTTTCGTTTTGAGACATAAGGAAATATAGGAGATATAAGGAAATATATACTCATATATGAATATATTTACATATAACATGAATAAAAGGATACAAAAAATCTTAAGAAGTCTCTAGTCTCATAAATATCAATTTGATGTTATGTTAACTTGTACTTGTTTACATATTCTGTTAATGTAATGCTCGAAGGTGGATCACATAATTTCTAAGAATGAAAATGAGCTGTTGTATGTTTTCTATTAATTACATATTTATGACATGTACATACCTAAGCAAAAAGTAATAGACACTGTTTACACTGAAATATTGAAATTCTCTATTTAAATGTACTCTCAGAAAATATGTGAGCATAACATTCACAAGTTAACGTTTAGGATTACAATGAATTTTAATACACTTCGGTATTAAAATTTACTCTTTTAAAGGTCTTACAATAATTTTACTTTAAATAGAATTAATATGACGTAAATTCATTATTTAACCCAGGGAGCATATGGTAATAAAAGTATCATTAATGCCCTCTTTTATAATGTTTTATTTAAAATTATTTGATTTTTAACTTTTGGTTTATTATAATAAAACATGTTTAATGCAATTAAGAAGAAAAATACAGTGGTAATTAGATAAACAAAGTTAGTAATATTTTAAAAAAGAACAACGAAATAGAGTACGATTTTATCAAGGTATGTCATACCCTGCCACATTGTCGCTGGATTAATGCTCTTATGGAATAGAAAGTACTTTATCAAGGTAATAAAATCATTTTTAACTCTTGTGTGTCATTAATTGTTAATGGTTTCAAGGGTTAAACCTGTAACTTACGCTAAGCTAAGAAAAATCTACTCAAAAATTAGAGTAAATCCCTTGGTAAATGCGCATTTTCCTTATGAAATTCTTATGTTTTCGAAATAAAAGATGCTCGAACTTGGCCAAGATATTGTTTTAAATTCGACTGTTTAAAAATTCGCTCTAGAAAACGCTTAGAAACGAATTATGCAGCAATTAATTTTCAATAAAACAAAGGATTCAAAATTTAAGCCTTATGTAGTCTTAAATTTAAATCTTGAACAGATTTGGTCATATACGTTATGTCAATAATATTAAGACTTACTTCCAAATTGTATTGAGTGTACTAATTTTAGGGGATGTTAACAAAATCTGATGTTATTGAAAAGACTGCAGGTAAATGTAAAACTGCACATATATCTTTTACGTTAGCATACATTCATACTATCGATCTGCACTAAAACTAATTAACTAAAAAATTGAATTTTGTTCAAAAGCAAAAATGATATTACTTGTTAAATGATATGAACGATGACAAAGAGCATGCACCAGTCCCGAAGTAAATTGTATTAAAATTTGGACCTGGTGTTCCATTACAGGCAATTAAAACTTTCAATATCTCGTTAAGACTCACAATATTGAGCTCGTGCATTGCATAAAACTCATTCGACGTCGAACAAAGGAGTGAAAGAGATTGAACCAAAAAAATTATAATAAAAAAAAAAAAAAAAACAATTAATCGAGAAGAATTTCACGGACGAATTTATAATGTTTTATCCGAACCATCTGAAATCTCATTCCGCGGCTAGAAATAAGTGCTGCTCGTTTGTCAATGTTCTAGAGCAGAAGGGTCGAGCCATAAAACTTAATCAAATTACGCGAACAGCAGTAGTGTCAGCAGTGGGAAGCTGGGTGGTATAAATGGAGATGGGGCCCAGTAAACTACTTTTGTTCCTTATTCCGCACAGGGAAAGATATAGTGAAAACTCTTAAGCACTTTTGTGTCATTAGTATGCATCAACGTCGCAGCCGCTGAATCACACATTTTTACGACAATGTTGTTGGGGGGAGAGTTTCTGCAATGTTTAAGGGAATCTCTGCAAGCCTCCTCTGCGCTAATGGAAATATGAGGGATGCTAGGGCAAAGATACTCTGATACTTTTTGTAAAGCCTGGAGTAGTGTAAGAATTTTTTTTTCTAGTATTTTTTTTTTGTTGTTGTTTGAAACGATGTACCAAATGCGGAAAGTGTAACAATCTTGTTAATGCTCTGTTAATTTTTTTATCGCTGTTTTTATTGCGTTTCTCTTCCGTTTGGAGTAATGTAAAATAGGGTCCAGGACACCGTTCTTGTCCTCGTCATCGTCAGCGTCATCGTCAGGGGTATAAAATGTCTTGAACACTTGTTCTATCTGATAAATGAGAAAAATATTGCATTGCTTACGAAAACGAGTAATGTAATAAGAATTTAGGGACTCTTTAAGTTGAATTCGTCAAATTTTCTCTAAAATTGTTCGCTTTTCTCTGAACAGATTCATATCTCTGGAGGGATAGTGGTAACAAATAGGCGGGGATTCCCAGAAAATAAGTTAAACGGATTTTTTGATAAAACGCTACTGTTGATCGATTTTAACTGCTTCCTAGACCCCTCCATTGTCACGGCGACTTTACCATAAGTTACAATCGTTCAATTTTTCGTTTGTTATAAAATCGCCTGGGATTCGACTCATCATTCCCGTTCGAGTCAGTGGTTTTCATTCATTTTGCGTCAAATGCCAATCCGCAAACGTTTTAAGGAAATCACTCGACTCCGTTCAATTTAAGGGAAACCTCCTTAAAGACAGCCATTTCAACATACAAAGACGAGGGCGCCATTGTGCGATATACACCCCCACCACGGCTCCCGTGGGGCCTTAAAAGGGTTCATAGCGTAACAATGAAATAAGAAAAATGCAAATTTGTTAAGGAATTCCCGGAGGCCCCCGATGGATGGATTTGCTCCTCTGAAACTTTAGCAACAAGACTATTGCGAGCTTGAGACCGGAGGGGAGGGTCTCGGCACAGCGGACAGAGTTTTATTTGATTTGAGGAGTTTGACTTGTTTTAATTTCACACAGCCGAAGATATTCCCGGGCAAGAAGAAAGCGCATAAAATCCACCCCAAAAATCGCTGATAGGCCCTGATCTCTTTTCCCAATGAAAGCTGGTCTGATTGAAATTAATTTCCGCCTTCCCTTTAATCAGGATAGCAATTTATGGCTTGTCAGAACAGAAGGCAGCTTCGCCTCGGCCAAGAAGAATTGCCCCATCCTTTCCGAGAACGTTAATATTTTCCTGCTCATTTGGTACGCTCTGACATCGACTCCTCTTATTATTCAAACAAATTGGCCTTTTTATGTTATGACAAGGACACCGATTAAAACGGCCCCGGGCTCCGTTGGCCCATCCGCAAAATATGTCGTTAATGGCAACAATTAGCTAAGTTAGTGGGGGAAATTTATTACAAGGCAAATGTCTTGTTTCTTCGAGGCTTTTTGCCATTCGAAAGGTTCTTTAAATACAGATAACGTTCGCTCTTTTGTCGTAGACCCTTCGACAAGTGGCGACTTATGTCCTTTCAATGATTTCATGGTCCCAAACAAATTTTAACCTTTCTTAACGATGTAAAATTAAACCTAAACATAGAATTTATATTTTATAATTCTCTATTCTATCGCTTGTATTCAATAATATGTTAAATTATAAATATCATCTATTGCCGAGAACTTTGACAATATAAAAAGTTTTTATTAATTGGCTGTTGAATTGCCTATGACACCAAAGTGGTGCCACCAATAAATAAGCATAGGTTCGTTTATGGCACCAATGTGGTGTCACCGGCAATTGATAGAACATTTTGTCGGGCCTTTAA
The DNA here is from genome assembly GCA_963969385.1 of Philonicus albiceps. Lineage (NCBI taxonomy): Eukaryota > Metazoa > Arthropoda > Insecta > Diptera > Asilidae > Philonicus > Philonicus albiceps. The sequence goes on from OZ017774.1 coordinate 41,425,168, forward strand.
CTGGCGTAAGAGCATGTTCTATAATCGCCCGGCCAGTTTTAAAAGCGCTTAAAGCCATTATCTCCGGTGTGTTGATCTTAGTCCATTCCAAAATTTATAGTGCGGGCAATTCTATAATATGAATTTTTGTACTTGCACTATCGCAAAATGTTTTTTCCCAGATACGTTTCCTGTTAGGTATAACCCCTTAATAGAACCTTATAACTCTATTCTAAGTATCTAAGGACGGAAAGTATAAACCTTTGATGAAATTTTTTAAAGAAAAGTATAACGTAATTTATAATCTTAAAAATAAGATAATTTCGGGGGACCTAATAAAATTTGGAGAAAGAAACTTTTACAATTTACACTGCAAACCATGTAGAAATAATCCATACAAGTTTTATATCAATCACTACCGAATAATTTTCATTATTTTATAGACCTTTTAGTAAAATTTAAGAGATCAATAAATTTTTCTTATAGTGTAGAATTTTATTAAAAAATGTGTACGTTTACATCTTACGTTACAATCTCTGAAAAGAAATGGATTTCTTTTAAAATTGTTAAGCTTACAGGAAAACTAAAACATTGAGAAAATAGCAAGACCGTGTTCTCTAACAATTTTCAAGGAAAATCTTCAAGAGGCAGCGTGGCCGAGCGGTCTAAGGCGCTGGTTTTAGGCACCAGTCCGAAAGGGCGTGGGTTCGAATCCCACCGCTGTCAGTAGAAGGTTTTTTTGCTCTAGATATTATTTTTTAATAAAAATCATATCAATTAAAAAAGTTTTAGGATAAATATTGTACGAATATTTCTAAAAATTACTTGTGGTTCTCTTAAAATAATAAAATAACTACTTTTATTTACCCACTTTTATGACGAGTTTTCAATGATTAACCGTTTACAGAATAAATGTTCCCTTAAATTTTGATATGTTTAGTAACAGTGAAATTGTTCCAATGTTAGGTTCATTTTGAAAATGGATTTATGACCTTTTTGTTCATTATCCTCTTCTCCTCACCGTCCTCGGTACAAAACGTAGCTTAACCAATTACAATTTATCCGTGACTTACCTTATTTTCGTCAGGATCTCACATAAATGGATATGTTCCAATCAAAATAACTGCCCAGAGCTGTTCATTAATCTCAGTGTCTGTCTAGACATCTTAAATCCTATTAATAGCGAAATAAATTGCAAACCCTTCTCATCCACCCGCTTTAGGATGAGACAAGATAGAGCTCGAAATTTCAAATTTCTTTTATAGCACTGCCTTTTCAACTCGCAAATAGTTTTCCAATTAACTAGATACATTAGCACGAACCAGAACCCTCCAGTCAGATTCTAATTTCAGCTCCCTTCTGGCGTTGGTCACAAAATTGCTTAAATCTCCCAAAATCCCGCCATCCTTTACAAAAACGAAGTACGACCACCACGGCCCTTATTTCGAAAGGGGAGGGTTCTGTAACAAGATCTCTGCTAGAATGGGGTGGAGTTATTATGCTATTTCGGATTCACCTGCATTAGAGTGTCTGAATTAAAATGGACCTCGACATGGTTTTTGCGCTTGTCGCTCACTGTCGGTGACTGTTTTCTCCGGCGAGACGATCCAGTGAATTAAATTACACTCAACATAAAATATAAACATGATTCCTCCCCCCGCCAGCTAGGAGACAGAACGGAATTTCAAGAGGTTTTCTGATACCCATCCGAATGCATCTTCTGCTGGATCTCGATTCTGTAATTGGATGTATCCTAGTTCTGTGGCTTTGTTTGCACTTTATTTGATTTCATTCAATATCTATAAATCGAATTCTTGAAGGACACCCTCGAACCCTCAGCTACATAGACTAAATATAAAAAAAAAATATTTCAGGAAAGTCGACACGGGAAAAGTGTCATCTATCAAAATTGCAAAATTAAAACGATACGGTGAGACAATTTCACTGGCACTTTCGTATCTAATTTTAAATGCATAAATTACCACCCCTCGGGCCATTTGAGCTCCACATCTTCAAGTCCAACCGAGCGCAATATTTCTTCTTTTGGAAGGATGTTCGGCTTTTTTTTTCGGAGGGATATTAATTTTGTACGAAACAACCCTTTTCTTAAATTTATGAGGTCAGGTGTGCGATGCGAAGAACTTCTGCCGGCAGAATTTCTTCGTTATTTGTACTCATAAAATGACAAAAATGGGGAAGGGGAAAAACCGGTAAGCATTTTCTGAGAAGCATTCCTTTTTCAAAATGTGTTGAGATCAGATGACTTTTATTACCTTTAATGGCAAAGAAATTAGAAGAAGGTGTTTACAAAATTTAAATTTTAAATTTTTCATAATTAATTCAGAAATATTCCAATTCTTATATCAGAATAGAAAAGGTAGAAAGTCTTACTATTTTTACCTAATTATTAAATATCTTGGAAAATTTAATTAAAAGAACAAATATTTTTAGTAAGAAGGTTTAAAAATTTTTTATGAGCAGAGTGTTTTGATCGAGACAACTAGTAGTCGATCTCATCAATGCGACAATGACTAGTTCCTAATTCCTGCCATAGACACTAGAAAAGATCGAAATAATTTAGTTATAGTAAGCATACCTTAAAACTTTTTGCTGAATAAATAAAACTTTGTCTCAAAGTTTGAGATTTTATTTTAATATTGCATGATCACTCTTAATTAAAATATCAATTTTTAGTAGAAGGTATACCGCAGGTTTCAGTTTAATCAGATCAATTAAAAATGAATCATAGTAAAGATAAAATTTTCCTTCTAAACTCCTCTTAAAATTTGTATGCCTATCATTTTTGTGACCCGTTTATTTTAAAGACCACTCACGTTTTGTAGGCAATTGAACTTTAACCCTTGAATATTTCATCATGCTGCCTAAAGAGTAAAATCAGCCTGATATTTTATACCAAAAAATCTAAAACTCGCCCGCAGTTGGTCATTTCCAAATGCGAACTTTTATATTTTTGGAGAAGTCAAATTAAAACAATTTCAGTCAATTTGTTAAATTATTTCTTGTAACTGAAGCAATCCTTCTAAGAAGGAAATAGAAAAATTTTAAATAAATTTAGATACTTCTGAGGTTATTCAAAACTAAATAATTCAAGCATATTTAGGTTATATGACACGTTGGGGTTTAGGGTCTAAAATGAAGATCTTATTTTTCTAGAGTATTACTTTACTTTATAGCTTAAGAAGACATCCAAATAACGACTCATACTACGTGTATAATCGAAAATGTCCTACAATTTGTCAGTGACTGAAGTCTAACAAAAGTCGACAAAATCTAGAAAAGATGGCGGAAATCCCGGTGAAGAAGCGCCAACAAATGACGGGGTACAGAGGCGAGGGGTCATAAACCCTCGAAAAGTCTCACTTTTGTTGCTTCGCCTTAACGAAGTCCTTAATGCTCTCGTGTGCTCGCAGCTTTGCTGCGGCGCCTGTAAATCATTCGTGCGTCTCTGGGGGTCGAAGATGTTTATTTAATTTGTCGGCGGGTCCTGAATAAGATTAATCCATCAGTAGGCGGGGATGAGCTCAGGGATGGGCGCGTCGTCGGAGGTTTATACATACAGGAGGTGTCCCTTCCGCTCTGCCCTTAAAACCGCAATAATTATACACCTCCCGACAAAAGAGTCCTGGCATAGGCCACAGAATTTCCGGATCTGAGGCTTTGCCAGCCTAAGCTCCAGGTCTCCGGGACTCTGATGTGGGCGGGCGCAGAGAAGAATCTCTGAATTAATTCCATTACCATGGGGAGCTGTCACTCTTTCAATATGTGAAGTCACGTTACTCGTGAAGGATTTTATTATCCTTCACTCACTTTTTCGGGTACGTATGCAGGCACACGGAGGCGGGTCGGGGGTGGAAGAGCCGCCGGATTTGCCCAACCTCTGCGAATGTGTCGGGCCCGGAGATTTATCTCGCTCACAGCATCTCGCTGGGAAAAATATTTTCATGAAATTCCACCGCAGACCATTTCCCGGGAACACAAGAGCTCCGGATGGGATAGGGTCTAAACTTTGGACGACTTACAGAGCTCCCACCGACCCCGTCTCAGTCGGAGTCCGGGGTCTCTTTTTAACAATGGAATGTACTTAGGGATGGCAGGCTGAAGTTAATTTTTCTTCACATTTAGATTTGCAGTAACTCTACTCAGAGTGAAGATTAATCCTGTCAGCATTCCTGTCGCGGAAAAAAAAATTTTAGGGATTTTCGCAACAAGAACACTTTTTAAGTTAATTTCAGTTCCAACACCCCTTACGTTTTGCCACGATGCAAAAACGTTTTCTAAGAAAAGAAACCCTCTCAATGAAGAAAAGGATCTGGCGTCTGCATTCCTTTCTCCGAAATAAAAGAAAACCGAACGCCTTTCGAATACACCCCCATATCACCTAAGAGCTCGTAAAATCCACTAAATTCAAGAAGAAATCAGCATTTTTCCATCACACATTTCATCCATTCAGAAGGTCCTAGGACCTGAGCCCCGTGGAGCGCTAGGATTGCATTTAAAAATAAAATATCCTTTCGTTCGCTGAGGACGACTTTCATGTCCCTCTCGTCACCTGGAGCTCACCTTTGTGCTTTGATTCCTTGAAGCACAGGTTTTTTTTCCCTAGTCTATCTAAAAGACGCCGTCGTCGTCGTCGTTGGCGGAGGGCTAACAACGCAACCTAGACCCAAAATGTAGGTCCTGGCGGGTTGTGGCGGTGATGGGATTGGAATTTGATGAGGTGCGGATTAAGGAAATTTTCCAGACAGAGATTTTGCATTGCAAATCGGTGAAAAGTGGAGCAATTTTAAGTTTACCAGTTTCTCTGTGATTTTCTCGAAATTTTCACTTGCTCGCCTCTACCGAGGTTTTGTCGTTACCCCTTCCCTTGCAGTTTTACCAAGTTTTAACTGTACCTTTTGGGTTAATGATTTCTTACAAACCGAGATCAGAGAAATGAAACACTGAATATGGATGAGTGCCGTGTCGCTTCGTACTTTCTATTGCACTTCTAATTAAACTTTTTCACTAGTCGCACTAAGTGGATTTTAAAAGACAAATTGCATCTATTTGGCACCGTTTATGGGCGGTTGTGAACAAAGATAGAAATGAGTATTAAAATTTTTAAGGTATTTTAGAATATTTGGGATTTTTAGTAGAAATTTTTGCAGATAAAAGAACATACCCACCATACCTAAATTAATAAATCAACGAATTATAGAAAAACTTTAAAAAACAATTGAACTTCTAATTGGCTAAATATTAAACAAAGTTTAAAACAAGACTTAGGCCAAATAAGACTAAAGAACACTGTACAAGATTTCAGCTGAAATTTTGTAATTCTATTTATTTCATACTTTTCTGTACCTTATATACAGGGTGCTTTAATAAGGTCTGAACAGGGGTATGCCAATCGATTCTACATGGTCAATTTCGAGATTCGTATATGTCGGATGAAGTGCCGTTTTTTTTTTCTGAGAAAGGCCACATAGGTGGAAGGCTTTTTTCTCAGAAAAAATTTCGATTTTCTTATACAAAAAATCGGCAAAACGATAGTCTGAAGTCAAATTTTGAGCTTTGAAATTACCGAAGCTTAATGCCCCTTGCTTGTTTATTGACGGATTGGGTGGTGAGTGGTATCATTAGAAAGCTTAAAGGCTCAGATCATTATCATATCTCAGTTATCAACCAGTATATTATGATGTCCCTGAAAGAACATAAAGCATTATCTAGGTTGACCCCCTATTTCCACAAATTTTCTATTGCGGTTTTAGGAGGGGCTGTGAGGAAGATTGCTTCGAACAAACGTTGATCAGAAGACCATGTGGAAACGATTGGCATACCCCGTTCAGACCTTAGCTAAACACTCTCCATCTACAGTAACTTAAAGTCGTTGTATTACTAGATGAACCATACAGAATTTCCAATTTTTGATAGTAGCTTCGAAAACGATGCAATTGCCAACAAATTTTATTAAATGTATTAGTCATATACTGCAGAATATAGTTGCAATTATTAACAAAGTGTTCGTAATTACAAGACTTCGTAATAAAATCGAAATAAGTCTTAAAAATCTTTAAGAAAAATTTCAAAATGAATTTTTCTGTTGTATATCTATGTTAAAAGGTCGTGCACTTTAAACTTTAGACCAATAAAATTCAAATATTGTGAAAATGTTGGAAACATATTATAACACTCTGTGAACCACACTTCAGGAGAATAACACCAATATTTTTAAAATTACGGACTTTTATTCACGATATTGTTAGGCAACAACTACGAGTATAATTTGAATTTTAATTACTTATTAATTTTATTTATTTTTTAATGTGTAGGAGATGTGGTAATATGGGGTAGTGAGGTAAGACATGGTAACTCTAAATTTCTCTAAACCTAAAAGAATTACGAGATCGATAATGTGTTTATCATAAGTGGCCAAGTCGCCTCTATCAATGTTGTGAATGCCACTGAGGTAGGAGGTCTCATAAATCCATGAGTTAAAAAAAAAAACAGTTTTTTGCTCTGATCTAAAATGTTTTGATCTTTTTTTGACTTTGAATTCGTAGCGTATTTATCTTATAAAATAACGAGACAAGCTGAATAAGCTACACAAAAGAGATATTTAAATAAGAATTATTTTTTATAATATTTGCAAACAATTTTCTTTTTTGGTATATGAACTTTCGTGTAGAATCATCCGAAAGGGAAAGATGGATTAGGTAAATAAAGACGAAAGTCTACTTACTCCATTTTGCCTCTATGAGTGATTCTACAAGAAAATATGATTCTTATTCTATAATTTGTATATATAAAAAATAATTATTGTTTGTCTGAATGGTATAGACTCCAAAACTACTGGGCCGATTGAGCTTAAGTTTTGCTAGTATGTATGTTTCGAGTACGAGATGATTTAGGGTTAATAAAAGGTTTTAAAAATTTTCGGAAAGAGGGCGTTTCAAAAGCAATCAATATTTTTGCTATTCAATGTAACTAAGTACGCAAATTAGCGCATTTTATAAAGTTAATATTGGGACATGATATGACACATGATATGACTAATGAAATGACATAGCACATGACCTGAACAGTTTTAGCAGTTTGAAAAGAAAGCGTTTAAATTCAAGGTATTCAAATTCAAATTTGAAAAAAGCACATTTTGTTTTGACTGCAATAGAGCGCACTCGACATTGGCTAGTATTTTATATTTGATCAAGATTAGAAGGCAAGATTATAAGGAACCAAACAAAAAATCATTTCTCAATTAAAACGACTTAAATTTATTCTTTTCTATAAATCTGTAACTTAAACTACAATCTAGCTTAGCCCTTAATTCAACAGCATATCGTAATCATAGTCTAGTGGGGGGGGCAGTGTCTTTTCAATAGAATCCTACACAGTCGCTTCAGGACACTCACCATTCCGAATTTAACTATTTAAAAAAACAAAAATCCTTACAAAAATCACTTCAAGCCTAAGATATCACGCTCTATCGTCTTCCGAGACGTGTGGCTCCTTATCGATAATTACGCACCCGGGGCGGTTGTGGGTGGTTCCATGAGAGACATTTGAGTTGGCACACCCTTCCTTTTTTCCGGTGATATCCTTCCTTCCCGATGCGGTCGAGACCATGACCTTCGGCGATAGGACCAGGGACAATTGAAGCGGATGTCTTCCCTCGATAGTTCCACGAAACCTGATTTTTTCATCTTCCCCGCATCCCCAGGAGCGCATTGAAATCCTGGGATTGTTTCGGGAATTTCCTCTTCCACTCGGTCGAGCCTCAGTTGGCGCACCACCTTCCGCAGCCTCCGGTTTGCGAGATAAAAAGTCTTTTTTGATTTCACGGTCTTTTTGTCGGGATGCCTTTCCTTTTCCTGAAGGATTGAATGGAGGGTAGCATAAAAAAAAATATATGGAATATGCGAAATGTGCGAACGTGTATATGAATCGGGCTCTGTTTCTCACCTGAAAGGTTTCCTGGGCATGGGGGATGATGCGGGAGGGCGGGCTAACCACGAAATCACCTGTCGCACCGGAAGCACAGCCTCACCACACGCTTAATAGATCTCATCTTGTGTATGACTTGCTCCTGTTGGAGAAAAACAAAATAATAACAGTTAAAAGGGATGCTTGGGTGCTTCGGTGGAGAGGACATCTCATCTGCAAAAATCATCACATCATTCACGTGGGGGCGCAAAGAGCTAAGCAAATGGATACCCACCCCCACTCGTACTGCCCTGGGGGCGCTGGAGCTCTGTGTGTTGTTCCTCCCATATTCAGAGCGCCTTACTTCATGTTTGCTCCTTGAGCATGTGAGAGACATCATGGGTAGGGGTGACGAAATTAGCATCTTATGCTGGGACATAGTAAAAAAAAAAAAAATAAGGAGGAACAAAAACGAGAGAACTGTGCCGTTTTATGTGCACAGGTTATGCCTTTGTCCCCGAGGACGCGCTACCCAAGGAAACAGATGTTAATTACCCCGGCGCTGCAAGGGATTTAATTACATGTGGACCGGGAAACTGGGCTGCCTCCAGGAAGGATGAGACTCTGCTCCAGTTGGCAGGGGGTTGTGTGCCTGCGCAAGGGATAATCATGTGAGTTTCGCAATAAAATACTTTCACTACTTCATCAGAGGCCAACTTAAATTATACGTGACTCCTGTGCATGTAGGACAAACCTACTTATGACCTATGGTTTGCACAAATGTAACAATTAGCTAGCTAAAGACTAACTTTTATTTATGTAGTCTCTCTTTAGATATTTTAAAAAGCGTATAATACAAAAAATCTACTTACAATCGACTAAAGCTAACTCTTATTTATAGTCTTTCTTTAAATATTTTAAAAAGGGGGATATAACGAAAAATCGACTTTCAATCGATAATAATTTTCAAAATTTATTAGTCATGTACACCTACTCCTAACACTAAATACCAAATATTCAGTTTTATTAAGCACTATAAATTTATAGCAGAATTTGAGTAGATGGCAAGTAACTGACTTTTTGGTATTATAAAGAAATTTTTGTATTCGGTAATCTAATTACGAATTACTTTGAAGTTATTTTGTGAACAAATTCATTAAAATCAAAAGTTACTAAAATGAATTTGAAATAGCTGTTGCAGTTTTATTAGGGAATTTTAATTCAAAAGGAGCTTTGTACCCTGTGGCTACAAAGGGTTAGAAAATAGCCTAAATGTGTCTTTCTAGGCAGCCAGATCAACCTAACCAACTGAACTTAGCCATGTTCGCTTCACTGATATATTTTTAAAAAAAAACCAAGTAGGTACGTACCTACCTACCTACCTGCTTAACGAAAAGTCTAATGATTTTCATACCTAGAAAAGACGTTTTGGGTTAAAAAGTAATAAACAAACAATAACTTTTATGAAATAGTTCTAACTAGACGTTTTACATCTGTCCTGAGCAGAGTTCGGTCGCCCAACTACACTCGATAAATAAAATATTTTTTATAGTGAATATTAAATCGATTACGAAGATGTTACGATACCGAACAACATTACAAAGATTAAAAAGTGTTACTACTTAGTCCTTTCGTGTAACTTCAAATAAAATAAAAATCCTCAAAAAAACTATACATTTTAAATAAGTTTAATATCTAAGGCATAACGCTCTAGAGCCCCATAAATCTAAATAGGAAACTTCTTCAACTCATCTTTTATAGGGAACAAAAAACCAAACACTAAAAACCAAATTTTATCTTTTTGCAAAATCTACGTAGAAAAAGGTGTTGTAAATATTCACACTCAAAATTTCAAATCGATCGGATAAAAATGGGTTTTGTATACCTTGCTTCTAAGCCATCATTTAAGCAAACAATCAAAAATCGATTTTCATAATTCAATAGTGAAAGAAACTTATTTAAAGTTGCAAAAGCGATAATTGAAATTGTTCTTTTGAGTTAAATGACTCCCTTTGTCTTACACAAGACTGCCACTTGCTAGAACAAAGTCTCCTTGAAATTGAAGATGCTTCCACCAGCCCCACCTCCACCGTAGCGAATCGCAATAAACAATTAATACAAACCCATTGAGAGTGAGCTCATTAAGGCGATAAGACCCTTAACGCAGGGTTGCGAGTTGTTCGGGGGGTAGGTGGAGTATGCTGCGAGAACTAATTAATTCATCATGGAGCCGTTAACAGGTCTATGCCCCATAAATGTTCCCTATCCGAGGCCTTTTTGCTCATTAAATTCAAAACGAAACGAGCGAATACCGCGCGCCAAAGCAGCGCCTTCATGCATGTGAGGGGAATAAACAGGAAGAGACACTGGGCTCTTCTCTGCCTTCTATTTTCTTAAGATTGTCAATCGGGACAATTTATAAGTTCGCGAGCCCCATTTCGCAGTGCAAAGACGGCGGCGTTGCGACGGAGCCTTCGCTATTCATGAACGTTAAGCGCCCATTACCGTCATTGTTTTGACTGAATTGATACCAACGAGAAAGGGTGGCGGGGGTGTGCTTATTCAATCAATTAATTGAATATTTAGAGTCAAATTCCAATGGGGCACTTATCTTGATTTTAATTAGTGCAAGCGGTTTGGGGTGGATGAATGTCGCATGTCGCATGTCACCACCACCACCATCACCACATCGCCTCTAGGGGTCTAATGAAATGTTTCCATGTACGCAGTAATTGGACAGAGCGGTAATCCTGCTAGAGGAAGAGGATAGGGGGTACTGATCCATGTTAGAGTATCTGTGGCGGATTAATGCCAATTTGTCAATAAAACGGAAATTGTTACCGTTGCCTTTGACATTACGTCTTGGAAAAGTACCTACGGGAAATAAATTTAATCTAACAACCTTAGAACATCTTTAAAACTCAAATATTTCCCTGGAAAACGTACATTTCAACATTTATACGCATATTAACCATCTCTAAACATTATTTCAACTTTTAACTACATTCAGCAGCAAAAAAAATTTAATCACTTACACTTTATCCCTAAATTCCCTTCCATTTTCCTTAGTACTTTAAAAAATTGAGGGCTAGCTCCAAGACCACTGGACTGATATTAATAAATATGGACTTGTTTTAAAGCCTAATAGCATAGTCTTTATCAACGCTAATAATTTTATTAATATTCAACACGTTCGCATATATACGACGTCTAATTTCGTATCTGTGAGTCTAGGGCCTCAAATGCGCGACGTATTTATCAGTTTATGAAAATGTCTTGCATTCATTTTTCTAGGTCTATTAAACGTGGTTTTACTTCCTATATAGCCCAGCGACTTAAATATCCAGCCAACCGTCCAGCGTAAAACCATAAGCATTATTTGAAATATGGAAATATGGATTATTTTACTTTTGTCCTCTTAAAAGAACTTATTCATTGTAATGAATAAAGTTTTCTGAAAACACGATTTGAATTTCATAAAAATTTATATTCTATGCATTTATTTCTGTCCAGACCAGCAAACATACAGACTTGAATTTTATAGGAGTTGTCCCCTACGCCTGCATGGAGAATACTCGTAATACACAACGCAACTTATGCGCATAATTTTAGGGCATTCTGATGAAATCTATTAGCTGAGTTCAGCGTATATTTTTATCCTAGACTAGACAGCAAAATAAAAAATAAATTAAATGTAAATCCCCAATAAAAGTTGCTTTTTCCTACAAAACAAAACCATTCACAAGAACTAGGTGCATCTCCTTAAAGAAAGGCGACCCTTTCGCAGACTGTTTCTGCTGGTCACAGGCTCGTGTCTATTCATTACTCTTGCATGAAGATGGCAGATACAAATGATATTTGCATTCCGGAAAGATTTGATGCATTCATGAACTATTTCCGTCGACGAAATATAATGATTTTAAATTTTATTCAGATACTGGTCTTTTCTACAGGAACAGACATCATTCCCATTCGTCCAGACAAGCTCTACTCTCTATCCCGGATGGGGGGGGGGGCAGAGGTGGGTGCTCCCAAGGACCATTAAAAGTTTAGTGGCTCGAGAAAATTGTCGAGTTTCAGACGCGTTTCTTTGGGCTCAGAAACGAACATCTAAGCAAACCCCCACCTCATCCCGCTACCGTCTTTCCGCATTGGGGTATGCGCGCGACATATTGCCTTTAGCGAGGAAGAGGTGGTTACGAAATATGTTTGCGCAACCAATTATTTCTTGTGGCGGTTGGCGTCAGCTTAACGCTGCTTCTCCACAATTACGCTAAATAAAAATAAATTTAAAAAAAAAAAATAATTCATATATAAAATGAAATAAAATAAAATATAAAACTGCAATTCCCCCGGGGGCACAGAAGACAGCGTCCCTGCAAACGACACATTCGTGTTATTTACGCGTCTCCGGGCACTTTTGAAATTGTCGGGAATTCCCGTTGAATTTAAAAGGCAAACAACTTTTGAAATGAATCTCCGACCGTCAGAGTTTATAAGGTTTTTTTTTTTTTTTTTAGGATTTCATCACCCGTTTGCGACATCCTCCCGATCCCGTCCTAGCTTGAGGGCCTCTTCCACAGCAACCACAGAATCCAAGGACCAGAAAGCTGAAGACATCATCACAGCGTCTGGAAAGTTTCGCAGTTCTGTGCATGTGTTCCACCTTGCATTCACGGAACGTTGCATCACAGCACGGTACCCCCGCCCCTCCTTGCTCAAGTAATTCAATCATCTGCCTCTACGTGCCCGACAGAGGGCTTATTACCATCCTCCTTCTCTCCCCCTCCCCTCCCCCCCGCCGACCTCTAGGGCTCCTCAGAATTGGGATATTAATTTACGCTCTAAGAGTGGTTCGTCAATCAGCAGAAGGAACAACGAGATGCTCAGCATTTCGCGCTCATTAGTTTCCTAGTGAAAATTCATTTCAAAGTCATCCTATGCAACTCAAAGGGAATAATTTAATGCGCTCAAGTACCGCAGCCCCGCCTCCCCACCCCTCCAATAGCAGGAGCTTCTTTGTTACCTCCGAATGTGTTAAAATAGTTAACAGAAATTACCATAATGCTTCACTGGTAATGCTCCCAAGAAATTAAAACTTTTTACGTTTAGCTTCGGCCGCATCCTTTAATTTTCATAGAAGGGTGCAAGTCTGGGACTTTGGCCAAAAGGATGTGAAGGCGTTTACTGGAAACTTTTTTAAACGAAGACTTATTTAGTCCTCCACTTATTTTTACTGCGATTAAATTTTAAAGAAGTACAAAAAACTTTAGCTGTTGCTTTTGGCTTAGTGGGTTCTGTCTCTTTAAAATGCTTAAAGAAAATTGTATAGGCAAAGAGTGAAGATATTTTCAGAAAAGGTTAATTTTAAACCTTTAAATCGATCGTAATAAAAAGGACATTATATTTTTATGGGATCTGTCGATTGTACTTATCATCAGAACAAAAATTGCTCGAGAAGGAATCGCCAGCAAGAACGACAAGTAACACAGTCGGTTAAAGCATTAATCCTTTTAATACCGAGTGAAAAAATAAAGTTATACATAAAGTATCAAGCCAAAATTTATATAAGTTATAGAGTTTTATGAAAAGGTACAGACAACAGTTCTTTTGAAAGATAATTAAAAAATTCAAAAAAGGAAATAATGAAAAATAAGTGTTAATTCAGTTACGCTATCCATCTATCCATTCATATGTAGGTATGCAGGGGATGTTAATGTAACAAACAATTTGTGGCTATTCTTTTCCAAAATTTCAGAGTTCATCCCTTGCTCAAGTAAGCAATAGACAAATAGACAAACAGACATATAGACAGATAGACAGATAGACAGATAGACAGATAGACAGATAGACAGATAGACAAATAGACAGATAAACGGATAGACAAATAGACAGACAAACAGACAGACAGATAGACAAATAGACAGATAGATAGATATACAGACATACAGATTTAGCACAAATATAATTAAGTTCCGAAATGCTACATTTTAAATCTAACCGCATATTGATTCACGCACAACGATATTTCGTCGTTGGCAATTTTCGCAAGTATACTTAACGATGTTGTTCGACACTCTACTTCAATATCGCTTAAGACTTAGTATTGTTGGTATTAAATAAAAACTAACTAAAACAAACTAAAAAACACACTGTTTCAAAATACGTATAGTGTGGATTTCATTAGTTTATATAAAATCAATATGAGAACTATTTCTCTACTTGAACTAGTAAAGGTCTATTTAAAAATCGCATCGGTTTTAAAGCCTTTCCACTGGCGCACTAACTACATACATTCTAACTTTTGTGAAACCAAAACAAAAATATCGAAAACATTAGAAAGTGTCTGCAGAAGTCCCAACCAGCATTTCATAATAAAAAATAACAAAAAAAGGCAAAAACATATAACTTGTAACCTATGAAATTCTGATGAAGCTTCACACCCTCGCATAGTCCCCCGAAAATTCGTCAAATGGAGGAATTTCGCAGAGGTTCACTTGGCGAGGATACGAATTTCTGATGAAAAGGAGCAACCTTATTCATGGAGCTCTATCTGCGGGTACAAGGGAACAAAAAAGTTTCTCTATTGTCTTTGGGTAAACAGCAATAAAATTCAGGAGCATGCTTATTGCCAGACAAGGAATGATTCTGGAAAATGTCGCTGCGGTTTCATGCTTTTGATATGGCATAGATCAAAGTGCTGGGATCACGTAACCATCCATCCCGCACTCACAGCAACGAGTGCTTTACTATGAAATAAATGAAAAATTCGCTTAAAGCGGGAAAAAAAGATATAATCACATTGTGGTAGGCTCATGAATTTTTATTCCTCCAGAAGGTAGGCAATTAATTATATCGGTTAAGAGGCGTTTTTGATGTTTTTTGAGGTACATGGCTTTAACTATTGAACTAATAAACAGGGAAATGTAGGTCCTATCCACTGTTAATTTTATTAAAACATAAAATAAAATGTTTAAAAAAAGAAACATAATTCTGTTAAACATTAGCTGAAAAAAATAATTCTCATGCACTATGCACAATACTTTGACTAGTGAATTTACACAGTTTTTATTTTTGTTAGGTGGCTAGAATACGCTTACTATAGACTTATCTTATTTTTTAAGTTGATTATGTTTTTTATTCTCTGTAGCTTTCATTAAACGAAATAAATAGGTAAATAACACGGTAATGAAATAGCGAAAACCATCTTATAAACAGTGCTATAAAATTAAATTACGCACTATCCATTCATCGACAATAGATAAATGTAATCAAGTAAAAATAAAATAAAATTCGGGGAATACCCGCATTACCTCAAATTGATATTCTTTGGTAATTACGGCCTAAACAAAACCTTTGACTCAATGAAAATGAGAAGATATTAATAAAGCGTTAAATACAGTAGAAAAAATGCAGTATTGCTCAATTTATGATTAATTCTAAATTGACTGCGTGTTGCTTCATTGCTAAATTGTATTTTGAGCCTAAGTCTAGTGCAGACTATATATATTTTTTTTTTAAATTCTTGTATTGTTGATTTTTATTTATGTTTACAAGCTTTAAAACATTTTCGGAACGCATCCCCATATTTTGTACTGGCTCCCAGTCTTCTATAACACAATTTCTTACTACACGACATATTCTAGGAACCTCTCTACCGTGTATAAGCCCATAATCAATAACATATTGGGTGATTTTGAAAGCCAATGGTTCCACAATTTGTAAATGTTTACATTTTGAAAAGGACGTGTTATTACGCCCCTAGGGCCTTTGCAATAAAATCTAACTCATCTAGGTTTTAGAGGTCCTTTCGGTGCTGTGACAATTCTTTGAAGGAGGACAAAATATACAAAATGCAATTATTCATGTAGTAATTACCTGCATCAGATTAAAGCACATCGCAATCAGTGCCATCCCAAGCAGAAGATATATGGCGCACAGGATGAAGCTGAGCTCGATATTGTCCCCTTTTGATGTTACCTGAAAATGAAATTTAGATACAGTCATCAGTTTATCATCAGAGCTCGATCTCTCGCCTGTATTTGGAGAGAGTACGATTTTGAAAACCAATTTCCCGGGCATCTACCTGGCTCCAATTTAATTTTGGTCTAACCCCCCAAAATCACAGCCCAATGAGAACAGAGCCAATCGTTTACATTCCGCGAAAATTTCGGCAAATCTTTCTCTCTGCGCGATGCTAATCAGATGAAAAAGTTCTGCACCTGTGCAAAGGGGTGGCACGACGGTTACAGATAAAAATCTTAAACCCTAAGTTCGTACGGTGACGTAATCAGGAGCAGAGAAATTCCTTTCATTTGAATTTAATATAAAAAAAAAAAACAGAAAATGCTCTCTTCTGGCGATGCTGCGGAAAAGTGGACGCTTCAAACGAATTTGTTTGAAAGCAACTTTCTGAAGGTATACAACTCAATAAAAAAGAGGCAGCTGATGATATAACAGCTTCCGATAGCCATGTGCCACAATTCCCTGGGGTTAAAGGGTCTTATAGGATTCGGAAAGAGGATAAACTTTTTAAAAGTATTGGAATCAAATTCGACCAGATTGACGGCATTATAAACCACTTAAGCGATTCACCGTGAATACAATTTTGCGGCAAATTCGACCACTGATCCAGCAGAGGAGTAATTTATTCAAAACCTTACTCCAGATTACTGGTACCAGTTGACCGCAAATAATTAGGCTTGCCGCTGAACTTATAAATTTTTTAAAATTGTCTTGATTTTGTTTTGTTGACCAACAATTTTCCGGTAATTTAATTCCCTTATACCTTCTTTTGCTATCGTAATGTAAAATTTTTACTCTTTTACCCTTTGTGTTTGTAGTATTTTTGAATTTTTTCCTGTTAAAGTTTACCTAAGACTCCAAAGTCTTTAGAAAAAACCTTCTAATTACTTTCTTCTTGCATGGGTCCTCAACAATGAGGCGAGAATTAAGAAACAAAAAAACAAAAAAAAGAATTAGAAAAGCAAGCAAACGAGCCTTCACGACCCATGCCCTAACGAAAAGTTCCACAAGACGTTCTCTGTTCATCCAACAAATAGCCCAATTAAAGGAAGAATTAACAAAAGACACGGCTGCTTCTCAAGCACTCCTCCTTTTCCTATTTTTATTTTTATTTTTTTTTTTAATGAGAGTGAAAAACGTTGACAGACGCTTTCTTTTCCATCGAAAGACGCGTCAGCTTGGCTTTTTTCCCTTGAACAGAAGGCGATTTAGTCGCCACGATGGTGGGTCAACCATCCGCACCATGTTTCACATTCCATTGAGAAAGATTTGTGGATTTTGTTCTGGTTTTTCAGCAATATCTCCACATAGAAACACAGTGGGACTGATACCCTAATAGGGATTCCTTTGAAGCTACAACTTAAAGAATATCACACAAATTTAAGCGTATTAAAGCGATAGATACTTAAGAATTTGGTTCTTTTCCAAAACGGTATTGTGCTTTCATGAATAACCCACTCTTGGAAGGAGAGCTCTTCCTAAAGGATTAGCTACCTTTTGTTCCTTAAATGATTCAGAGAAAAAACTATACCAATGCCTACCTTTATTCTACAAAAACAGTTAAAAAACTTTCGAATTCATTGAAAAAGGAATTTTCTAATTTCCATAAACACACGAACAAAAGTTAATGACTACCAAACCCTCTAAATATAGGCGCAAAATAATTTAGTAAGATGTACTTTAATATAAAAAAAGCCAATTTGTTTAATAATTTTAGCTTCTATAAAAAATCTACATGCACGAATAGTACGCGAATATTTTTTCACTGGGTTAAAATCCCATTATGACAAATGTAAGAAGTAGGGAAGATTGCATAGAAAAAGCATAGCATTTTTAATACCTTCTTAGTCCCGTCTAGACTTTTGCTCAAAATAAAAATAACTAAGAACAATAAAATAATAACCGAATAAATGGAATTATATTTGTTTACAACTTATGAGAATTCTTTATAGCTTTAAAGTTTAATGATAAACAAAATTTAAAGCTATAGTAAAATTCAAAAAACACTTCAATTATAATTTCTAAGATCTGCGTGTATTTTCAGCCAATATTTTAATAATGCTTAAAGTTTTATAGTCCGTCCAAGAGAAAGATCGATTTTAAGAATTATTATTCCGATATTTCTTTAACTTTAGAGAAAGCATACTTGAGGCTTTGAAAAGAAAAATTATAGTTGTTGACAAACAAAATTCCTAACAACGTTTAAAGGAATTGCTAAGAAACATTTGCTTTTTTTTTTACTATTCTAAGAACAGAACCCCCATATTTCCGGCTACAGAACGAGTATGGAGTTATTTGTTATTTATGAAAAAAGAATACAAATAAAGTAAATAGCGACCATTCTAAGTCCCAATTCTCATATAACAATAATTGGTTTCAATTCGTAGAATAGAACAGCTTTGTTCTTCTAAGTTCTAAGGGATAAGGGCGTTCAAAATAAATTTAAGAGGGCAGGTTGCTAAAACTTTAACATTTCCGGTAGCTGTAGCAATGTAATCAATACATCTTCAAATAGCTTGATTTCCACATTAATGAGTGTGTAACGTGAAATGGGTATGTTATATCTTAGCTATTAGGTTGCCTCGTCATTAAGTTATATTCAGATGATACTGTGCCCACTATTAACATGACTTCGACATTATGCGGATAGGTTGCAAGGTTCATATTTGGACTATGTCTCTCTCAAATCATACGATACGATAATTAAAATATCTCCAAGCCAATTACAAAATTTATTATACTCATCTGCAGTCCTTTGAATTTCGATTCTGAAGAAGTCATTTTATATAATAATGGGACCTGAAGGACTCTTATTTTGCCTCCGAAAGGCCAATAAAATTGAGAAAGTGAAAAATTCACCATCCCGGACAAGTTGCACGTAACGGTAATTTAGCGTGTTAATTAAAACCAAGACACACTTTCCCTTTTACCATAATTACTCAGGGTAAGGGCTTAATAGTACGTTTCATTCTCGAATTGCGAAAGATGGCACAGCAACGAGAATACATTCTCAAATCTTCTATACCTTCGGAGGGGCTCCCTAACCCAAAAACCATGCCCCATATGTCGTAAACATTTCAGAGCCCGAGGATGATATTTCCATACTGCTTGTAAGGGCTCCCCTAAATCCTGCGTCGTCCTTAATAATAAATGACGCAGCATCTCCCCTCTTAAATAGTACATCAGTTAAACTCATCCAAAAACTTGTTATTAAGAAGTCTTATTAAAATTGAAGACGAATTAATTTTTGATGGGCCACACTTGCTATGCCCATTAACCTGTGAGTTTATTCGTTGGCGAAAGTTACCTATTTTCGATACGTGATGAAAGTACTCTTGTCACTGGAACGTGCCACCAGATTCTGGATATTGAGCCTTGGACTCTAAGGTACTTTGTTAAATGGCTGATATACCGGCAGCAAGTAAAAAAAAAAATCAAACTGAGGAAATTTTTACTAGTAACTGTGGGCGCAAACATGAGCCGAAAGAAACTGTGGCTTCAAAAATGCATGTAGCCCGAAACTGGGAAGTTGGTGAGCTGAATTGGGATCCAGAACGTTTGCAAACGCCTAATTGTCCAGGTAAACTGCCGTGGAAGGGTTTTACGACAGTGCTAAACTGCGTAGTTGTTGGCAGCGTTCACTAAGCCGTACTCTCGGCACGTACACGCTCCTGAACAGATCGTGACAATGAAAATATTTTATTTATAAGACGAAACAAATTCATGCACATGACCCATCCCTTACCCAACCTTTCAGGTGATTTTATATTTCTCGGAGTAAATCGGCGAAGTTGTTTCGCCCGGCATTTTTTTTTCCACTTGCCGCATTTATAGAAAAGAGCGGCTCTAAAAATTACAAATTCATCAGTGGGCTTTTGCAAGTAGGTCCGCATTATGCTTCTCTTATGCAATATACACGAATTGGATTGAATTCAGCGGTCTTTTGTAGGGCATCGATTTGGAAGGAAAGAGGGTATATATATAATAAGTAATTAAG
This sequence comes from Philonicus albiceps, assembly GCA_963969385.1. Lineage (NCBI taxonomy): Eukaryota > Metazoa > Arthropoda > Insecta > Diptera > Asilidae > Philonicus > Philonicus albiceps. Next base: position 41,445,092 of record OZ017774.1, read on the forward strand.
GTCGGCCGGGATACTCCCACACCGGCGAATTTCAACAGCGGCATGTCAAGTGTATACAAGGACTCTTGTTAGCACGTAATTATGATAACGAAATGATTTCGCAAGTATACATCCCTAAGGACGAAACTGTTGCTTCGAAAATTCGGGTCGCATTGGGTGCCGCACCCAATCCACCTCACCCCCTAATAGCAGGAACCCCCGCGCATGTTAAGGGGTATGGAAACATGAATTATATTGGCTGGCAGGTTCCTGGGGAGTTCCTACATTCTGTGAATTTACTCCTCCACTCATTCCGGGAAAAGTTTCTTATTTGCGGCAAGTTAAATGTGGGCACCCAACCACCAGACTGCATAGCTGCTGGAGAGCTAGTTGCAAACAAAACTAAACTACACAAATACCAGAATCAAATGAAAAGTTTTACGTACAACTTTGGGGTTTTTGATTTAAAATTTTGTTTTTTTTTATCTAAATCAAGCCAAGGCGCAGCAGTCTCATCTCCGATTTTCCTTTTACCGGCCACTCTCCTTCGAGTTTTGTCTGCCTGTAAATGTCCTTTTTCAATTTACCTATCTATCCTTTCCCTCCGTTAATTTGCTTGCTTGTCTTGTTCGTTTGTTGCAGCTTGCAGTTGTTGTACTCGTACAACACAAGACAGGAGAATCCCCTTTTTGTCCTTTTTAGAGCTGGCATAAGGGAATGAAAGTGGAATGTTGGTGTAGAAAAAATAAAGCCTCTTTTGCACATTTACCATAGGTGCAAAAATAGTTTGTTTGTGCAATTAAGGAAAAAAACAGCTGTAGAATAAATTCAAGTCCCTTTGAGCATAGTGTAAGAAGTGTTAAAAAATGTTCTCATCTTTATTACTAAAAAGAGTAACCTTACCCTAGTAAGGAGCACATAATTTGTAGACGTCTGTCTTTATTATTTAAAAATTGACTTGGCCAATTGCACCTACATTTCGCACAAGGTTTAAACATAAATCAAATATAAATTTTAGAACAATTGGAAAAATGAAACCATTTTTTGCCCTTTAACGAGGAGCTTCAGTGGAAATTGAACTTTGAACCTGCAGTACCCCAGCTGGCTTGTAGCCAACGAGCTACGCTAGCATTTGATCTCTCAAATCCCTCCCAATTGTTTTTAAATTCAACTCCTAAAAAGCACTGTACGAATGATACTAGAAAACTCCTTAACAAAACACCTCCTTGAGTACAGGCTGACCAAAGTTTAATCAATTAAAAAATTTATATTAATGGAAATGTGCACAACGAACGAGTAAAGGTACCTTTGAGGGAAAGTAAGACTATTAAATAAAAGATAAAAATAAAAGCCAATTTAAGGCTCAGGAAGTGAATAATTCGAGAGGGCTACCACTGCTACCCGAGAACGCAACAACAATCGAGGAAAAACAATTTACGATATTACTTACCACCTTATCCCCTGGGACAATATCTCCAAAGCCAATACTGCTTAGGGATATAAAGCAAAAGTAGCTTCCGTCCAGTATGTCCCAGTTCTCCCACTTGCCGAACAGTGTTGCGCCGAACAAGATGTACCTGAAAACGCAAAATCCAACCCTGGGGTTAATACGATTCCAGAGGCTTCCCGTAAGCGTGTAATTACCCAATCATAATAGCCACACACACGGTTACAGGTACATTGACTGCCTGGATATCGCCTCCGAGATCGTCCTCCAGATCCTCTTCATCATAGACATCCTCGAACTCGTCCTCATCGTATACGCTAAAGGAGCCGTGCGGCTGGGAGTGTCTCAGTGGTGCTCCTTCGCCGTTCTCGAGGAAATTACCTATCTGGAATCAAATTGAATGAATTTTTTAAGGGCTATGCGAATTGAGTGAATGTGTGTCATATGCATGATAGGAATGTAGTGTGGGGGATGATTATTATACTTTTTTTTTCTTCTTACATCTCTGTCAAGGGTCAGCGCTCGAGTCCTTCGTCGCTCCCTGAGGGCCCTTCGTCTCGCAACGCCAGGACACACCCGACAGAGACAGACCTTTGCGTAAATCCACTTGAAGGACTTGGCCAGAATGTCTCCGATGTTGGATAAGTAGAGCAGAAAGAGCGGCATACCGATTATTGCATAAATGATGGTAAACACCTTCCCCCAATTGGTCTTTGGTGATATGTTCCCATAACCTGAAATTAAAACGAGACCCAATTAAAGGGTGAAAGATGGTTTCTGGTGGATGGGTGGAGACATTCGGCTAACACACCCGAATCTCTGCAGTTTCCAGGGAGACTGTTTAATTATATTACTGCCTTTCTGGGTTGGCGGAAGAGTTTTTCTATTATCCTTACCAACAGAAAGTTTTCCTCGTTTGAATGGTACCAGGGACCAAGGAGCGGGTGATTATAATGACTAAAATTAGCTTACCACCAGACCCAACACAAGTTAATCTCGACGACTAGAAGTGCTATCTTGAATTTTCTTCTATCAATCTAAGAGTAAATTAAAGTTAGTACGAGGCAATTGAAGTGTAGGAGACCTTAACAACGAAGAGAATTAAACTTGAACTTGTTTTATAAGAACGTTATCTTTGAAACAGCCAGCCCAAAATAATAATTATCACGAGCATACCTAAAGTGGCAATTTTGATACCCTTGTGGCGATGTGAAACGAATTTGTACTTTAAAATTAATAAGAAAATTCCCTCAATTTCGCCGATGACTTATAAAACCCTTTCAAGCTTCAATTTCAGCAGATATCGTACCTTTATATCAATTTAAAAAGAATATAATTTAACTTTAAAAAACCTTTTATGCTAAACTAGTGTTGAGGCTTGTAGAATTGTAACTGATGTGCCGCAGGTTTCGGTACTCAGACTCATATTATATAACTCTATACTCCTATTTTCCTACGCTTAGTGCTTGTCATGCATCAATATTTGCAGAAAACACTGCACGTCAGTAAAGAGTGAATTGGATGTCGCTGTGTAATAAAAAAGTGGTGTACATACAATGGAAAATTGGAATTTACGAACCACCCTGGAACTCTCAAATGTTTGAGATACCCCACTCCACACCGCTGCTTTGCTCGCCATACAAATTTTATTTAACTAGGTCATATATTTTGGCATATCCACTAAAAAAGCACCCTGTTTAAAGAGATACACTCATTTGTAAAATTTATAACCACTGATTTACGCAAATAAACTTCTATTCTATTTTACTACCCACATGTGCATCAAATTTAAACCTTTTTTGCTGGACCAAACTATTTCTGAGAAATGGTTTAGTTGTGATAGACAAACGGACAGAGAGTCGCATGACCGATCCCATAAAAGGTTCTGTGTTATTCGTTTTGATACTTAACAGACGGGCATTGTTTCCCATATTTTGCTAGGTTTAACTATATAAACATGTTTGTATTATATAAACACTATCTAAGAAGCAAAATTGCGCAGTAGGAACCAACGGACAGATAGTACTGCAACTAATCATAACAAGAAAAACAAATTACGCTCATAAAGATGAAAACTAAAACTCTTCTCAATAAACATTCAACGTAAAAACGTAAATCTTAGGAAGTCCAAATAAAAAAGCGTAAATTTACGAAACTCGTCCATTAGGTGTTTAGATACGAAACCCTAACACTATCTAAACCTTACTATGTCATTACTAATTTTTCTGAAAGAACTAAATTAAGTTAGTCGAACTATTGCACATGTTTTGTAAGAAATTTCTTACACCCGTTTTAGTAGATTGAAAAGAATTAATTCTTTCCCTTTGATGAAAGACCAAAAAGACACAAAATTTATCAGTACAGCAGAAAAAGTTCGCATTGGATAGAAATTATAGTTTAAAAGTCGCAGGTGAGTTAAATTAAAGGTCCTCTACCTTTACAAGGAATACTCGTAGATTAAAGACCCTGGAAAAATTACTTTGCAACTACATTAAAAGTAGTCAAGTTCAAAATGTTGTTCCATTTCCTTTTGGAGAAAATTTTCCGAATTAACCCCGATCAGAGAATTGCCCCCACAGCTGAAAGACTTAAAATTCAAAGGAACGTGGATTTTCAATTTCATGTAGCCCTAATGAACTGCTCGTAGCATTCAAGCAGAGAGAAAAAAGGCTCCGGGCAAACTCAATTGGACCCTTCCTATAGCACCGTGATATTGTTTAGATCCCGCACCAGCAAATTCAATATTTCATTTCGAATAAGAGATTTAGTTTCTGCTTAATGTACATCCGCTGCTTGCGCTAAGTGGATGAGATCCTTAAAAGGATGCTCCATTAGGCCATTTTCGGTTCGGATAATTGCGTTATTTGTCTCACGTGAGGAACATCAGCCACATGCTGCCTGATGTCTTTAAAAATGACGCACTCAGACGCAATCCATCTAACACTGCCAGAATTTTTTTTTTCTTTCACATTTTTTTCACATTACCACCCGAAGAGTGAGCGATCGCTTTTATCTTTAGTAATTTCCATTTTTGATGGAGCGAACCAATTAACCAACCTGATAAATTAGCATGCAAAAAGTAGAACTACCTCAAGCTCGACAAGGGCTATATTCGGCTGATTAGCAACCATGTGGGAGCAATTGTCTGGACGGGAGAATTTTACCATTTCCCCAAAGGTGCATTCATGACGAAATTAATGTGATAACCTTTCAGAGAACCTAGACTGCAACTGCAAAGTTTGAATTTCATAGGATTTCTGTCCGGAGTTCTCAAGGTTCGAGAGAAATTTACCAAGTTATAAACGTGTCCTGGGGACACATGAAAATGGTAATGTCCTAAAAGGACAGGAAAGTGCCACTATACAGATCCTTCTTCCAGCGATCTTCCCTACAAGCAAAACAACATACATTTTTGCGAAATAATAAATTTCAACAGAATAAATTCCTCTCGGGCGGCAACATCCGGCGTATAGAGTAGTTCTACACAAAATATAACGACAAATACCTTCCCTGCTACAAACTCCACACATGACACCCACCATCAACGTTGTTGCGTTTCATAGATGCATTTCTCGGTTAATTTACATTGCAAAAACATAAAAACAATTTAGCTAACAACTAGGGATACAGTGCAGGCTAGTTATTTAGATGGTGTCAGCAAAAGGGAGTTAGCCAACAATTTTGGAATGAATGCACATCCCTTCAGCAGTCATCAGCTAATTTGCTAATTTAGGCATAATTCGATTTCTCGGCGTTGGTCCCAACGTTAAGTTAATAATAACCTCCAAATCGATTACGGATGCAGGACGATGAGGTGTGAACTGATTTTGCTTAAACAAAACACTCCCGTAACCTCACCTGAGTACCACAGTACACCTGCAGAAGTATCGCGAACTTCATTTATTGATTTATTATGCGGGTTGCATCGCACTATTCCTAATTTAAACTATGCCCTGTGCATTCACAGCTCCACAGACGATGAGAGGATGGGTATAAACAAAATTATGAGGCTCTATTGCTGCCATAAAAATACTTAAAATTGCGGTTCACCGCAGCATCAACATTAAGAAAGTAAAAAAAACAAAAAATATATACGAAGACAATAAACGCCGAAGGGGCGGGTACTGTGCTTCTTTCAAAAATCGTAAATTGCGGCGAAAAGTTAGGTCTCCACGAATTTACGGCGAAACTAACTTCTTGCGATTATCTTAAAACCCCAATAAATCTCAAAATCTAAAATGGGAATACTACCGAGGCTTCTGCTATGGTTGGAATCCTATCTTGTCGATCGTTCAGAAAACGTACTTTTTAAGTCGACCCTATCTAAAACAATTCGAGTCACCTCTGGAGTACCACAGGGTAGCCATCTTGGCCCGTTATTGTTTATTTTATTCATTAATGACCTGCAAGATGTTATATCAAGCTCAGAAATTCTTATTTATGCTGATGACGTTAAAATTTTTAGAAAAATAACCTGCCCTGACGATTGTAGCTTGCTACAGGAGGATTTAGGTCGTTTTGTTCACTGGTGTGATCTTAATAATTTATTCCTAAATGTTAATAAGTGTTTTGTCATGTCATTTTCTCGTAAGGTTGTCGATTTTGGTTTTAACTATCGTCTGTCTAACTCGCTTTTACCTTATACTGACCATGTTTCTGATCTTGGTGTTCTTCTTGACAGCAAACTTGATTTCGGACCTCATATTGACTCTCTAATAAATAAAAGTAATTCTGTTTTGGGCTTCATTAGACGCTGGTCTAAGGAATTATGCGATCCTTACGTCTTAAAGTCGTTATACATTGGACTGGTTAGACCTATTCTGGAATATGCTAGTGTGGTATGGTCTCCCTACTATGCGTGCCACATTTCTCGAATCGAGGCAGTACAAAAACGTTTCCTTCGTTTTGCCTTAAGAAGCCTACCGTGGGACAATTCTCAGGAACTCCCACCTTACTTGAATAGGCTGAAGTTGTTGAATTTGCAGACACTGGAGCACCGACGCGAGATTTCCAATACCCTTTACATTCATAAATTGTTAATTGGCGAGACTGATTGTCCTGAATTGCTTTCTTCGCTTCTTATTAACATTAAGCCGTATAATCTCAGAAACGCTGACATTTTACAGGGTCCAACTCATCGAACCAACTATGGCAGGTCTGGTCCTATCAGCTCTTTAATAACTGTGTACAACAAAAATTATGCCTCGCTTGATTTTAACGAGAATATATCACAAATTAGAAATAGGCTTAAAAATAATTAACTACTTTTATGTTGCATTTTAAGATTGTTTTTTGTATATTCTATTGTACAGTCAGGGCGGTTGTCTGTTGGCTAATGAAATAATGAAATAATGAAATAATGAAATATATGGTCATGTTGTATATGGAAGGCGAATAAAAAAAAAAAAAAAAAAAAATCCTGTGATCTTGGTTTGGGGGAGCTAAAGAAGATTTCTTTGGGACTTCTTGGGGAGGGGCGGATTTTCTTACCAATAGTTGTGATGACAGTCAGAGAGTACAGGAATGCTCCGGGAAAGCTCCACAAGTCCCCAACATCAGCCCCCGAAAAATGCGCCTTCACAATTTTACGCTGGAACACAAGAATCTCATTTCTTACCCTGAAAAGAAAAATTGAAATGAATTTTAGGATTCGAGCATCACAGAACAGTAAAGTGAATTTAGAATAATTGGACGATGCGAAACGATCACGAAAATTGTTGGAAAATTGTCGTAACCGCCCTAAAGACTTTATTTTAAACGTGCAACATTATCGTCATTTTCGAATAGTGGAAAAGGGCGAAGACGTAGGCAAATTACCGTCACACCTGAAGTATATTGGAGGGTGAAATTTATTTTCTCACCTTTATCCTCCCTCCCCATTTTTAACCGTCTATTGCTAAACGTTCGTCTGCTTGGGGGGGAAATCGAACGCAGACAGGAATTTCCTAATTACAACTAATTGAGTGAGGCGAGACAAAAATAAGCCCCCAAGATGTGCTTCTTCAGTACTGAGAAGACATCGAAACAATTCCGAGAAAAAAAAATTAACGACTCCTTGTCTACGGGTTTTTATTAAGATTTCTTTAGCGAATTGGAAAGAAATTTGCGATCTTTGTTTTTATAAGGGTGGAATGAACAGCATTTTTTATGGATCGTTATTGGGCATGACTTCGCATCTTCAAGAAATATTACAAGAGTAGGGTCTTAAGACATTTTTAATGTATAATTTAAAATATACTGACCTGCTATAAATATTTTTTAAATTATTATTCGATACCACATTTGAAATTACCCCTGCTATAATACAAGTTAAGGGAAATTTACTTAAATTTTGGTATTATTTAAAAGTAAAATTTCAATCGTTAAAGAAATATATCAACTTCCAAATTTAATTCTTTTTTATAAAGCAAATTCTCACAGTGCAATTCATTTCTCTTTTTATTAAAGCCTCTATTAAGTTGCATAACTTTAGATTTTCTCAATTTAAAAATATGCCTTCCTTTGGCGAAACAAAAGAGTACTATTTCTAATTTCCAAGTTTTATTATAATTGACCTATCTCTAACTCACCCAAAACTTTCTTTTCTACAATTATTTTAATATCGTAAATATTTAGTGAGTCTAAAATCACATTCCACATGCGAAATTCCTATTTAAACTTAAAATCCTTGAGACTATCAACCCGCATCAACACAAAACCTAAATCGTAACCTAGGTGCCTTTTGGGTACTTACGCCTCCTTGTAGCACTTCTCCTGAAAGATGTTGGCATGGAGGGTGAAATTCCACAGTTTCGGCAAGAGTCCGCGTCGCTCCTTTTCAAGAATGTCCTTAAGGAATCGTTTCGATCCTGAGCCGACCTCGATGGCTCTAAACAGGAAAGCGCCTTGTTTGTTAACACACAAAAATTCGATACGCACGGATGAGCAACATCGCAATTTGCATGGAACAAAGTCCGGATAGATCGGAAAAAGAGGATACATTAAAATTTGGTAGAAACATAAACCGGTCCAATTTAAATGTCGATAAATAAGCCACCGGGCTACTTACCTGCAATCATGTAGAGGATAACCAGCAGGATAATGCCAACATTGCTAAACATAAACGCGGTAATTTTTCGACAGTGGTCCTTGGCCCTCTCACCGAAGGGGGGCTTCTGGCGCCGCCTGAATAACCGCTTTCTGCTCATCGCTACCCTCCTCCGTTTCCTTAATGTCTCTGTTTTTCCTTACACTTTACTACTCAAGGTGGCAAATTTATTATTCCGTTTACAGGGGTCCTCGAGGGCGGTGAGGTCATTTTTAATAAAATCGACTACTCCCCCGCGACCCAACCGAGGAACCTCTACCAATTCAATTCTTCTTCTTCTTCTTCTTCCAGCGACAAAGACGTGGGTTTTTTCAATTTTGCAAACATTTCCGAAACTTTAATATTCTCCTTGGGCGGCAGCGCCTACTTCTTCGGGGCTTCATTAAGAAACCTGCAAGAAAAGGGGCGGTTATTCAGTGCCTGGATACTCAGGGGAGGGAGTGGAGGAGGAAATTTCAGCATTAGGCCTCAATGCCCTCAGGGTCCAGAGGCTCAGTAAGTTTTGTAAATAATTGCGGTGTTAGCAGGGGGAGGGACTAGACGACCGTGTCTCGGATGATTTATTCCCGTTGTCAACCTTATTAGCGTTCTGTAACTAGGTAAAGAACCATTCCCAAAATTCTGGGTACGCAGTATAAAAATAACCATAAGTTAAAAATATCTTTACTGCGTAGCATAATTCTAAAAATACCTTTTTTGGGCAAAATGCTGATAAAGATATTTAAAGAGTCGTACAGAAAAATGCATAATTTTTAAAAATTAATTAATGCACTACACGCTTTTGAGTACTTTCTTTTTCGCTTTTGCTAATTTCAAATTTTCCTAATTTTCAATTCCAATTTCCGAGAAAATCCTTTAAATACTTCGACAGAGTATGGCTATTATTTTAAATCCTCAAAGTTTTTAAACAAAAGTATAATTATAATTTAGTACATATAGGATCGATAGATCCCACTTCTCATCAGAACAAAAATTGCTTGAAAAGGTTTCGGCAGCAAGATCACGGGGTTAGCTCAGTTAGTTAGAGCAACTTAGTGCCAATTCGCGCGGTTATGCACTCGCTGTACGAATGTTATTCGTTTTTAATCCAAGCAGCGCCGCTTACAGTGGGCTTTGATAGAAATCTCGAACGTCTGGTCCATCCACAGAAATAAAATAATGAATTTGTAGATGATAACAAAAGTAAAAAGAACCGAATAATTAGAGCTGCCAGCAATTTTATAGGGAATAATCATACCCACAGACATTTCCATAAATGCCGACTTTATGCGGCGATCGTACCCAGAGAACGTTTCGTGAATGCCCATTATAGGCGACGTTTGTACCGAAATGTTTAATAAAAAATAAGACGATGCTTCTTGTATTTATAAAAAAACCTATTCATTTTTAGTATAACGAATAAATTACCAATTTTCATAATATCAACAATGTAAAATATCATTAAAGGATCCGTTCTAGGTATCTTAAAGATAGTTTGCCTAGAAAAAAAAGGAGCAGAAAAGAGGTTCAATCCGAATTTAAAAGTCTAAAAGACGTCAACGTTTTTTTCCAATTCTCGAAACAGTCTGAAAAGCACTTTTCCGGTATGCCTTTCAATGCTTTCGTCAATTCGACTTTTATTTCCTCAATAGAGTCGAAACGGTGTCCACGGAGTGGTCTTTTGTGTTTAGGGTATAACCAGAAGTCATTCGATGCTAAATCAGGCGAATACAGTAGTTGCAAAACTAAAAACTATATGAGTTAAATTGTTGGCAAATTTTTCTTGAATTATCAATACTGTGTGAGCCGATGCATTATCATGATCCAAAAACCGAGAGTTGTCTGGCCTTTAGCTTTGACTTGAAACTGAAATTGATTTTAATATATCACTAGTTATGTATTATTTTAATTATATACCATATATTCCCTTTGAGCTCTCACATTTAATACATAATACAAGATATTTCGAATTATGATTCCCTGGTCTGGCTTATATGACAAAATCCTCCTTAACTGCGAATAATAAATTTATACTTAAAGTCTTTGGCGCATTAAAGCTAATATCGAGCATCAATTACAGACCCAATAAATGTTTCCCCATTTTGGGGGGGAGTAATCAGTTTGGTATTGAATTAATAAACAGGCAAGGCGATATTATTCCCATTTAATGCTTTTATGAACCATCCATCCAATCAATCTTTAAGGTAAGCTTTAAAATCCTTAAAAGGGATCTCTGTTCCATCACATCCTATACCCTCTTACCAATGTTGTTCGACTGGCACATTTTTGACAACCTCAATTTACGATAAATCGAATATTTCGCTACAATAAATTCCCTCAAAGTTTACCGACTGCATGTCCACACCAATGTCAATATTCATCAATGGGTCCAACTTTGCAGGACATCAAAATCCTTCACACTCCACTGCCACACTGTGTCGCCTCGGCTCGACTATGTCGAGGTGATATTCGTGATTTTTTCCATGATATTCCCGATAAAAATGCGGGAACTCCTGCTACTTCTGTCCGCACCTTTCAATTTCACCCCCTCCCGAGTGGAAAATGAGCCATTGAAATTCAGCAGTTCGTTCGAAAAGTCGTTTCCATTTAGAAGTCATTCATAGCGCAAGTTTTATTGGGCAATTCGACATATTTATCACGGACGTTCCAGAGTCAATCCGCCCTGCCTTCCCCCCTCCCCCCCATCCTGGCGGGCTCCTTTATGATGGGGCTAACCGGGGAGGACCGGTGACAAGATGAATGTGCTCGACACACTTAACATGTACTTTTACTATTATATCATAAGAGCGAGAGTCTCGGAATAGTGCTTTCTTGCTTTTTTTCCTTTTTTTTTTTTTTTTTGGGACGGTCTACACCGGTACGAGAGTCCTGCCGATGACCCGGCACGTACCATGCCGAGATCCTAAATCCTAGAAATGCACACGTGATCTGACTCGACGGACGCAAGATAAATTATTGAAGCACCCTTGGGGCGCATATAAATTTGTGGATATTACGGACATTCACCTGATGGCGATTTTTCTTGTTCGATAATCTGCAAAGATAGAAAGATAGATATCTGGTCAGCTTAGCCTATCAGGCTTTGGGGGGAGGCGCACTGCAGCACACTCGGCTAACCTCTGAGGCACATGGACTGGGGGTTCAAAGGGTTGCTTGGTGACCATTGCCAGAACGATAAGAAGAAATATTTCTTTCTAACAAAACTGCCATTAAAATCATTTTCTCTAATAGCCTGGAGGGGAAGATTGATCGAGTTCGATTTTATGCTTATAAACTAAATCAAACCGAACCGATCTAATTTTTAAAAGCTACTTTTTTATAAATGCACTATAAGTTGTAAAGCTATTTTATTTTATACGCCTAGACCTTTTATTTGATAACCCATATCAAGGGTGTTTTGAAACTTGAATTTAGGTATAATAAGGTCACAGCCAATGACGAATTATCGTCTTAGTCACGTAATTTGAAAAGTCTAAATTACCATAAAGTAAATGGAGAGAAAAGAGTTTTACAGGAGTTTTAAGTAAAATTCTACAATACAACTGAAAGGTTTAAGTTTATAGAAATCAAATATGCAAATTTAACTAATAACTAGACCCGATCAGTACAGATTTTCACTTTTCAAGGCTAGTTTTCTATCATTTAATAATTTGTAACGATTAGTGAGTTAAAATTACTGTTGAATTAAATCTAAGACTATAATTTTAACAATTTTCTACACTTTTAATTTAATATGATTTATGAGGTATCCGGAATAAAAAATGATCATACTCGAACATTTCAGTTTGCCAAGAAATAATAAATTGATCGATCGCGTTCATTCTTGTGTGATTTTCTTCCCCAGATATTTTACTTTAAATAAAATTCTTAGTTATGAATTCAGCACTGTAGTGAGAAAAATGGAATCAAAACATGAAAAGCAGAGTTAACTGATTGTGTTTGCAAACACATCGAATTCCTAGCTCTGAGTCGAGTAAAGTTGTTAAAACTTCTTAAAATTCCTACAAGCACCATTCAAAAGGTATTAACAAATTTTGAGGAAAAGCTAAAAACTCAGAGGAAAACTGAATCGGGGATAAATTGATTGCGTGATTGTTGTATCATCATAGGAGCAGAAGATTAAATTTCTTTTTAAAAAACATCCAAATCTTTCGGTGAAGGATGCCGCAGCGAAACTTAAAATCCCGAAGTCTATCATTCAGGACACGGAGAAAAAAATATTGAAACTGAGAAGTTTCGAGGTGTTCAAAATTCTTGATCGCGATGATGCGAAGCAAAAAATTTGTAAAACTCGTGCCCTAAATATGTACACAAATTTTTGTAACGAAATTCTCCTGCTACATCGTGGATAACGAGTTAAGTTACTATAAATGCAGACTACAGTAAAATTCCATGTTAGGAGTTTTATGTTGCCACAAGTCGAGGGGGGTATAGTCTAAAAGTTTACAGAACTTTAAAGTTGTCACAAAAATACTAGCAAGCGATCTGTTCCTGTGACCTGGGTGAAATTTACTTTTTTAGGAATGTTTGCAGAAAAGGATTCTACCGTTCATCAGCTCACATAGGTCTTTTGTAATGTTTTGGCTTGATTTTACCCATTATTACCAGCACAGCAATAGAATTTTACCGCCAAAATAACATCAATGTTGTGCCTAAGGAAACAAATCCTCCGAATTGCCCAGAACTTCTATCGAATTCTACTGGGCATATGTGAAACAAAAACTGAAAAAGGCAAAGAACAAGAGGAAGGACCCTAGAAAGTAAAAATAACACAGAAAGTTACCATATGGGCTTAGTTCCCGAGTACACAAAAAGTTAGGAAACAATTTGATAATTAAATTCTAAAATATTTGTAAAATAAAATAAAATAAATTTGGTACTATTTTGAAGTTCAAACAGAATTTTTACCAAAGCTTTCGTGATGGGCTTGCATGTAAAAAGGCATTTGGTAAGAAAGAGCTTTCATTTGTGTACCGTTTTCGGTACACGTGGCAGGTAACGTGTTAAGGCTTCGTTTATTGTGTAATAAAAAAAATACTCCTATGAATACATCGTTTTAAAAATTTATAACTATGACTCTTCGACCACTTTTCATTCCGGATACCTCTCAGTAATAATAAATGAGAAAACATTTTTGAATATGTCGTAATTCTCAATTTTATTAAACTGTGACATAAATTTGAAGAGACTTTAAAATAAATTTACAATTAATTGGTAGTTCTAGTTTTAATAAAAAGCACAGGTTAATTTGATTTGAAAAATAGAACTGTGTTTTTCACTTACATTACCTCCAAATGAAAAATAGAATAAATTCAAAGCTAGTCTAGAGTTCTCGAAATACCTTCCGGACTTCTAAGACTCATACGAACATGACTAACTATTTTTGCCTTGAAAATAAATCAAGTAGCACTCATTCAATTACCACTAGCAATAAGTGAATCCTTCCGTGAAATGTTCATGCAGCATCACCTCTTCTCTAATCATGAAATTATTTTTAATGCCTTCTTCCGTCAGTTCCATGGCCCTCTAGCATACCAAAAGAAAAAATTTTCAAGTAGCCTTCAATTTCCATCTTCTTATAGTTGTGGAAGTAATTTTGCGACCATTATCCGGACTTCCGCATAATAAAACAATTCTCATTGAAGGCGTTACGGCCAAAAATAAATTCTATTTTACGATGCAGTTCATATAAAATTCGTATTCACGATAAAAACTAATCTCCTCTCCTCCATAAGGCCCCCTGGAAACGATTTTAATTAATTAATGCAAATCTTCTCACGCGCACAAAGCCTCAAAGTCGTCAAAGTGCACTTAAGCAGCTAACGTTGTGTGAAAAATTTTGTGAAAAGTTTAAAAAGGCAAATTAAGTTTTTTCCACCCACTCGGTGCGCAGTCAAGCAAAATTGAGTCCAAAAGTTAGTTAATTATTTAGTTATACAATAAAGGGGCCGACACTATTCTGGTTCCAGGGTGAGGGATATGTCTGTGGGAGAAAATGGGGTGGAAAACTTATCCTTAAAGTCTTGAGACATTCAGTCGACGACTGCTGCACCTACCAAAAACCGAAGACAATTAATCATTTCAAATTAGTGCTGGGACACATGCAAAAACGGAGGGTGAAGATTTATGGCGACTGGGGATCGTTACTAATTCACTAAATCAAAATCGATAGTCGTCGTTCAGTGCCTCCTGCCTTTTTTTTTTGTTTTTGACCGGGGATGACCTGAACGATGCGGTCCCCCGATAACGTGGATATATGGAGGAAAAAAAACCAGGGAGCTCTGCAACATTTTGCCTTTATGGAACTATCTTTCGGTAAAATGATAAGCATCAGGCAAAGTGTTGAGCACATTTGAGCCCCATTTAGCTCCGGTGTAGGCTTCGTCAGTGGCAGGATGATGTCCATCACGAGAAATGATGGCTGAAGTTACCAAAACTGGGCAAAAAGTTCATTTCCTTCCATTTCAGGGTATTCTCCTTCTTAGAGCTCCTTCCCCCTTGAAGCCAGCCCCCTCCCTTGGGAGCAGTTTGTCGCGTTCATCTTGATGTTGTGCCAAATGGATTCCATTTAATTAAATGTGGCCACCAGCGCTTGATTAATAATCCTCTGGCAGTGTGCGCTATGCAAGGTATGAAAATTTATTGTAAACTTTCCGGCATCTGGCTGGCTGGCTGGCTGACTGGGGTGGGGGGGGCTTGCAGTTTGGGGCCACTTTTGAAATATGCTAATCTGCCTCTGACCCGGGGCCAGCGCACTGAAAGCCCCATCAAAATAGTCATAAATTATGAATATTTGCCGCCTACGTCTAATGTGTGTTTACTCGCGGTCGAGATACAGCCACGGCATCGAAAAATATATCGACATACAGTGAGGCGATAAGTGAAATATGTAGGCATGTATGATATCTACAGAAATCGATATTAAAATTAAACAAAAGAATTTCTATTAGAGAGTAGGAAAAACTTTATTTATTAAGTTAGATGTTGGTTGGTTAAAGTTTTACTGAGAATTTTGCATCATACATGTTTACTTATAAGTTATATTAAATTGTAGACATAAATATCATTTTAATTCTACATGTACCCTATAAAATTATTTGATGGTTCTAAAATCTGTACTTTAACTTAATAAACTTTAAATATTATTGGATAGGTTTAATGTTAATATAAGAGTTTTTGGGCAATTGCTTTTTCAATAGCCATTTTAGCTAAATAATTTTTTTGTTATAACACCTTAATCGAAATCCCTTAATGACCACTGTACGACGCTCTCTCAGTCACCCGATTTTACAGTGGTGAGTACCTACATTTGTTTTTGTGTATGTTTCGAATTTTGTAAAGGAATAGATTTTGCACCATGATAACGCACCGTCGCACAATGCTATCATTACGTGCGAGTTTTTCAGCAAAAATATAACAAATACCATTCCCCAGCCACTGAATTCATTTGCTTTAGTTCCCTGCAACTTTTTTCCTGTTTGATCGACTTAAAAAAACATTCCGGGAATGCGTTATAGCAGCCCAGAGGAGGTACTAAAAAAATCGAAACATGCATATAAAAACAGATCAACTCAATATTGTCAAATCGAGTGACTGACAGCGCCGCACGGTGGCGATACCGGAAACTTTTTAATCAAAGTGGTATTATTTTTATTATTACAATTATTGC
Source organism: Philonicus albiceps (assembly GCA_963969385.1). Taxonomy (NCBI): domain Eukaryota; kingdom Metazoa; phylum Arthropoda; class Insecta; order Diptera; family Asilidae; genus Philonicus; species Philonicus albiceps. Next base: position 41,461,274 of record OZ017774.1, read on the forward strand.
AACTTTCAAATTCTATTGCGATAGTCAGTGGTACCTAGATCTAGTGAGTATGGAGGTTAATGAAGAATTGCCGTAGTTTTGCCATATTCATTTGTGCAGTGTGTGGTCTAGCGTTATCATGCAATAATATAGGAGTCGATCTGTTGGCCAATCTAGGCTGTTTTTCTTTAAGTTTTTACATTATTCTATTCAGCTGATTGCAGTATATTTCTGCTGTGATCGATGAGCCAGGTTTCATGTTGGATAACACCTGCACTAGACCATCAGCTTATTTTAATGAATATTGTGCTTTGGAATGTGTTTTGGTGATATTGTCCAACCACTGTGCTCAACGTTTACTATTGCCATATTTCTCATTCTATTCAAAAATGGATCAAATTTTGCAACGAGTAAGCAACATCAAGCAAGCTAGTGCAAATTTCCTTATAGAAATTTAACCATAAAAATTAATCAATAGCTTCTTAAAAAATAGATATGAATGTGATGTAATTCGAAACGGACTGCAAAACTACAAACGTTAAACGTACCTATTTTAAAATACTTCTCTCGAAAGGGTGTATTTTTTTCATCCACCACTGTATGCATTTAATTAAAATTATTTGTAATGTATGTGATTGGTCCTCACCATCGAATAAATTCAATTAAATGGGAGGAAGGTCGACAGATGCTAGGAGTCGGCGGGGGTGCGACGCAGGTAACTTCATCTTTAATTATCTCAGCCATCGCCCCCACATGCTTTATGTATGTTTACGAACTTGGCCGCTCAATAACAAACGAAAGCGGGCACCTCCAAACAAATTTTATACATTTCCCTGGATACCTGGAACACTTTCGGGAACGAGATCTCCGCAGCTAAAAAAGCAATACGATGAAATGACAAAATATTTAAGGATACGGTCGATGAGAGACACACGTTTTTGGATTTCGTCTTCCTCAGGGACAGGACAGTTTTACAAGAAAATTCGATTTAAAGTAATTAATTTTGGGAGGGAAGAATTAAGTGAAGCGATAAGAACTAGAATAGGGTTTCAGACTTTCGTAAATAAATTTTTGTTTTGCGTTACTATTTATTTTTACCTTTCATATTGGTGAAGGCTTATTTTTATTGTATAAAAAAATTTTATTTAATTTTCGAAAGAGTTTTGAAGATGAGATACAGAGACATATCTTTGGTATTGTGAATTTTATACACAATAAGCCCAATTTAAATTTAAGTACAAAAGTATGTAAAACTCCATTTAAAAATAACATCAAACAACTTCTCTTTAAATTAAACAAATTATCGTTATTAAGGAGTCACATCTATTTGGAGTACCTAAAAATTATCCAAATTTATCTAAGGAATTGAAATTAAAATTTCAGAGCTTATTTTGTAGGTCTAGGCGTATACAAAAACATTGAACAAAAATACTACATCACTGTTAAGCTGTAATTACACTGAAATTGCTTATTTTTGAGATACTCCGCAGCCGGTCAGAATATTTCTAGGAATCAGTCCATAGAACAGAACAAAAATCTCCTCGTCATCTACATCAATTTTACTATACAATTGCACGGGCTTTGTTTTTTAAAATATGGTTTTTCAACAAAAATTGCGTTACTTGGAAAAAAAATATGTTTTTCAATAAAAAAGCCAATCCTTTATTTATACAAAAAGTAATTGTTAACTAATCGAAAAAAAGAACCTGGGGAACTGTAGCTAAATTTCCATGTCAATCTGATGAAAATTGCTCAAATAACGATATCGGCCGGATAGTACAACCAATTCGGTGTAGTTTTGGATCAATATGTTTTTAAAAGTTTGCTATATTAAAATATGCAACAAAAAACCAGAATTTTCTACAAATTACAACATGATGTAACCTTTTAAAGTTTACAAACTGTTTTGGAGCGCTTGAAGGCACTTCATCATTTTGTTTAATTTTCCCAAACACATTTCCTTTTGTGTATTGTTTTTATTAGATTTATAAATCGTTTAAGGCAACATAAAAAATCGATAAAATATAAATTCTAGTCAGGTGTAACTCCTTAAGGGATCATACCTAGTTGGAAATTTCAAATTCTTACATTTTCCGAAAGCGTAGTATTTAGTGTATCTCACCTGAAAATTTAAAAACGATCGGAGTAAAATTTACGAAGCGCCATAGACATTTGGAGGGTCATTTTATATTGTGTAAAATAGTCAAGCTAATCTTTAAAATTGCTGACTAGGATAAATTCAGAATAGTTGCACCGATTGAGTTCAAATTTGGCAGGCTTATGCCAAGTACCGAAACGCGTTCTTTTTAACTGCCCAGAAAGTAGCGATTTTTTAGTGAAAAATCGTAATTTCGACTTTGAATAACTGCAAAAAAATTGATATGGCAAAGACGAGATAATTTAATACTAAAAACAAATATTCTTGATTTTGTTGATTTTAAATAATTGTACAGGACGAAATCGGGGTCACCGCAAATCAGTTTTTTCGAGGGGACCTTCGGGGGAAAGGTTATATCTCTGTCATTTTTAAAGATATATTTTTGAAAAATGTACCTTATGCAGGGAAAGATGTATACTTTCAAATAAAAAAAACATTCGCCTAAAATCTCTTGTTATGACTGAGAAAATAAGTCCCGGAAAAACCCTTTTTTTTCATTTCAACTAGGCATGATCCCTTAAGTAAGAATTCGGCAGTGGTTACTTTTTCTATTTGTAATGTAATTTAGTAGTCCTTTTCAACATAATTTAAAAGAGAAAATAAGGATTTAATTTTAAAGTTCCTTTTTAAGGGGGAAATATTTCTAATAACTACTCTTGGAACAAAATTAGTCTTATCCCCTAAGTCAGTGTTCTCCGTCTGCTTAGTTCTATCCCCCAAGGTAGTCTTCTTTTCTGCGAAGTACCTACAAATGGCATATTAAAAAATTACATTCCTATGAGGTGCCTCTCGTAATTCAATATCCTTCCACATCCTGTGTCCAATGGTCCTCCAGGAATTCAAGGCGCTGCAATAAAATTTACGAGAGCACCTGCGATTAGTTTCCTGTTTCCACTTCGGGATCAAAACTATCTGGTAAAGTGATCTCGATGACATCACAGTCATATCGACAGGACATGTCCTCCCGGATGAATTACATATCATTTCCTGGGTGGCCCAAAATACAATACCTGTCCAAAATTAAATCTCCGGTATTTGCATGATAAGAGCTGGGTGGGATCACGGGAGGATTATTGGCCGCAAGTAAGACCTCTACCAAAAGTGTAATTTTTCAAATGCCACGATGTAGACAGAGCGGGTCCTTTGTGTGCATCTGTCAGTCCCCCGGGTGGAAATTACCTCATTATCATTGATTTAAATGTATCAGAGTCGGGTTTCGCCCGGGGCCCGGCTAACTGACAGCCCGACAGCTCCGAGGAAGTCAAGAAAACACCACAGTTGATGGCTTGAACTTCAATATTCCTTTGATTGATGACTTGGCAAGGTGCGTTTCATAATTCAATCAATCCCCGATTTCAATACATTACAGCGCTCGTCGGCGGCGACAGCAGCCCCTCTCCTGAATATAAGCCATTTTTCACAGAAACAGCCCTTCTTTCTGCTAGGGGAAATCGATTTAGCCCTCCCCACATATGCTATGGGTGCGGCACCCTTCCCGAAAAGGGTTATTTTGTTTAGCTCGTTCCCTTTAAAGGAAGCACAAAATCAAATTCAATCGATTCAGCAGAACAAACTGTGGCGGGGCATCTAAGATGCTTAAAGCGATTTGGCTAAGTAATTAATAAAAGATTTAAGTTTAGAACTACCCTCTCCCTTTGCCCGGCGTCCCGCAGGAGACCATCATATTAAGTAGGAAGTAATCCAGCGGAAATTCGCACTTCCGGATTTTATAATTCGCATTTTAATCCGTCTCTATATAAATAGACCTCTAAAATATTGATGAGCCTGATCAGTGCGGGAATCGAAACAACCTCCGACCTTCCAGCTAAATCTGAGCCTATTTACATTTTCCGCTGACCTTTAAAAATCAAAAATAAAGAATAAAGTCGATCGGGCATTTTTGTTAATCTGATTTTCAATGAAAAATTGCTAAATCAAACAAGAAAAGCTTTTTAATGCCTCCCACGGTGAGGAGTGCTGCGCGCTTTGGGAATTCAAAATCGAAATTGAGAAGCGTGCAAAGGTCACGAATGAGGGATGGCGGGAACACACCCCTGAGAAATTCAAACCGGGGCAGCAAAATTTAATGAAATCCCGAATCACCGACAATGTCGCACTCCTTAAGCCCCATGCCTGGCAGAAATGTTTCCCACCAACCTATTTTCAAAGTTATTTGACCACCCGCTGTGGGATATGCCAAGATTTTCTACATAATCCCAACTTTCCAATAAAACGCTGTTGCCATATCACCCCCAACCTTACACCCCCGAGTGGCATTCAAGAAAATTTAGAATTGCAACTGCGATTATGCAGAAGTGAATTTCTCGGTCGAGAAAAAACGCTCTATGCATGAAATTGATAAGACATGCAGTGAGGGTGGCAGGCGTTGAACCCCCACTTCACGGATCTGTGCAGTTTTCGCACCTCCTCAAACTAAATTCTGGAGGTGGGAAACGCTTCCGGCGCATTAATCAACCGCATCCGGCAGGTACGTCGTCAATTGCTAGACCACCAGCACCCATCCGCGCAGCCCTCACCCGGGAAATTTTGGGGTGCTGCTGCCCGATTTTATTACCCAATTTAATCGAGTTGTGTGTGCTCGGAATGCGCTTTGCGGGCGGAACACCAAGAAATTTTAGGCACCCCCCCACCAACAAAGCATATGGTTGGGCTGTGCTACATACAAGAAAATGGAGCCCACCTTCACCGTACCCCGCGCAGAGGGAAATAATTTCATTCCGGGTGAATTATATCCCGTACCTGATATTTTCCAAGAGCTGAATAATTTTTACCTTGAGACCAAACTTCTGGCCTCCAGGGAGATTATTTTTTCCCAGAATTTCAATCTATTTGCATTTTATACTATAGAAAATCAAATTATTCCTGCGCACTAATTTGGTCGTAAACAGGGTGATCACACAAACTTTAGCTATATTCATAATACAAAATATGAGGATCCATGAGAGACTATTGTGTCTGTTCTATACAAATATAAAATATTAACTCTTTTTGCCTTAAAACAACGTGTGGGAGACGTGATCCCCTTCCTATGCATGCTAAAACTTGTCCTATTTACCTAGTATTTATAAATATCAGAGGGTAAATTCAAAATCGTTTTTCAGTAGAATCGAAACCCTCAAAGACATTTCTAAGGCTAAAATAAAAGGCATTTTAGTCTCATACTTCTCGATTTCTTAGTTAAATAAAATTTAATAAACCGACAAGAGGTCTATCTTATATTAAAATTCTTAAACCAATTTATTTAACGCATTTTCTACTCCCATCTATACAGGGTATCACGAATTGTTTCAGTCTTTAAAATAAAATTTGTGTTTCAGTGGATTTTAAATGAAAACACGCTAGCTCTGCTTTTATTTTAAAATGTAAATCGAATAGATTACAGTGAAAGTTTAAGTTTTACCTAATCGAAATCACATTCCCCTCATCATAATTGGACCGAGTTCGTCTATTAGCGTTAGCACCTCAAAGAGCGCTTAAAATCAAGCGAAATCGAATCGGGACGGGAACCAAACTCCATAATTAAATCCAAAGAGATACTCCCGAAGAGTGCCCCCTACAGTGACGCGTTTAGTTTGCATAAGCTTCGATTGCTGCATTACTGAGCCTCTTCATTCGGGAGGGTTCAGAGATTGAAAATGATTTCATTTTCAATGGGACCATACATTACCGGTGGAAACTAGACCCACACACATCCCGCTTCAGGACGTGGTGGAAGGAGGCAGCAGGGATTATTTAAAGTTTGGGCCGTTGTTGTAACGTCCTGCTAATAACCAGAGAAAATTAGCAGAACCCCTCGTCCAGAAGGCGGCCGGAATGCCATTGTCCTCTGTTCATAAATATTCGGGGATTCATGCACGCCCGCCATTAAGATGCCGAGATATAAACTCGGGACATAGAATGCAGATTATCTGAGACGTTGTTGGCATATTCTATCAGGGACGGCTGGACATCCTCGACCCGCCCGATATTCTGTCTGGGTCGAAGCCAGTATTTAGGGATAGTCTTGACAATGCCCGAAGTAGCCCTTATGTCTAACCAGCACCAACCTTGGGGTAACTTTTGTGCAACTTCTACTAGAAATGAGAAGTTTTTGGGCAAACATTTTATAATTACCAAATGTTGCGTGAAGGAGCACGAGTTCTGGGTGTATGTGGGCATCACGAGGGGCTGAGAGAGTTCCTGTCAGGGATATTGAGATATTGCAAAGACCACCGGCGAAATGCCAGAGCGCGAACTGATGATATTTCGAGGCCATCCGACACATTTGCTAGTCCGCTTAAGCGTTATTTGTCGCTGCGGCTTACCATAAATTTGCAGAAGTAATTCTGAAAATCTGAGCGCGGCACAAATCATCGAAATGCTTGCTCTATTTGAATTGGCACTGAGACGGTAAAGTCTGTTGTCCAGCCGTATCGGCCTGGTCCAAGTCGAACTGGTCGAATTGCCACCATATTTATTACCCTCCTTGGCCGGTATCCTTTCCCGAAATTATAACTGCGATTCACCTAAAATCGATTCAGAGCCAACAACAACAAACATTATTTTATTTATGAAAATTACTTAAAATATTTTAAGCTTAAAACAATTTCGATTTCCAGAATCGATTTCTCGATTTCGATATATTTAAACCCTTTCCATGCCATTATACTCGTAAATCTTGATAATTATTAATCTTTAAAATTACAATCTCTAAATTAAAACGTTCTAAAATAAAACTCATATTGAATTATCGAAAAATCTCTTTTTCTCGTATATCCACTGCAGTACTAGCCGTATTAGCAGTAGAGTTTTAATTTTAAAAAGTATTCACTTTGGGTATATACCATAAATATTTTGTTTCCAACTTTTTCGATTACAACAATTCATCACAACTTGATGAAAAGACTCACAACAGAAAGATCACAGCTGAACAACTGAATGCACAAATAAACTGAATTTATTTCCACACCACAATTCGTATCCTTCGCAAGGAAGAAACAAAAATCTAGGGACGAGAACAACAAGTGCCGATGGCACTCAAAGGTAAGCAACGGAGATTGGCCGCATTATCGGAAAGATATTCTAGAAAATAACAAATATTTCCGCGTATTGACACTTGATCCTTCCTCCTTCGTAGCAAGACCCTATAAAATGTAAACATTTCGATTTCACAAAATCAAACGATTCCCAAGAGTTCCTCCCTCGCACAATCGCAATCCCAACTACAAAGACCCAAAGCATCCAGAAGGTAGCAAATAAAAAAGGGAGACGCGTGTGGCAGGAAATGCCCACGATTTGTGATCCACTTTCACGCCGAATTTAATTGGCCAAATCCAACGTGTCCCCCTTTAAATTGAAAATATTTTAGCTATTCGCCAAAAACCGCGACTATCTCACAACCCGGGGGTAACAAATACTTGGAAAAGGGAAACGAAATACTGGTCGCAAAAAAAAAAAAAATCAAAAACCTTTTTGGATTAATGGAACGATAGGTAGGGCTAGAGAGGGTAGAGGGTGCTGGTTTGCTAGAATTCTCAAAGTATTATATCACTTTCATTGACAAATCCAATTGCACATGTTGACAAGACCACGATTCGCTCGTGCGGGCTGGCGTGGAATGTGCTCGTGTACATAGCTCCGATAGACAGATAGATAAAAAGATAGATAGATTTAGATGAATGCAAGCTGCACACGTACAGCAAATTGGCTGGAAAGTGTCCTTAAAGGATTTTATTTCAATTTCCCTGCTGCGCCACTGTCCGCCCTCGCCTGTTCCGAAGTGAATAAGTTGAAACCTGAAGGGTAAATGGGCTGGGGATGACTCGCTTTGTATAGGTACCACCCCCTACTCTAGGAAAACTCCAGAAATTGGAGTTGAATTAAAGCGAAATGCAATTTCTGCCTTTATTTCATTTTTAAGTGTAATTTAGTGGGAACGATGCTCCTTTTGAGGCAATGGACATGTGAAAACGGAAGAGCTTCCAAATCATTAGACTGAGCAGTTGGCGAAATGCCAGCATTTGCCCTTTGTTTGAAATATTAATAGCAATTACAGGTTTTACCTAGTCTTTTCTTTAAAACATCGTTTGCATTCAGAATTGATTTCTTACTATAAACGGATAAAAAGCTTAGTCTCAAAATTTCGATATTAAATTCTTGGTCCATTGAGTTTCCAAGAAGTATGTAGAAATTTTTGCAGGCAGTAAAAACCGTCATCCTAAGAGCTAGATCTAGTCATAAAGCTTGAAAAATCAAATCGCATTTTCGTTATTTGCTTTTTCATAGACTAAAATGTCTCGAAAATGTGTGTTTACAATTTGATAACTACACATTCATAAGATAGACTACCAAAACCAGCCTGTTTTGCAAATTCGAGTTGTTCCCTCACTTTTAACATCTTCCACTTTTCTATTTCATATTTAAAATTTTGTAATCGCAATTCTTAAACTAGATTAATTTGCTTAAAATAAAGAAAGGAAATATGAATGATTAGTTACTGATTTAAGTTTAGTTATCTAGGGTGAAAATGTTATTTTGATCTCAGTAAATTGTTCGTACTTAAGTACCATACAAATCTTCAACAACTAACAAAATTGATTAACTCAGACTGAATAGACATTCTGAAGTCAACATATGTGCTCAGTTCGTAACATATGTTTATAACATTTATAACCACACCCCCAAAACATCCAATAATTTTAGTCATTTGATATTATGGATAGTGAGAAATAAGTAGTAATTCCTCTTATTTAAAATGCAGTTGAAAAGTCGATTGGAAATTATGCTTTGAAAGAACCCACATTGTCCGGGGCTGAATGGGCCTATTTTACATGGATGCATTTGGAACAGACCCACCATTTTTATTCTCGTGGGTAGCGACGTTGGTGTTTAAACTATCACAGATGGCATTTATGTTTGTTTTTATGAAGTTAACAAATCAACCACATATTTTCATATTTTACCGGTAGACTTTTAACATTAGGCAATATATGAAAATTGGGGAATGATATTCTAAAAAAGTTATAAACTGTGTGTTTTTTAAGGTTCCGGGGCCTTTGGTATGTCAGTTGTTAGCGCATTGGTCTACCGTCCCAGAGGTAGTGGGTGCGAATCCCATCCTGCGCTACGTGGTAACACAATGGACCAAAAATGGCCTAAGTGTGCCTTTCTAGGCAATCACACCAACCTAACCTAATCTATCTAAAAACGCTTTTGTAAACTCCTTTCAATTCGATCCGAACGGATTCAAGAATGGGTCTATTTAAACATTTTACAAAACGAAATAAATTTTATTACACTATTTTTTCAATATTCTAAATAAAATTGTAGGGATTTGTCTACACTTTAATTTTTCAAAATAGCCATAAAATGTGATCTAGTCACAGATTTAACTTAAATTATTTTTATTTTATTTTATTTTTACATTTCATTATTATTTTTTTTTCACATATCTCAGCTAAAATTAAAACACAAAAGAAATGAAAATGTTATTCATCACCTCAGTAAACATAAATTATGAACGAATGACTAAAAATCTTAATTTTCTCTTTCCTGAAACGTTTTCGTTCTGTTCAGGCAACTAATTTTGTCTTGAGTCATACGAGTGCAATAATCCACCTGAAGCTGACACGTCGAATATATGAGCAGCCCGTCAAATTTCTGTCCATCTTAAAATAAAATTATTGAGCCAAGACAACGCCGGCTGCAATCAGTCTTAAAAGAACTAATTTTTCGCTAAAATTTAGTTTATCTTTGAGTTATTTTCCTCAGAAAAGAGATAAATTCGTTAAAGTTTATGGAATCATAAATTTCCCTCTCAAAAATTTATTTATTCATAAAAGTCATTTTTTACTGAATCATGAAAACAAAAATCATATTTGGTGGATTTTTCCAATATTTATCGGTATACTTATCAATCATCAGTTGTTTAAACTCATTAAAATCTAAATGAATACTTCCCTAAAGATGAGAAAGGGCTTTTTTAAATTTCAAATTTTTTATTTATATGAAAAATATAAAAACGAAATAAATTGTGTGGTTTCTGCAAATATCTAAGACATCACAAATCATATAACATGACATCCATGTCTCTGTCAGAGGTAATAACGCTTTTGTTTTTCTTTTTAAAAATGAACTAAAAATAACTGAAAGCGTATGTAATTAACATAAACATTTCAAAAACGTCCCAAGTAACTGAAAACGTTTCGGTCCACTCACCCCCTAAATGTGTGACAACTGGCAGCAAGTCTTAATTATGTAAAACTATCGTGAACTCATTCAGAAAACACAATCCACATGCTCACCACAAAACGTGGTTTACATTTACACTACGAACTGCATAACATTTTCTATAAAACCCACAATTCACCACGTCAACGCTCCCCACGACACATCTATAGTTTGTATGGGGCCCCAAATCTAAATTTATCACGATCCGCGAAAGAAACCTGTCGCGATATCTCGCCACGAAACGACTAAATCAAAAGTTACGACACAATAAGACAAGAACAAAAACCAAAAAAACAAAAACAATTTCATATACGAATAATATAAGACCGTGTCGACGTCAACGTCGTGTGTTGGCGTCACTAGTCAACCGTCATAATTTATAACGAAAGCAGAGAAAATCTAACAAAAATAAATACACTATGCTGGGCCGGAAAATAAGATGTTCGGTCGGTCGGTCGGGTCCGGTAGCAGGACAGCGACTTCCTCAAGAAAATTATCCAAACCGCTTCGACATAACAAAGCGAGGAACGTGCCGAAACTGACTCAGGACGTTTCGTCGCTTGAGCGTTGAGCGGTTCGACGATACGACGACGGTCTACGCATCCAAGCGATTGTATTCTGGCAGTCCAGAATTTCTCAGCAATATTTCCCGAAGGAATCACACTCTCCCGAGTCTCTTTATAGTTGGGGAGGGGGGAGCCTCTTGGCTTGGCCAAGAAGCAAAATGTCTTGGCCTCTAATTTCGAGTTTAATAATATCTTGCAACTAGACTAAAACCAGACACGTCGGTCGAAAGCCGTCCGCACTGATTCCTGGTCGCATGGGTATTTTTGGATGGATTGTGCATACGAACTATTGTGGGGCCCCAATGGGTTCTTTTCCCCACGGGAAGGGAGGGGGGCGGTGTGCGGTATGCGGTAGTAAAAGTCCCAGCTTTGTGAGACTCTTTCAGGTTTTGCCTCTTTTCCCGCCGGCACATTTCCTGACACGCACGATTGATGCCTCTTGTAAATATAGTCGATTCCTTGACGAACAAATCACCTGGACAAATTGGGTTCGTCTTAAAGAAAGTCAAAAGAAAGTTTTCCCACAATGTGCAGTGGATTGGGAGGTAGTAATGTCCAGGTTGTGGTATTGGATCGCATTTTGGCTGAATGGCACTTCCTTTTCATTTTTAATAAATTGCTACCGCAACGTAGAAGATCAGAAGATCTTTTGATGATGCGGCTTCCTTTGAAGTCGACAGTGGACATGTTTTCGGCAATTATGCCGCACTCAGTTAATTCCCAGAGAACACTTCGAGCGTTTCCCTTTGTTCTAACAGATTCAGTGAAGTGAACGAAAATTTTAGTCGGTCAAAGATATAAGGGCACATATTTTTATCATTTTATTGCTTGTAAAAGCAAGCGCCAAAGGCAACTACTTATGATTCGGAAAAAAACAGATTCAAGTTACTTATTAATCTTATCAAATTAAGTTACAGCGAAATTAGAGTTTTTTCCAGAATCCTTGATTGTTTTTTCCCGTGCGCACGTGGTACTTTGTCACGATTTTTACATCATAATCTCATAAGAGGAAATGTACAACCCCCTAAGGCAGATTTGTTCTCCTCTACAATCACCAGACCTGAATCCCATAGAACATATATGGGAAGTTTTCTCAGAAATATTCGAAATGGAACAATAACATCCAAAAACGACCTCCAAACCGCATTAGTTGAAGAATGGGAGAATATCTCAACAGATTATACCCGGAATTTCATTAACTTGAAGATTAGATGCCATCATAAAAGTACAAGAAGGTCCCACAAACTACTAATGCCGATTTTTTTTCAAATCTAGGCAGAACAATAAAGAAAATTTAAAAAAAGAACTGCTAACACAACAATTATCCCAAAACAAATAATTATCTATCAAAAATTAATGAATCTTGGGATTAATTTTACTTGTACCCTTATCAAATTGGTTACAGCATATTTGCACAGGTTCTTAGTACTTATTGCCATTATAGTCTTTTGCTTATTTAAGATTTAAGTGGCGATTTAATACTCTACGCCCAGCAATTTCCTGAGGTTTAAAAGCAGGAAATAGTCGCAAGGAGGCTAAATCTGGAGAATATGCTGAATAGGGTAGAAGTTTGTAGGCCAATTTATGGATTTTTGCCATGGTGACTACACATTATCCTTAATAAGCACACGAAACTCACTTTTTATCAATTTTCGTAAAAATTTACGAGATTGTCTAATTTCAATGGCTGTTAAACACAAAATAAATGACGCAACTTCCTCAAAATTAGGCATTAGTTTCTCAATAGATGGCAACTGACGGGAGGCAGTGTTACATTTAAAATTACTGCGCGGATAATTCAAAAAGTCACTGACTTATCAAACTGTCCTCGTATTTGAAAAGCCACGATCTCAGTGTTTGGATAGCATTTTTTTTTTCAATATACAAAGCTTATAAAAGCCTTTCGCCGTTCATCCTAGAAAACAACAACCCCGAGCACATATCTTTTATGAAATAATAAATAAAAAGTTGTTGCCCTAGTCTTCGCCCCTCAGGAGGTCTTCGGGGGTCTTCAGGGGTGGTTGGTGAAGTGTCTTTGAGACAAAAAGGAAGCATCCAATGCAATATTTCAAACAAAACAACAACAAAAATATAACCAGCCCTAAAAGAAGCTGCTCCTCTGAGATGTGGCCCCCAAAAAATTGTGTCAGTGGTGATTCAAGCCGAAAAATTTTCGCTCGCTTGCTTTTCACCCACACAAAACATGAAAATTGAGAAGCGACCCGAAAATGTTGAACTTCCGAGAGGTCGCCATCTCACAAAGAACTAAAATTAGCCTTTGTTAGCTATTTTCAGTGTGCCAAAAGAATACGTTAAGAAATATGATGAACGCCTTTCGGCTATTTTTGAGCGATTCGCTCAAACGGAAAATGCTTCTAATTGGTAATAACGGAGCCCGGTAACCGCACAGCCAAAAAATACGATAGATTAAAACATCCTGGCTAATGCGCAATAAATCTTTCGATTTCAAATTATGCTCTATGCCTGCCTATGCTGAAAGTACACCCCCCGGCACGCAAAAACCGATTCTACTTATTATGCCGCATGTGTTTTGAATCGGAGAAGTTTAATGACGTCAAGAGGCACGCGAAGACATCACTCTTGGAGCGCCGCAGGCCGCCCGCTATAATTACACACGGGCTACGATTAAAAGGTAAATACGCCAGTTCAATTTTTAATTATGCGATTGGGGCGAATCGGCTGCATAAACATCGCAAAACATCTGCCGCTCCTCATAACGGCCAAACAATAACACGGCTGAGTTACGGCGGTAGCGGAAACAATGGCGTCGCACATTTCCACTAATTACTAATTGCATCATATTCGGTGTTTAACAACAAACCAATCAACCGCGAAGAGATGCGGCCGCTGCCGCCGGCAAGCGCATTCAGGCGGCGGGCGGATCCATGCCGCGAAAGTCTCAGGACACCGTCGAGTTGCAATTTACGACAGGTTTGCGTGGACGCGTGTATAAATAGCCGCCCAACGCCACCCACCGCCACCGTCGTCGTCAACTTCGCCGACTTCGCAGACTTCGCCGTCTTTGCCGTTTTCGCGAAGATTAAGTAAAGAGCAAAGACGAATTGGGGGCGCTTGCGAGACGGCCGTTATTTTGGGTCCCACGGAGCCGAGAACGTTTCAAACGGTGACGCCGGACGTCGCCGCTGAAAGCCGCTCCTCCTGATAAGATAAATGGACAGGCTCACGCGGAGTGAGAGCACTTCATCTTTTGAAACAAAACGTCCAAAAATATTTTGGCTCTGTGACAAAAAAAGCCTTCCCACACATCGGAGTCAAAATCGGGTGCACTCATCATAAACCACATTTTTTTTTTTCACACAACAAAAAATTTAAAAATTTCTCAACTCAATTTCCGGTTGTTCGCAAAATTTTAAAGAATTTCAAATTCTATTAAATTGATATTTTTTTAAAAGTATGAATTCCAAAAATGTTATAACATTTTTTAAGATGCCAGAGGAACAATTTTATAAATTTTTTTTCAATACGTTTTTCCTTAATGTTTATCTCACTGTAAAAACAGCGTAAAAAGAGGTTAAAGTCTGGTAATTAATTTCTGGAAAATCATATATGAGATATTATAAATTTTTGAATATTTATTTATATGCCTACATCACTTCTATAGTAGGGATATGTAGGTCTGTAACGAGTCCATAGCGCCCGATATGCGCGTACACATATGCGAGTATATTTAAAAATTTGGAAATTTTCGCTTTATATCAATCAAATCACAGTACACGAAGGCTAGCTGTTAGACCATTGATAGAAATAAGGTGCAACAAAAGTCGTATGCAAAGACATAGTGGGTCTGGGAATTTAAAAAAAAAAAAGTGAGAAAAGGCTCAGTCTAAATTTTTACATGGAAAAACTGAGTTTGATCTCAATTTGAAACTCTGTTTTCTATACAAAAATCGAGCCTGAGCTCTTGATCAAATTTTTAAAAAATCAACCATTAATTGTACTGAACCCAAAATGTCTGTCAAACAGATAAAACATTTCGACAGAAATTAACTTTTAATGTCCCTACCACCGCATCCTAAAGCCTGTCTTAATTCACAAACTCCTTTCTAATGCTGTCCTCAAATTACACGCGTTTTAAGTAAGGCTGCTCCGTTGCATGCATAAACGTCTAAGTAAATTTTGAAATAGCACCACGAAGGCAAAGTTTCCTCTCCCGTTCTGAAATGAATGCGCCCTAGATATACATAATAATTATTATTGGGAATTGCATTAGAGCCGAAGAGAAGTTTTAGCCCCACAAATGGGGCACATGTGGAACCAACCGCCTTTTTGCAAAGCCTTTTTATTCACATGAGTGAATCCCGCCGGCCAAGGCTTTTAGTGTCAAGGAGCGGCGCAATATTTCCTTTTTCCCCCCTTAATTATGAGTAATTCAGAGGTAACTGACTGAAATACTTCCGGATAATGCCCTATTTGCTTCTAGTTTTACTCGCGCACTGTTAGTTTTTTGCATAATCAACAAAATTTTGAAATATTTATGCCCAGAACAAAAGTACCAGGCAATACTATCTAAATTACATTTCCAATAAATTGTACATATTTTAAAATTATTAACGCTTTATAGGAAATCTTCTGTCCATCATAAAAGATAAATTTAGAATGAAGTTAATACTTTATTTTCAATTTTCTGGTGCATCTTCAAGTCATAAAGTCAGCTATTTGGCAAATTATTCATGCAATAAATTTTCAAATTTATGTTTCTGCAGGATTCATAGACGATGTTGATCAAAGGTACATTTGAGACTAAACTAAACCAGAGATATGCTGACTCTTATTTACGTTCATTTTATTTTGCATCCGTCCCATTGGACCAATATCGTTTGGGTAATAGAAATTGTGAATAAATAAATTTGTCTTTACCTTTGAGATGAAAATTTACACCTGAATTACACCCACTAATTACTGGCTAAATGGATGAACAGCATTTAATTAAAATAAAATAAATAAATCATGAATTTTATAGACTATGAACTGCACTTTACGGAAATTCTATATTTAAAAAATGCATATTGTTATGAAAAACATAAGTTTGTGATCAAATAACTATTAAAAATTAGGTGAGGTTTATTATTAGTCCTAGCTAGGGCAGAGCAGTCACACAACATTTGAGCTATGGTTTCCTCGTTCTCTAGACATAGTTAACATACCGTCTCAACAGACCGGCCAATTTTATGCAGGTGGTATCTTAACCTGTAGTAGCCAGATAAGTAGCCCATCAGCAACTTAAGATCGCTTGTGCTTAGGGTGGTGGTGTTGGAGTATACGTTTTCTTTTTTGGCTTAAACAATGGTTAATCATCTTAAAAATGAATTACTATTCGATTTATAACATACAAAATTTCTTTTTGCCGACTTTAAGCGTATTACGTAAACCTACCTCTGGCGCGTTCACAGAGTATCCGAGCGCGCGTTAAAGTTGAAATGCGTTTTTCTCAAAACTGCGTTTTTCAAATAATTTCAACAGTTTTTATTCGATTAGCTTAAAATTTTAATATGAACTATTTAATTACATTTCGCAAAGAATTTCTTCTGTGTTAAAAATCCATATGATTACGCTACTATGGCCATATATCTTAAAAAAAGTCACTACTACTGTTTCCTATAATGCGATTTCAAGAAACTATCGCATTGTTATATTTACCTATATTCGTTTTTGGAAAAGATATTCGGTCCTATTGCGAATATCGTTTTTCATTCAAATCGAAACCGAAGAAGTAGTCTTGAAGCATGAAGGGATTTTAGTGTCTTGGCTTTCACTTCGGCTGAAAAGTGATACTCACAATAGGTCCCATAACTTGCTCAAAAATGCTAATGGTACGCTGAAGCATACTACAGGCAACTCTTGAATAGCACGGTACTTGAATTATACGATAGTCGTGAATATGCACGAGTAAAATGTGTAACAGCTGTCGAATAACACAAAACACAGCATCGCATAACACAGGCCAAATTAACCATGGTACTGGAGAGATGCCTGAACTTGTATTATTATTTTTATGTCCCCTATTTAATTTTTTCTAATAAACTCAAAGTTTAAGTACCAACTTTAATTTTACTACCCTGCATATTTCTATAGTAGGTATATCTTGTCTAGAGGTCATCCAATAAATGAATATAAATCAAATATGCATAAATGTAATGTAAAATTCAATTTCTCACCAAAAGTGCCAACAATTCAGAGAATCTGTCTGCATCCACGCCTAGCAGTCTTTGTTGACGCAAAACTTACATTGTTGCCCAAAAATCAGAATCGTGCAATAAAATCGACGATAAAAGGCCTTTTGCCTAAAGTTCATTGTTGTTCAGTTGCATCGAATGGTCAGACTTCCGCAGGACAAGATCCTTCCGCGAATATGATGCATTCATGCTGCCGCCGGGTATACTGTCGACGACGCTCGAGTGACCATTAAATTAATCGCCCCACCCTATGAAACAGTTGAATTTTATCACTGGCTAGGCAACTATTTGAGCATTTTGTCCAGTGCAAATAGTTCGTGAACTTTGTGTAAACAGGAAGCAGTGAGCCTTTAAGTCAAAATGCCCCTCTATGTGGGGGATACACAAGATCTACATAGGTCCGAACATTCTCAGGGTGCATAAATAACGCAAGGCCCCAAGCCACCCAAGCCGCATCTCCCAACCATCGAATGTGCTGGGGTATGCCGCACTTTAATAGAATTTTATTAGAAAATGCACTTACCGATATACGGCGAAAAAGTTGTGTAACAGCGACAGTGCGACATCCTGGGATTAGGGACAGGATCGGCGGAACGCTACAGGTAACATGCAGTGGTCTTAAAGTTTGCCTCTACCCCTAAATAACTTCCAATTTTATGTCCTGATCCCTACCGCACGCGCGAGAAGAGTTCACGCGCGCGTATGTGACCCATACACGGTTTTCTTTTTGTTTTTTTTTGTTGAAGGATTACTAAGGGGATTGACGAAAAATGGGAACAACATAAAAATCTTCCAATAAAAACAAATCGTAAATTTCCACTCGCTCCCCGACCGCCAGTTATGTTTTTCTGGATGTCAGAACTCGTGGTACGACTCGATTGCCTCCGCGAAAAGGGGATATTTCCGAAGGAGTATAATAAAGACGACAGTTACGGCGGCTCACCGGTGCCGCCCTTACCTTTACCTGAAATATAAACTTTTTTTTTCACTTTGCATTCCAATTTTTTCTGCTAACGGCGTCCGATTATCATCGAAAGGGTTTTGGGGGTGGTAGAGGAGAGTGGGCATTAGGGGTAAGAAACAGTCGTACTTATTGCTTTATAGGCAACTTTATTTCCTAAATGGCCTGGTTTATGGACAAGTATTGACTTCGACGAAACGGTATTGAGGTTTTTTTCCCTAGATCCAGCAGCAGCAGCGGGGTGGTGGGTTTGATTTAATTTTTTTTTCGGCTTTAAGCGCCTTATTCATCGATCTCCTCCTCCTTGAGGATTCCAAGACGTCTAGCAACGTCCTTCACGTTCGCAATTACTTCCTCCTGAACGAGATTGAAGCTCATGGCCAGGAGCGAGATCCCGAACAGCAAGTAAAGCGAGCAAAGCGCAATCGATTCCTTAGAATTGTCCTTAACGCCCTGGGCCGGCACGAAGTCACCGAAGCCTGCAATTGGAGAAATGCAAAATTATTTAAGACTCATTAAGGTGGCTAGCACCCTAATTTATAAGGGGAAAAGCCCTCTCAGATGAGGGGGGATGGGAAGTCGTTTTTTTCAGATGATTGCACTGCAAAATAATGGAGGGTGGGTGGGTTTTTTGAGAGGAAAATTAATTTGAACACAAATCGAAGGAAGTGAACCGAACTTTTGAAATTAATGTAGTTTCATAGGTAATTATCAAGGAGACAAAAACACCAATGCACATCAATAACAAAGTTTAAGTCTTATGAATTTCTAAAAAGTATTTTTTTACATTTTATAATGCATTATTCCGTAAATTAGCACTTTAAATAAGAGCAAATCCAGATTGAAAAATGTCTGCTTTTATATCCCATGATTAATGCTTGCTGTGATCCCATTAACCCCTCAAAGGGTATAATCAATCAGAATTTAGAATGTCGTTATGAAATAGTTCAATTTTATTCAGTTATGCAATAAAATACAAGCATCCCTCGAAGAGCACGATACTTGAATTACACGAAAATCGTGAATAAGTAGCATGGCTTATTAAATTTAAATTGCGATATCCTTATTTGAAGGAGCACACAGCACTT
This sequence comes from Philonicus albiceps, assembly GCA_963969385.1. Taxonomy (NCBI): domain Eukaryota; kingdom Metazoa; phylum Arthropoda; class Insecta; order Diptera; family Asilidae; genus Philonicus; species Philonicus albiceps. The sequence goes on from OZ017774.1 coordinate 41,480,470, forward strand.
TAATAACACGGTTTTGAAGAACACAGACCCAATTAACCATGCTATTCGAGAGATGCCTTTAATAATTTCCTTTTATATTTAAAAGACTAAAATTTAATTAACTATAATTAATATCCCGAGTACAAATACCAATTTGATTTTAATTATATTTGACGAGGTCTATGGCTAGCCTATGGCAAAATATCAGCAGGCCCAAAATACGCCCACTTAGTGAACATCTAAGCCTAAAAAGTTAGATTTACAGGCTTACGGCACGCTGAAAAATTTAAATAGTCAACAGCTCGAGATGAACCTAAAGCGAGCCTATAGCGCACCGGCGTAGTAACTTGTTGGGACCCTCGGCGAACCTAAATAGCGAATTTTATACCACATATTCGTATACCTTTATACTCTCGCATATTCTGCTCGTTCACAGAAGCAGGAACATTTTTCTGTAGGGTTCTTTTTATCTTAAAACATGTTAGTCATGAATGGTCGATACTCTAACCGCTTTTTACATCCAGGTATGTATTAGGGTACCAAAATCTAGTCCGAGATAATAGCAAATTCTAATTATACTACAGGTGCTTTAAAAGTGGTTTTTCCAGTAATTTGTAGTGACAATCGCAAAGTAGTTTTCAAAATAACACACTATCAAAATATACTAAAAATTTTACAATACGATTTCAATAAAAATAAGTAATTAGGGGTTTTCGTAATCGCTAATTTTATTATTTTGTTTTACGATTTGCCTGAAAATGAATACCTTCTACATTGGTTTTTAATTTTTGGAATTAAGCTTCAGACGCAATAACTTAATAATTTTAAAATTATCCTCACCGATAGTCGTCAAAGTGATGAAACAAAAGTAGGCCGAATCCAGAAAAGTCCACTTTTCCCACTCGGAGAACAGAAACGCGCCAGCAATGATGTAGCTTATCACTAGGAAGACACACAGCCAAATGGGCACGGGCCGATTACCCGGAGAGAGTTCCCCGTAGGGGTCCCCATCGTCATCGTAGAAGAAATCGTCGTCCGGCACCATCAAGCGAGCCTGCCTGTGCACTGCAAAACCCATGGGAGACATGATCCGCGGCGAGGGTGGCGGCGGCACTGAAACGAAAAAGTTTCCAGGTGAATGGCGAACTTTGCGCATTTTCTCCGTGACAACGTGAGATGAAAATGGATGCTACACTATCAGATGATCGCAGGCAACGGTGGTGCATTATGCGATGCGGAACGCCTTGTTACCGAAACTAGAGGAATTTCAAATCGTATTTTTTGGTACAAACTAAAATTGCATGGCACGTGCACGGACCTTTTAAACTGTTTGCCTAGTGTACTGGGGAATTTTTATTGGGGCATGATACTGCATAAAGCATTTTTGCACTTACTCCGTTCGCGTCTCGCAGGGGGTATATATGCCCTCCGCTCCCGGACAGGTACCTCAAACGAGTCCTCGTCCTCCTCGTCGTCGTTATCGTAGTCGTCGAAACGAGATAATCTCGGGATATCGAATCCCGGCAATTCTAATCTGTTTCCGTATCGGGGCTGGGACTGGGGCTGGGGATGTTGAGCAGTATACTGCTGCTGTCGTACCGGTATCGAGCTGGGTGATTTTGGCACACTTCCGCGCCTCTGATTCCCGGAGGATTCTCGTCTGTCCAGGTCGTCTATGGCATATTTGTTGCAGTAAACGGGCGCCTTACAATCCGCCTCGTTGATCAGGTCATCGTATTGCATGCTCCGCGGGTCGACAGATTTCGATCGGGTTTTTGGCGATTTTGGTTGAGGTCGAACCGGTAAGGTTTGCGAACGCACCCTATTTAGATCCCGCGTAACAGACACTGTCCGAACAGACCTAGAACTCGGCGTGCGTTTCGCAGTCACCTCTAATTCATCAATTACGTCCGCACTCCTCCTGCGCGAGTACCGTTCCCGGTCGACCGTATGTCGATCACGGAAACGATCCCGATTTTTTCCTCTATTAGAAAACCGAGAGTTGCGATTGTTGAAATTTCTGTCCTTTTCATCCATTTCATAATCCCTGTAGAAATCTCTTTCCCGCCGATATTGCTGCTCAGCCTCGAAGGCGTTAAACCGAAGTTCCGGATCAGAGTAGGCGTGAATCATGCCGTGCTCGTAGGCTGTAACGAATCCAGAATCAGCTGATCGTTGAGAAGTTCTAATCGAACGTCTTATTACAGGAGGCGGTTGAGATCTTGAGGAATAGCGGTGGGATTGACGAAAAGATGAACGTCCTGATCTATGACGACGCTTTTTGGGCTCCCTGGTGCATACAAAGCAGCATATGCGCCAGTAGAGAAATCTGAAAAATTTTACGCAAAGGACTCTTAAAATCTTGAATATACGTAAAATTCTTAACATTAAGAAGCAAAATTCTTATTCGTTTAATTTTAGTTTCGAATCATTTGAATTAGTAAACATCTTCCTTTTTTCCTATAGAAAGAGCAATTAATTCTACGTCTGAGCTAAACTAAATATAAAACCACTTAATTCAACAATTTGTTTCTTTACTAAAAATTAAAGTTACACAATTTTCTTCTTCTGATATTTGCTTTTATTTTCGTAGCAGAATTCTCCGCAAAATTATTTGTATTAAAGCACTTTAAATTCTTGTCCTTTAGAGGAATTCAAGATTATGATTGAGTGGGTTATATTTCATCCTTGAAGCTCTGAAAACCTTTTTTCATCTTCTAAGGGTGATAATTTCCTTAAAAGGTCATGCAAACTACCAAAAATTGTTTATCTACGAGATCCAGCAGATGATGACAAACGCATGTAGCTAAAAGTTGAGAAAATTTGGTAGCAAGCAAAAAAGCAGTAAGTGGTAAAATTCTAAACCCCTTTTCAGTTCTTAAAGGTCAACATCCGATAAATTTATTTCTCTGACAGCTCAGAATCAACGTTTAAAAACAAATTTTGAAATTTTTGATATATAGAATTTAAAAGACTGCGATTTTATGTTCAAATCATAAAATTCATTAATGTCCCGTACTCCTCCAATAGGAGAAAATTGTGAAATCTCAGCTATTTCATCGATCGGCGCTATATTCATAGACGATGGGCGCATGGGGAATCCCTGACGCCTCCTTTTCATTAGTACCCATTTCGAGAATATACATTTTGCCGAATCATTAACTTTGATAGCTTCTTCATTTCCTGTCATATTCAAGAAAACAAAGTTTAATTGGTTGTCAGAAAAATTCATCCGATAAGCGGAAGTCACCTTGAAGGCACTCAATCTTAGTCAAAGCGGGGGATTCCCCACGAAAAGAAAAGAAAGTTTTCGTTCAATTTGATGAACTTTCACTACAAAAATTGAGGTGTGCTTATAACACCTACAAGAAGGACCAATCCATCCCCAATCAGCAGCTTGTGGGGGACCAAAACTTCGGAGGCTCGGCCAGGGTTCCGGGTGTAAGTTTTCAATGTTTTTACTTTTAATTGAATTCATAGCCGTGAGCAATTTCCCAATCCGAAATGGGGACATTTTTACTAGAACGAGAAGAATAAAAAGGACACTATAGCGAATTTTTTTATGGAGTTATATTTATTTATTTATTTATTTTATTTTTTTAATAACTGTAAGCAAAGCTCATAAAAATTCTGGAGGCCAAAATAAAGGCAGGACAGTTGCCGGGGACTTTAAATCGGTACCAGACAAAATAATGTGAGAAATTGCGAAAATAAAAATCGAATGAAATCGCATTTTGTTAAATCAATGGCCACTCTACCCGCGGCGAATGACTTTTTAAGCAGTAAAAATGTCCATCGAGTGATTCCATTTTACGGCCAAATCCTTTCGACTCATTTCACAGCCCTCCCCGGATCCGGGAGTAGTTCTAGCTAGCGCAATTGGATCCCCGTGGCCACCGCACTCGATCACACCGCAAATTGGTCCTGTCGACGTGGTCCATGGGGCCAGTCCGACAAGGGTTGCGAGTCGCTCGGGTCGTGTTCCCGGGGGATTTAACAAATGATCGGATGATTAAATGCACAATTCCTGCATTATGCAGTGCAAAGTGGCGGCGCATATGCCGCCAACATATTCACTCAAGCCTGAATTAATTAAACAAATGGAGACCGCCTGCCTGCTTGGCTGCAAAGCAATTTGCTGCAATTCGCGGAAGAAAAAATTGTCCGGATAATCCCCAGAAAGATTAACCAATTCATAAAATATGTGCCAAGTTTTAGAGACTGGAAAAGATTTCCCGGAACTCATTCTCTTCAGTGGGGAGAGTATACCATCTCCCCTGTCTTTGCTACTTGTTGTCGTCGTCCTGTTTAAATCTCCCTTCAAATTTCCGCAAAGCACTCTGCCCCACATCGTCCCCATCACTTCGAATTTGCGTTGTTGTTTATCACTCACTAATAATTTCATCGTTGTGGCATTCCTTTAATGTTTAAATGAGAACGGAATTTCATTCTGCCTCGCTGCTACATTCACAGGAACGGATCTTACCGAGATCTGACTAGAAATTTAAGTTTAAGGATGAGGATGCTTCGAGAACGTTAAAAGATATCAAAGCCATTGCTCTAAAAGTAAGCAGAACTCCTCTTTGAAGTGACATGGATTCGATGTAAACCCCTTAAATTAGAACTGCTTTCTCATAAGACCTGGTACATTACTTTAATGAGAATGTTTAGAAATAAATAGATGCCTTTGATTACAACTACAACCTTGACCTATATATCTCAGGGTTTCTTGCCTCAGTTGAAAAGGGGTTTTTAATTATCGTGTCTTTCTTTATAGAAAGTGAAACACTTTTGATATTAAATACATGTGTACTAAAGTAATTTCTAAATTAACTCAAATTATAAGTCATAATCTTATTTTAAAGCCTCTTAAAAATCCAACAAACAACACTTTTTAATTTTTATATTATCTTTGCTGAGAAAACGTCTTTAATTTGGTCAAAAGGTGAAAGATGGCTTTACAAAGACAGCAAGGTGAATGCTTCTTGCACTTTTAAAGGGGTGGCATGTGTGCTCTTCTATGCATTTTGAAACTTCGAAAAATCGGTTTTCGTGATAATTTATTTTATATAATTCTGCACTATGAGAGGAATATTTCCTTAAATCAATCTCAGCACAACTGTAGGAGTAAAGGACTTTTAATATTTCTTCTATGCGGCTCAACCCCGTAAAATCATAAAACTTTAAACGAGTTTTTCTGGCCATGATCATGACCATGAAATGGATCTTTCGGGTCAAAGGATAATAAAATTTAAAAAAAGTATTTCGCCTAAACAAAGAGATATTAAAAAGATCCGTGCCATACTCATACAGGAACCCTTGCAGACAAAAAGTTATAAAATATCTGTTGCTCTTCCGAGCTGCGCAATATTAAACAATTGTGCCACAGTACAAAGGGTAATTAGCTCAGGCGAAGGTCCGTAAAGAGGATTAGGGGCACATTCATGCATTCTTGCCGGCACCAAAATTACTAACTAATCCATTAGCATAGGGCAGACACCTGAACTGTCGATACGACTGACCCACGGGAAGACAATAAGTCTTAACAAGTCTATTCTAGCCAGGATGGGCTTTCTCCTATTTCGCTCGCTACACAAAATCCTTCGTTCAATCAAAAGCTATTGATATCTATTAACAGAAAACGTTCGGGTTTTTGTTTCAGAGAAGATCTTCACACGTTATCCTAGTGAGGGTACTTTTTTCGAAGGCGCTTCCGCTTTTCAATATTTTTCAATGAACAATTTATGAGATATTGTTCAAATGTTATTTTTTCGAATTCCATAATTTAAAATAAACTAATTCATTTAGTTTATTCAAAAGAAATTATAGATAATAAACTCTTTTAGTCCTCATGTAACCCCTTAAAAACATCGAATTTGTATCTGATGTTAGAAGCAACGTTTAAACTCTAAATAAAATTGTCTCGAAATTGGATTTGTAATGGGATTCGATGTCTATTTCCAATTTATATTTAATTTCCTTTCATTCCTTTACTAGAGTACTACAAAAAGGTCTCAATATTCAAAAGACTTATTTCACATAGCATTTACGTAAGTAATAAATGAAATTTAAATTCAGAAAATGAGAAAAATATACGTACCTAAATGAGGTTGCCAAAACATCACCAATATTTGATAAACATAACAGCATAAGTGGTATACCTAAAATTGCATAGAAAATAGTTGTAACCTTTCCCCATGATGTTCGCGGAGCAATGTGTCCGTATCCTGTAATAAAAATTATTTTTATATTCAATTCAATTCTAGGCTAAGCTAATCTAGTCTAGTCTAATCTAATCTAGTCTAGTCTAGTCTAGTCTAGTCTAGGAAATTATTGGCATATAAAATTTACATCGATTTTATGAAGAGCAATTTTGAAAAACCTCATGAAGAAATTATTTTTATAGAACATACATATAAATGTTAAAGTATTATTTAAACTATCCGATAACAACATATCCTAATTTTCTGCATTTTCATCTGAAAATAGAATAGAATAGAAGATACACGGGTTACGACTTTGACTAGAGATATTGATATTTTTAGATAAGTTCAATTCAATGATACCGAAAATCTATTTAATTTCAAAAGTAATTCCAATCCAACTAAACATGCTTCCAGATAATTTTGCACAGTTCGTTCAACATCCAGCACGCATATGTATCAAATTCTTGCAAAGAATTAAGAATGAAATCTATAAATATGCCTGGGTTCAGTTACATTTAGCTCAATTTCCATTTAAATTTTATAAGCGGCATCTCATACATATACAGAAATGTTATACTGAAATATCAAACCAAGGAGAATCGTAATTGTGTACTATCAAATAGCCCTTAATTTTAGGAATTGTGCGTGGCTACCGAATATAAATTTAGAGGTTTTCTAGGAAACCAGTGCCCATTCTCATTTCCTACGAAATTCGAATCGTTTCAGAATGTAGTAGGATAAAACAGTACAAACTGTACACAATTACAATTTCCTATACTTGGAATTGGATTTTTAATTTTACAATTTAAATTTCGGAACTCAATTTTACCCCATGTACATATTTTTTTTTTCGTGATTCTTAAATTTTTGATGAAATGATATCCCTCAAAATTTCAAAATTAAAAATATGAAAATTTCAAATATATCACCTAATCGAGCCACTTTATTTAAGGTGGAAATCTCAATGTCTGCTAACATAACATCGATTAGAACACCATAAAACTTTAGTATGGATCCTGATCCTTTTTAAATTTACATTTTAGCTTAAATGAAATTAAAGTAAAATTTAAAAAAAAACAAAAACAAAAACAAAAACAAAAACTCTCCTTGTAAAACCAATTTATGCAAAATACCGAAATAAATCTCTTCTTTAATTTCTTCCCTAAAATTTTCCAACATTTCCATCAAATTTACAACAGACTGGGGAATCTTCTTTTACTGAAACTGAAACCGTCTTTAAGCAATTTCCCTTTCAACATCCTCACCATTAAGAATTCCTCAGGCTTTAATTAAATTTGATTTAATTCTCTAAGCATGCGAACAGTTGAGACTGATGTATATAAGAAAGTTTATAGCCGTGGACTGATTTAAAGAGGCCATAAAACCAATTTTCTCCTCCCGCTGCAATGTCGGGATATATAAAAGAAAAAAAAACAATTTTTAAAAAAAATCCAGGAACAGGTTAACGCATTAAAGCAAGCGGGCAATTTTCGCTAAAAAGAAAGAAAGAATTGGATATTGAGAAAACCGTGCCGGTCAGATTCATAAAAAGCATGCATAATATAAGCAGAAAAATTATTATACAATCCAGCGGTAATCAGGTCGCCTTATGATTTCATAACTAAAAAAATCGCAGCTCTCCTCGGTCACATCTGATCGTATGAAAGTGATCGCGACTTGTTCGACGGTAATTGTCCTAATTAAAGGGATGGATGCAATTAGGTAATGGGATCTTATTAGTTATCTAATGCAAAATTACAGCAAATCGTCTTCGCATCGCGTTTACCCGGGCCAGGTGAGGTAAAAGAGACACACCTGGATGGGTAGACAGCATTATGCCGTCCATCTTCTGACCAAATTGGGCAACGTCCCATCTGTCTTGGACGATTAAATCGCGACAGATGAGCGACGGTGAGTGCTTCGGTAGATGGCCCAGAAGAATAGGCCGGAAGGTGTTCGGCGGCATCCGCGATTGCGTAGGAGGTGGCCGCACCGAAATCAGTGCACCCGCGGAGGCAGGTAAATACCGGTGCCGATGTGACTTTCAAACGCGGCATGCAGCCGGCAGCTAATTTTGTCGTGGCACGCCCCACGCAATAGCCCGGGAACTGGGTGAAGGTCTCCACTGTGACTTGGAATGGAATTACCCGAAAGTCGCGGGCCAGCTGCATTTATTCAACACGATTACTGTGATTTGGCATGACTATCAAATTTGAAGCACATACTCAGGTGTTTTTTTTTTTATATGTTACGTTATTTGCTTGTTTTGGTATAAATTTTGTCTAATACACTCTACTTTAGTATAGACTCATATTACAATTTACGGCAGAATTCAACGAGTTATCCAATAAAATTTAGAACTATTAACTGACCCATATCAAGGCTTTGGTACCTGGAATGCAATTTTTCAACTACTACATGCCGATAACCTAAACTACATAAGCTTGGGTGTTTTTTTACCCCAACAATGTTCTTTAAAAATCAAATTTTAATTTAAAAACGCTAGTTGACCCAATCCCAGGACTACCAAAAAACTTCATTAATACTTGTTAAGCTCATACAACGCCTATCGGGCCATATAACATCTTCGTTGGTTAACGAATTTAATTTTTTATTTTGTTTCCAACAAATCAGGCAAATCATTTCTATAGGAAGTTTTTCCGTAGATTACGAATTCGTAAATTGAAATACTCCCTTATATCACATTTTGAAGAAAAATGTAAGTAAAAAATACAGAAAACAGAATTTTGAGTATTTTTGAAAAATCATTAAAAACTAAACCTTCATCCTAGAAGTTTATAAAGTGGTTTAATTGAAAGCCTAAATTCTAATCTAGAAATTGCATTCGATAAATTTATCTCTATGTGTTTTATTCGGCAACTAATTAATAAAATAATCAGGATTATTTCGAAAAGATTGAAAGTCTTTTATATTTTTATGTAATAACTTAAGACTTTAACTATAATTTGACCAACATTCTAAGCTCCTGGATCAATTCGTTAATTTTTAAAAATTTTTCAAGACTGGCCATAATACGGCCTTCAGCAATTTTTAATTCTGTTTTTCTCGAAAACGTGATGTGAGTGTGTGGAGCATTTTCATGTATGAACTCGTAATCTGGAAAAACCAATTCTTTAGAGACAAAGTTGCTGTTGGCCAGTGTTACATATCGACATACATAATATAATAGGTAAATAAAAAGCTTTTTTATATCCATAATTAATCGAAACCCTTAAGAATTATGTGCTCGGATGTTTGGCCGAAGCATAGGGTAATAATAACATCAGTCAGTTTCATGTTGCTATTTTTAAATCTTCAAAATTTCAACTGTCTCGCCACATTGAGTCAATGAGCTGGCAATGGACAATTTGGCGGAGTTGACTCGAGTCGAAAGACCATAAAATTTATTCAAATGCACTCCCAGCTTTTGGCCGGTTCCCCGCGTGCGTCCCGAATGAGATGGGAGCAACCACTGTCCACGTCTCACTAGCTTCACTGACCATTAGAAGCGAACTTAGCGGATGTGGAAGTGATTACTTCGTCGGGAATTTTTTTTGGGAGCGCTCGCAGTACGCCTGATTGTTCTCCATTCAGACTCTGTTTATTTGCATTTCAAGTTATCCCGCTCCAGCTGGGAATTGCTTCGATCAAAACATAACCCCCCACATGCTGTGCCCGTCGTCGACGCTCCACCGCCACGAACAACTTTGTTGAATCCCCCCAACTGAAGCCCACCCGATATATTCCAACATTTGTCTTTTTTTTTTGTTTATTTATTTATTTTTTTTTCTTCCTCCGGAAAAATAAGCTCCACAAATTGATTGAGTCAGGGTGGCTGATTGATGGAGCGAGGAAGCATCAAAGGAGATGAACTCTTTTGTTTTTCACGTCTGCGTTTTGTCTCTTATCTCAGCCCAAATGGCTTTTTTCTAGCCCAATCTTGAGGACCACGAGCTCTGGGTTACATCACGCTTATGCAAATTTACGATTTACACACACCTTTCGGTTTTATTTTAAGAGATACTTTTTGGGATAAGTATTACGATGGGACCGTTTCGAAAATGAACCTGTCGTCGTCTATCGACGCAAGCCACAAGGTGATATTATTGCCATATCTCGACGCATGTGGCGAACGATGGCCTTTACGTTTTACTGTTTGTTTTCAAAACGAGATAACGTCTTCGTTTTTGTATAGCATTCCATTTATGGCAGATGCATTCTTTGATTTGATGATTTTTTTTGTTTTTATCAATGATGCACTATGCCGGAATCAACAGCTTTCGTGAAAATGTTATTGATCTCTCTGATCAGATTTCAATTATGTAAATACCATGCTGAAGGTATACTACAAAAACGTAATTCACTTTTAGCATCAAATGCGATTACAGTGACCTTGAAATTAAGATTTAAAAGAATTTGTAATTCTTGCTATTTTCGAAAAATTTACTTGCAATTTTCAAAAATGCGTAATATGTTCCTCAAGAAATAAGAGAATTATAAATAACCCAGATACTTTGCAACAACATTTGCATTATAGAAAATAAAATTTAGTAAATTTTCACAATCTGTAGTTAAAATTAACAATCCTACAGCAAAATAGTGTCCGCAACTCTGAATAGACTTGGACGACTGTTTGCCAACACTCGTCCGTAGAAATACCATTTTCATGGTAAATGCTCTCCTAGCTCTAAAACCTTTTGGAAAGTTATAAAATTTTACTCATACTAAGTGAATATATCATGCTTTCCAAAAAAATTAAAAGCAGGACTCCTGCCGACGGAATAATTTGAGCTAAATCGTTCAGAATTATGGTAAAAATTGGCAATTTTCCTTCCGATTTTAAGCAATTTTTAGGGTTCAAGGCATTGCCGCGCTAAAAGGGCTACAGTTCTGAAACGCCCTTTAATTCTACTAAGCAATTGCACCCGAACAAGATCTAAAAAGAGAAAAAAATATTTTTTTCCGATTTTCGCGAAAATGGCAAGGGGTTAGCCCATGATTTTTGTAGGCCGGAAAATTGAGTTTTTGGATGCCTTGCCGGATCTGCTTGACTGCTTGACATTAAAGGGCTAGGTCTCAGCTATCCAAAACAAAAAACCGCAGTCAAATCGGAGTTAAATTCGCCAAGTTATACCAAGTTATACCTTTTACCTGATGAGATGCGAATTTTATATAGAAAAAAAGCTCTTCTCTCAGGAAAAGCTCTGCCCTGATCCTAAAATAAATTTATAATTTCTGAAATTTGGCCCAGACTATGAGAATATGTTGCCCTATCATAAAAAAATAAAATCAGGATAGGTCCCGAGGGAATATTTCCAGCCACAGAATGTAGAAGTTGATAGTTTAAATTTTGGAAACGGGAATGCCCCAAAAGCCAACATGATAGACATTAGCATTATTTTTGCGTGTTTTATTCCATTTTACATTTGTATTACTCCAAAAAAACGCGGCTTATATATAAAAAAAAAAACTTAAATTCGATTATTAGAGGTTTCCTTAAAAGAAGCTGGGCTGTTTTTTTTTTTATTACAATACCGAACAACTAAGTTGATCAAACAAAAATAGACATAACCATCTTAAATAACTTGCTAATGGTTGAAATGGCCTCATAAACGAACGTTAAATATAAAAATAATTCAAAAAATTAGTGTACGATAAAAAAATTCCTATCACGTAAGGACGTAAGGTCTGACTGTGTTAAGTGTTTCTTATTAAATGCTAAATCTTCTTAATCTGAAGGTCCAATTGCTCTAAGTAAGCACGCAAGTCTCTTAACGACTCAATTAAATCATACATTTTTTGGAAAATTCAATCAGCATAGAGGACCGGGAAGTTGAAAAACTCCTCTCAAAAAGGTGTATTCAGCTGCAAAATGACCAGAGGGGCAACTGCCATTTAAAATTTTTAACGCAAATATCATCTACCTTCCGAACGAAGGTTGGCCTTGTGCCGCGCTACAACTGATGACTAACAACATAAAACCCAGAGGCCGAATGCACTATGAAACCGCGCCGCGAGGCAATTTCCCTGTGAACTCGGACACAGCTCAGGTGCACCGTGCGTGGGGAGGCACTAAACAATTAAATCACCACTAATTGGACATACTGCTCGAATCCGAAATCTATCGCCTCTAGATGCGTTTACTTTCTTCACGCAGCACTGATTGAGATTGGGATCCAACGGCCAGGTTTTTTGAGGTCCAATACAATACCTGGGCGCAGTCTTATATACCTAGGCTGGTCAAAATTAATTCTCGATCGAACAATGAAATTCATCGATTGGGTCGCGGTTCGCGTACGCGAGGGGTAAATGACACTCGCGCACCTTATTAAGGCTAAATGGAGTATTTGAAGACAACTCGATTGTTAGTAGTTGTGAACGCTACTAGCAAAAAAAACATATACCAAAAATTGAGTCATTCATGAACGCGAGGTTTTATAAGAAGGTGGCTCGCCGTAAGCGGCTCATTCTTACTTCTTACACCGTCGTTAACAAGTATCCAACAGTCGCGAAGGCGCCAACTGTCTTTCGCGTAAAAGTGAGTTTCCTCATAGCGATTAAAAGTGCAAGTTAAAGAGTTTTGTGTGCTCCAATTTGAAATTACCTTTGCTGTGGGCGGTTACGGACTATTTGGGCTGAGATTTTATTTATTTTTTCATAATACCCACTGCAGTGACTGTGAGTCTGCAGTTTAAAATAAGTTTCAGTGGAATTCCATTAATGTTACCCTTTTAAATTCAGTACAAATCTGCGTAATATGTGAAATTGTAGCTCATTTAGTATCTACCAAAAAAGAAGACTTTTAATTTGAGTATATTGAGTTAATTTTAAAAGTTTTGAATACCTACGAAAGTTTTACGAATAGTTATCGAATGGACAAAACAGTTTTTATTTAAAATACCAAACGACTGTTTCGCTTGTTTTGTTAACTCTTTGGAGTTAGGTGGGTTAAAAAGATCCCCACTTTTTGTTTAGCCTTTTATACATGATGGGATATATTTGAGTCCACCTCGAAAATCACTAATTACTCATGCTCATAGAGTTTAATATTTCTTTTTAAAGTTATTTTACTATAATTAAAAAAAAGAATCTGTGCAACTTGGGTATCAATTTGCCTTTAAAATTATGTGCTTCAAAGAGTTAATAATAATACCATTTAAAATATTGTGGAATGACCCTACGATTGTTTTAATACTTAACTTCTAAGTATACCCTTTATCGAAATTTGGGTTAAATGAATGTTGCATTATCAGAATTTCGAATTTTCAAAGTACAATGGTCAATTTTCATCTATTTTCTGAATTTAAACTTAATCGGACCAGTAAATTCGGCGCAAAATGGCTATAACAGACGGATAGACAGACAGACACAGTAGAGATCCTATAAGGGTTCCGTTTTTTCATTCGGACGTACAGAACCCTAACAGCTCTACTTCATGAAAAAGATGTACTCAAACGGTGGGTTAGTGTGAAACTTATATTTAGGGTCCGTAATTTACCAATTTCTCAACAAACTTTCAATATTCTGATATTAGGACAAAATTCGTATACTATCGTCATACGTTTTCAGGCCTCCTTACAACTGAATAACCAAGAACCCCAAAATTCAGACCTTCTTGACTCTTTTTAATACGGCTTAATTTCGAAAGAATTTAATTAAAAGAAACAGTTCCCTACGAGCTATAAACATTTTGCTTGTTGATAGCAACCCTTGAGTTTGAATATCTGAAAATGTTCATTCAATTTAAGACAAATTCCCGCAGAAGCCGACCACCAACCGCACACTTTGCACGTTGCAGATGGCTAACATTAACACCCCGAAATTTTCTCGTATCCTGCCACAGCATCCCTTGCCCATCTCAGTGATTTCACGTAATTTTCATGGAAAATTTCGATTTCCTTTGCAGAATTCAAAACCGAGGAATATGAAGCGGCAGCCGAACGAATATTTGAGGCTGGCGCTGGCAGTTTGCTTTTTGGTTAATGCAGCTGCAGGTGAAGATAAATGGGTGTGGTCCCGGGACCGCAGAGGTGACGACAGATCCCGGGATGAGAAATATTCAGGGGCAAGCGGACCCACCGGGCGCTTTGATGACATCCGAGCAAGGTATGATGTGACAGAGCCGACAACAAGGCGGCCCGGCTCATCGAAACCACAAACTGATGAATTTTCAGATGACTTTCCCTCCGAAAGTCCAAGGTTCAATTTTAATGCCTTTGGACGGCCGGGTCCGCCACCAGGATTTGGACCATTAGGACCCCAGGGAAGTCTGTATCCAAATCCGCAGAACGGTATTTTAGTTGGTCCCGGTGGACCTACGGGCATCATCGGTCGACCACCTCTAGGAGGTCCGCCAATTAACAGACAACCTCCTTTAAAAGGGCACCCGGCAAACGGAATTTTAGTTGGTCCTGGAGGACCAACTGGAATAATTGGACGTCCGCCGCAATTCGGAGGGGGGAATATAGGTCCAGGTCCGGGTTTTAACAACAATTTGGGACCACAAGTCTTTCCAACAGTCCCCGGTCCCCAAAATCCCCCGTTCTATCCACGCCCTGGTCCTGGCCAATATCCAGGACCCGGGGGGTATCCAACTGATGGTGGCATCTTCCCAGGCGGTGGATTCCCTCCAAGCCCTGGAGCCTATCCCGGAGGATATCCAACAGGAGCAGGATTCTTGCCCGGACCAGGCCAATCATTCTATCCCGGAAATGGAAGAGGACCAGAAGGGAATTACTACCTGTCGAATTTCGGACCCTTCAGGAGCAGAAGCAATAGTGGGGCTTTTGATGAAATCGACGGAAGATCGGCTGGTAAATCGTCACAAAGCGACAGGGGTACAAATAGGAACATTTTGAAGAAATCGGTACGATAATCCGCCACTAAAAGACTTCTAGGGCGTGAATTGGACTCAAAGTATTTGTACTAATTTTAAATTAGGATTAGAAATAGATGCGCGAACCCCAAAGGTTTTATGTAAGTTTTTATTCATCAGTCATCATAGAACTTTCTAAAACATATTTCAACACTGTACATATACTCAAGAATGTTGGTCGCTTAATAAAATGTTGGTTAATAAATATTGAAAGGTACTTTTTTACCCCACTACAGAGACTTAAGTTTCTAACAAAAATGAAAAATAAATAAGAAAGTGTATGGTATGGATGAGCACTGGAGAAAAGACAAACAACGATCTTCCTTTGAGCGGCGTATATTTGGGACTAATCTGTTAAGCTAAATGGATACATTTTCAGTTACATTTCCTACAGCTAGCAGTACACTTTGCTGCATACAGCGATTTTACTTCTGTACCAATTGCCTGCACAGAAAGCTTCAAAACGTTCATTTATAGGTAATTTACACTTTTTTTAAACGATAGATGCACTGCAACAGTTTTTTGTAATACTAATTTTTTTCAAATGATTTATATTTTTTCGTAATATTACACCCTTACCTTTTATCACACCTTTAATTCTTCTAAGCAAACTGTTAAAAATTGCTTTTAATTTTATATTTGCACACACTTTCATGCTATACCTTCAGGTTACAAAACTAAAGAGTCGAAAATGGGAAACTTTGCAAGATTTGTTTGAGTCACCGTATAAATATGGATTAAGCATTTTCTTTTGTCTCATTTAAAACGCTATAACTTCGTTATTTCTGCGAATTTTGGCATTCTTTTGCACCTATTTCTTGCACCAAATGAGAGGAAATGAGACCTAAGTTTAATTAAATTGTGATCAACGTATAAACACTAAATATTTTTAGTAAAATTGTGTAAATCGTTCAAAAAATAATGATGCATACATACCAATTGTAGTTATAACAATGATGGAATAGAATAGGGCTCCAAAGAAAGTCCACTGAGTGTGAGTATCACCGTCCTCCCCGTCCCAACCTCGAGTTTTCATTAATGTTAAAATCTGCTCTTCGAAAATCTGTGAAGAAAAGATTTTATAAATGAAAAAGGAAATAATTTTTCCCCCCAAAAGTAGGACATTTAAAACTAACCTTTAAACTTTCCTCCGCTTTCAATGTCCAATTATCTTCAAAAAAATAATCTTGTGCTTCTGATAGTAGCCACAGGGTGTCTGTAATATTTTCTCGGACATGTTTCGCTGCCTTTTTCACCTGTGTTTTTCGTATATTATTAATAATTTTCTTTTTCGAACTATTTCAAAAATTTAATAATAATCTAAACCGCAGGAAATAAATAATTGCAGATCACAGTAGCTTGGTACTCCACCACGTTTATATATTTTTTTTATTTTAGATATTGTCAAATTGACTCAATTTCTTCATTATTTTAATTATAGTTGTTTTTTAAAATTCTCTTCAGATTTAGTCTAAAGCTTAATAAGACTGCGATTTGCGAAATATTCCGAAAACCCATTTTTCCATTTATAATTACAAATTCAAATTTGAAAGTGGTATTAAAGCTACAGAAAATAGTTAAAATTACAGGC
This sequence comes from Philonicus albiceps, assembly GCA_963969385.1. Lineage (NCBI taxonomy): Eukaryota > Metazoa > Arthropoda > Insecta > Diptera > Asilidae > Philonicus > Philonicus albiceps. The sequence continues at coordinate 41,497,121 of OZ017774.1, forward strand.
CTTGCACTGCACCAGTTCTAGTGTTAAAAACTAGGATTTTTGAGTTAGTTACACTTTCTGAATGGGGCCAAACGAATTCAGAAAAAAAACCCACTTTTACGATGTGGAGTACCGCACCCTTTGTTCCGCTTACCTCCATTTCATTTTCCTGCTCCAAATGCTGAAACAGTAGAGCTCCCCCGATACAGTAGGCGACGACCAGCGACACAAGGGTCACATGCGACAGTACGCAGGTGAAAACTTTCCATGAAAAGCAAATTGCTGCTGTGCACCGACTCCTACGCTGTTTTTCCACGAAATTTGGTGGCAGTGATTGTGTCCGCCGAGACATTTTCGCAAGTAAAAGAAAAAAAAATAAATTCACTTTTCCCTCTCAGGGGAAGGACACTTTACTGTTGCAGTTTTATCTCACTTTTTTTTCTTAGGGGAAATGTTGTTCAATTTTCTTGAGTAGTACATTCAATGAATTTATCTGAGCTGCCATGCTCCATATAATGTTTGAATTGTTTCAGATACTAAACCAAATTGGAAACGATTGAGATTAAAACCCTGCAAATCCAATTAACGAGATGTTACACAATGCAACATAATAAGACAATACAATTGCACTTCGATGAGCGAACAAACCTAATTAAGGTACTAAGGTACTAAGATTAAGGGTAAGACTTGCAAATTAGACGGAATATTAAACATTATTGAAACCTTAACGAAGTAAATTAAATTAATATTTGCATGTATTCTAAAGGCTACATGTCTAAAGTAAATATAAACTTATCCCAGTGAAAAATGAATCGTATACGTAGCAGATCATTTGTACAATGCAACATCGATGGCTTTTATAATGCGATGTTATTGGCGGTAACTGGTAACAGCTACCTATTGTATTACCCGTAATCGATGATAGAAGCAGTTCGTTGCATGATACCATGACTGAAAGGTAATCGATCATAGAATCAATGCAGCTTAATGCATGATCGCATGGTAGAAAGGTAATAAAAATAATGATTAAGGAAAACGAGCTGTACTCAAACATTTTAATTGACCTGGTGTTTTTTAAAGTGGTAGAAGTCCATTTTTTGTCATAACTAAACACTAAAATTACGAAGTAAATAAAATAACTGATAATTCATCATATCTTCGATTTATTTATTTCTTTTTAATCAATTAATAAGCTTTCATTTGTGCACCATTTTCGGTACACGTAGCAGGGAACGTGTTCAATTAAAAAATTCAATTTTTACAAATAATAAATAAATTTGTCTTTTATTCGATTACTTCAAGAATTCTTTTGGATATCTGATTTTTATTAAAATTACAATTGGACCTCAACATTACCCTCTTTTTAATCAAATAAATTACTAATTTGGGATTATATCATAAAAGACTTAATTTACCTACTCTTTAATTTAAATTTATAACTTTCATTGTGCACGTTCATAAATTAATTAATTCTCCTAATGCTGATTGCGAAAAGTTTCACAGAACCAAACTATGCCATTTTAGCCTGATTGTTACGATATGAAAACTATTTGATAATAAAATAAGGTCGAATTTCTCGGTAAAATCATAATTAACAATTATCAACTTCTTGCAATCAATAATTCAAAATTCTCTGTTAACAAAGCTTGCTGCTTATCAGCAATCATCAATAATTGTACGTTTAATAGAAATTCCCAAAGCGACCAATTCGATTTCAAATTGAATAATTTTGAAATTTTAGCTACCACTATAATAAAATCGATAATTGCTTTCGAAACGTACCCCTAAAAAAACAAATGCAACCGATGTTCTCTATCATAACACCATTGCAATCAATCTCATATTGAACACAATTTCCTCAAATATCTCTGTTAATTTTATTCTCTGACAAATATTACAAATTAATGGGAAATTGTGAATACGCAATAATGCAATTACATTTCAAACTAATCAAAATCAGCTGTCTTAACAAATTTAAATAGACTTGATTTTAAATAAAAGGGCATTTTATATTCCAAGAAATTTAAAATTTTTTTAAAAAATCAAAATGTAGATAAGTCTTGTAAAATGAAATTTGTAACCCGGCGTGGACCACCGATTGTTCACAGGCATTGCTTTCATCTGGCGGCACGAACCACACCTATTTAATCATATTCAATATGATTTACACTACTTTTAAAGACTTAAGGGATAGTGATAACGATAGTGACAATAATAGTGATTATGATAGTAAGTGTGACCTAGAAGTGACCGTTGTAGCCCCTTAGGTCCCTTCTGAGGAGCTGCTTCACCTCCTGCGTAGTCGTGGAGCTCCCTGATCTTCAGAGAGGATCTGGGAAACAGTTCTTTGACCGCAGACTTCACAGCGACTGAAAAGGCCGCCCTGAACTCAGGCCTCGCCTGCACTGGTCTATCGATAATGATAAAGATGATAATGCACTATTTACAGCTCTGGTACCTAAATAAGTATAAAATACCCTATATATCTGTACCCTTGCCTACCTACAATAACTTGTGACCTAAAATAAATAACTCGTTAACTTTCCCTTTTGTCATATGCTAATTAATTCTGTTTAATCAATAAAATTCAATTATATCCCGCTCCTTTTTTTTCAGAATGGTGTCATTAATGCCAATAATTTTCATAGTATTCCCTGCTGTAATATGTGCCTGAGAAAATCATTTTTATCCCATACATAAGTCTATAGCGTTTATAAATAAAGTAAATTGAAAAATGAAATCATTAACTACAGTCTTTAATTTCCCGGAAGCTGTCGCGTAGTTGCCTATCCGGGAAGAGAAAAAACAATTTTCTAAAACCCATAAAACACCCCACAGGAACGCAAAGAGAACCGACTCGTATAATGCAGCCGTGTGTGGTGAGTTTGTTGACAATGATTTATCGGCTTTCGATTGCTCTTCTTATTTGTGTGGTGAAATGAAAATGGGTTCTATCATCTGGGCCGTTGTTTTTTCCACCATCAGGACTTTCCAGGATCATCGAGTCCAAAGCAAAAGGTATAAACAGTGGTTCCCTATTCTCTGTGCCCTCCCTGAACGACCCTCTTGTGGGTTTATTTTTTTTTCCTTTTTTTTTTTTTGCACCGACCGGGGGGTAATGTGGTTTTTCAAGCTACCAACTATCGTAACGATTCCAGGAACATGTTTGTATGGGATGTGTGGGAAATTACGCTTTGCCTGGACTTTGTCCCGGAGGGGGGTAACCATGCAATTGGTCGAATGCAGTTTAATCGATTTCAGACTTGGAAACAATCGTTTAAACATCGCATCTTGGGAGTGTCCGACAACCAGGCAGGGTATGTTGTTTTTAGCACTCGATGCGGTGTTCTACCTTGTGGTTTTGCACCCTTAATTATTTATAGACACCCAGTAGAAGCCGGCTGAATAGCTATAAATTTTCCTAGGAGGAATTCTCAAAACAACCCAGGGATGCAGACATTTTCGAAAAGGTTTTCTATGGAGCACAGAGAAATAGGAGAAATTTTCAATTTTGGTTCCAAAAATACAAGAATTAGAGAGAAACTGAAATCTCTGTTTGCTTTTACCACTTCGACATGCATTCTCTGCAATCTTCATTAAGATATAACCAAAATAGAATTTCAATAAACATCCATAAAATATTTAATTACATACTTCGCGCTATTAGGGCGACCACAAAAACACAAACATGACTCCAAAACACTTGTCCAAACATTTACCAAACATTAATTAATGGGAAAAGGCAATACACACATCCCATTCGTACCACACTAAAAATTCCCTCACGTGTCGAATTCAAATTAACCACAAAAGTTCGACAAAAAGTATGAATGATCCTTAGTGAACCGAAAATCTGTTTTAGTTTATGTTCAGATATTTTTGGAACGACCGGCTGCCAGCGTCTTGGCATGAACGAATGCCACAGTTGTGCAAAATTTTCACAGCACATTTATGAACAATTCGAATTGTGTCGAACTGAGCGTACATCTAAATGGAACACTACCCACCATCGCAATCAATCACTTCTAAAACAAGTTGTATCACTTAATATCACTCGAAATCAGAAAAGCAACCAAATTGAAATAATTCTTTCGTTCGTCTCTCCCGGAAAAATTGGAAAACGCGCGCGGCCCAGTCCCGTCGATCTATTTGGAAACACTAATTTCGAAATGCGGAAAACGCATCCACACTCAGCGTAAACAGTTTTTTTTTTTTTTTCGGGGGAGAAGTAAACATTTTCGAAGTCGTCTGGCCACAGTTTGAGAGGAAATTTCTTGAAAGACGATCCATGCTAAGAAAATCCATTTTGCCGGCATACTCCACTGTGGAAAGAACTTGTGCCGCGAGAAAATTCACTGACGCAAATTCAAAGATGCGCTAAGAAATAAAGAAAACACTTAAGGTGAAAAAATTTCGATTGGCGCTTAGTAGATCGTGTAGAGATCGATTTGCTGAAAGAATTTTTCATTGCAAGAAGTTAATTGTGGAAAATGAGGAAAATTGATTTTTACATCTTCCATGAGATTTTATTTTTCTCAAGAGATTCCGATGAATGAAATGAATAAGAAATGGCATTTTACAGACAATACGTGGAGAAGAAATTTCAGTAGAATTACTCGTAAAAATAAATAATAGCTGGCTAATTCGTTTTAATTGCGTTCCTTGTGATAAAACGTTTTAAAACAGATGTATTCAATATAAAAAATAAAGTTTCTTCAGGTTTTTTAATGAATAAGAATGTCGTTCTAGATTTATTTTCCCCGAGTGATTGTTTCCTGTTTTCCAATTTGAAAAAAAAGCCCCCGAGGACGACGTAGGCTAAACTTAAAGAGAACAAATTTTGAGAATTCTTCAAACTAACCAACCAACTCATTAATTTTATATCAGGATAGGTTCAGCGTAGATTTTTTGATAGTAAGATAAAAGGAAAATGAGCAGTAAAATAAGAACAACGGTCAAATTTTACTTTAATCGTACTATAAAAGTTTTAGGGATTAAGTCTGTGAAGCCTACTTTTATCATTTTATAAAAGACATTCTTCAGTAAAAGCTAAAATACATCGAATTTCGCATTCAAAATTAAGTTCGTCAGCGATGAAACGAGTCCACCTCCTCTAAGAGGAGTACCCTTTACTCTGCACAAAGTGCAATCAAATTGAATTTTTAATTTTAAAACAAATAAAATATTCAATTTTCAAGAAGGAACCAACCTCAGTTGGTGAAGTGAATGTTGCCAAACTCCGAATATCAAGCAAACAAAGTCATTCCGCGAGATAATCCCGGAAAAAAATAATTGCAGCATGATGAGATGAGACCATCCCCATTGCCGCAACTCATCACCCACAACTGGCCAACTGCATAAGGCAGATGTTCCAATGCACTGCCAAGAGACATAATCCAATTTATTTTAATTTTCATTTATAAATAAATTAAGGTGATAAATTAAAAATTTCTCACTGTGACAAGCGGTTCGGCGGTGCGGGGTCGAGAGCCTAAAATTGAATTAAAAAATTTAACAATGGGTGCGCCAATACCGGAAGAACCAATTGTTTCAAACTCTTGCTCTGGTGAAGGGCGCAGGGAGGGTGGGGGGTGACTGTACACGTGCGTACACACGTGCATTTACGCAGCTTTTCGGAATTTATTTATAAATTATATAGGCAGAACGGAAGCGCGAATTAGTGCTTGCAAATTAAGTGGTGGCAATTGCAAAAATTAAATGCCTCGTCGGGTGGCCGTCCACAGTCCTGGCATCCCGCGTTTTGAAGTAGGGTTAAGCACTTTCATATAGGCGTCCGCGCTTAATGAACTCCAAGACTAGATCACGCCGGATTAAGCGGGCATGGACACTGTGCAATCGGATCGGAAACTATTTTAATTTGGAATAACAACTGCTGCCGACAAGCAGTTGGTTTTTAATAATAATTATCGGTTAATGAAACAATCAAGAGCCTGCTGGCCGGAACCATTCAAAGCACTCAATTTGTTGCTGAACAATGGCAATGGAATTAAGTTCCAAAAACCGCGGATAAATTCATTTTTTTTTTTGGCGTTTTTTTCCACTTTCGATACCCACTTTAGGGCTTATGTGGAATTATTGTTTTCACTACTTATTATTTGTTTACCCATTTTTTATCCTAACTGGAACAGATATGCATGATTTTTTTATTTAATTTAATGAATTTTAAATTTGTCGAACAACATTTGTTGAACATTTCAAATTTCATCGTAAGCTTCCACATAAACTAATAATTACCACTAACCAATTTTAACCCTAGATAACTAAACACTCGTATGGTAGACTATCAGACCTTGCCACTTCTTCAAATTCGAAATGTTCCCGCGCACATTTTTAAAACCTATCAAGATTGGTTTGGATTAAGTTAAGGCTAATTTGCTTGAAATAAAGAAAGGAAATATAAAAATGTGGATGGTTTTAATTTTTAGAATATGATTAGAGTTACTAAGTAACTCTAATTTAACCCATTGAGCATTATGAACGCATTTATAGGTTCCCGCACAGCTGATTCGATTTGGTCCATGAACAGAGATATGGGTTCTCACACAGCCATTTAATTTGGACCAATCTGATCCGTAATAAGTTCATAAAGCTCAAAGAGTTAAGGACTTTTCTGTCACAATCAACATATTTTGCAAATGGAATTACAGTCAACCCGGCATGCGCTTCGTTGTAAAAACCAGAAAGCCCTGCGTGTGATTCGTCGTAAAACGTAGTCAGTCCACAGCATGCGTTTAACTTCGCATAATTCAGCGCTCAAAGAGTTAAGTTTAGTTATCTTTGGGAAGTTAAAACTATCACTTTAAAAATATCCATTTAAATACCCGGATGAAAATCAAAGAACTTCGATGTAGTTTAGGCCGTTGAGCCGTTTATTTGAAAATGATCTAAGTCCAAACTTTTCTATATTCTTTTAAAGTAAAATCGTCCTTATTCCACTTTAGACTTAGACCATTTTCAAAGTAAACGGCTCATATAAGCACGTTTAAGTGTGGATTTAGAAAGAATCCCGAAAATGAAATATTTGTAAGTCCAAAAACTGAAAAATGTATCAACATCAACGACAAGACTTTTATATCATAAAATACAGGAAAAAGAAAATGTTTTTATTATAAAACAGAAAATTATTTCTGCTAATCGACAAAGTGCTACTCAACGAAGAGAGATGACCTGCTATAGCACAATACATCCTTACTGCCCTCCAGTCGAAGAAGGAGGACAACTGCTTGGAAAACTGAGGGGAAATAGGAAAGGCCCTACCAGACACGGGATGTTATAAGACGCGTTGGAAAACGAATACAGACGGAAGCCCGTATCAAGGGCTAAGTTTCAGCGACTTGAAGTTTTTATGCGAGAGCGGCTACCAAACCGCATGGTCCCCAGAGATAGGTCTTTCCAGTTTATTGGGTAGTACGGTCTGTCCAAATTAAGCGGATTCGCGGACTTATACTACCGTGCGTAAACGCATTCTGGACGACCTAGAAAAAAAAATATAAGGAAGACACAAGAGTTTTTTGTTCGCTATGAATTAGACTACCTTCCTCCAAGTGTAACATGATAATTATTACTTTTATTTTACTTACTATCACTTTATTACCCTTGTGATGAGATTTCCGAGAAGGAGCAGGCGTAAGTTTTCTTCGCCTTATGTGTGGGATGTTCTTAAGGACCCTTCTCTTTCAGTCTCTGAGGAACCATTTAACCCACATTCTCTGTACGGATTTCGACAATTGACCACATTTAAGTAAAAGTCGTCATAACCATCCACTACCAACTATTCTGTTCCTTAAAAAATTACCTACAAAGTTATGAAATCTTTGTCTTTCCCATACTATAAATACCTAAAGACCGAATGAGACCCTCAGGGGTTAATTTAATTAAATCTTAAAACCCCTACAACTCTTTTTCTATACCCAAACTACAAGGTTTAAAGGTCAAAGCCTATTATTTATTATTTATTATTTCGACCACTATTTAGAATAAAAGTACAAGAAAATCCCATCTGATAGTTGTTCAAAATTCATAAATGTTACGTCCAGCTGCTCCAGAACAAGAGCATGTTACGGATCATCGAATTAAAATTGTAAGCCATTCAAGGTCACGGTGCTACGCACTATCCTAATTAGTTAAATTGTCACGCCTCAGGGTGCACGCACCAAATATAAGGCGCCCCCTTAATTTGTTTCCCCTCAGTCATCTAAAAAGCGCCGGAGGGAAGTCGAAAATGCTGGTGAAGCTGGAGCAAGTGGTGCGCGGAGTCACGGTCCTCTTCCATGTCATCATGAGGCTCTCGGGACAATTCCCCATCCGGCTGGACGGGAAAGTGAGCCGCTTCTGGTTGCCTTATTCAGTGGTGTTCACAGGACTCCTCGGGGTAACGTTCCTCGTCGAGGGATGGCCCATGCTGCGCTTCAAGCTCCAGGACAAGGTGGTGGACGGGATGAATTTGCACGTAACCCAACTCCACTACTTCTCAAAAATTATTGTCGCAGTGGCAATTTGCAGTTCGGACATCGTCCACTCTCGGCGTGCTGCAGTTTTTTGGCGAGGCCTCCAGGCGGTCTTCCAAGAGCTGCTTCTGCTCGAAAGAGACTCCCGGGCATACCGGATAAGTTTGATCGTATTCATGGGACGAACCCTCGTACAGATTGCCGTCCACACAGCGGCCAACATCCTCAAGTACCTCTACATCAGCGACCAGGAGCTCGACGTCGGATGGTTTTCGGTCTTCATCCTTATGCTTCCGAGCGTTGTCATCTCAATTTGCGCCAACAAGCATGCCGCAATTACCCTCCTCCTGACCCACGGCCTGACAAAACTCAATGGTGCCCTGGACACGGAGGTGCAGTACATAAACCTCCGACCCTTCAGAACCCAATTTCAGCGGGTCTCATTGCATTCGACTGCCAGCGAACGAATTGATGAGCTCTCCAATTTGCATAAGGAGCTCTATGGGGCCATCCACCAGTTCGGGGAGCTCTACTCGGGAAGAATTTCTCTCGTGGTCAGCTATCTGTTTATTAACATCATTTCTGAGGTGAGTACCTTTGGTTCATTCAAACAACTTCCTATTTCGATTTCGGGGAATCTCCAATCAAGTATAAAAATTTTGGTTTATGTTTAAATAAAATAAAATTGGGATAATTTTATACCCCCAATTTTTCTACTGAGATTAATATAAACCAATAAGCATTAGAAGTTTTTGAAGGAGTTTTGCAATAGTGACAAATTTTGATACAAATACGCCAAGTTGTATTAGGAATTCCTTGATAAAAAATTATAAATCAGTTGAATTCAAAGCATTTTCAATAGTTTTCCAAGTGTAAGAAGTAAACCTAATCAAAACCTCTCCAGAATTCGCTATTTTGGATAGTATAGAACATTTCAGAGTAGTTTTGTTACGACTAAAATTGTTCCTACCCAAATTTACCATGTCTTCGTCCACCAAATCCTTGCCGGTTCTATTGATTACCTCCTGACCTCTCTTCGCAGAATTTCCCTTAACACTAACCCCCGTAACGTTAGATCTTTCCCTACCTTTCGCCTTAGGTTAGAGTTAGGTTGCTGTGGCTGCCTAGAAAGGTATACTTAGGCCAATTACGGCCCATTGTGTTAGCACATAGCACAGGAGACCATGGATTTATTCGTGAGATTCGAAGCTACAGCCTCTGGGACGGTAGAACAGCGCGCTAACAACTGAACTACCTTTCGCCTTAAAAGTCATCGTACTAACTATGGTCAATTAATAAATAAGTTATAAATCTAGGTAATTTTATTTTATTTTAACGAAATAAAAAATGTTTGATGTGGCATAAAATTTCAATTCAATGCAAAATGTCCTTCTTAACCTGGATCAAGAAGCGAAGTGAAAAAAACACAGGCATTATAAGTAAAAACACAGTCATATAGAGCTCTAATAAATGACTACTTCCTATCAATTAATTTTATAAAACAATTCCACTCGATGGAAAATAAATTGTGTGAATATTTCAATTGAAATATCTTCAAATTGGGTATTACATTAAAATAACCATATTTAATTATGAATAAAATTGAAAAATCACATCCAGCTGTGTTTCCCATAATATTTTTTAGTTAATACCCAACATTTTTATATTCAATTTTAATTTAAAAACCTTTTGTTATGGAAATTAATCGAACCCGAACAAATTTATTCAGTATAACTCTTCGTGAAATAATCACCGGTATCAAAATAAAAACAAATACAGAGCACTATTTCAAAATAAACTTCCTAATTCATGATATTAAAATTTACCTAGTTGAAATTGTTTTGTTTATCATTTCAATTTTTAGCTGTTTTTCATTGCTAATCACATCGCTTGCAGAGCTAATGGACTTCCGCCCCCATCGAAAATAATTGAATTGTTTGGTTTTGGTAATTTATGTCTTTTCTCAACGGAACTGTATTATATTTTAAAAGCCTCACAATGCCTTAAGGATGCCACTGAAGAGACAGGACTCATTATTCACAAGATTTACATTGTGCATTTGGATGAACGTCTTAAGCAAAGTGTAAGTTAAAAAATAAAATAAAACTTTTTTAGGATTCTGTACGTCTGAAGGATAACTAGTGTGTCTATCTGTCTGTCTTGCCTGTCTGTCTGTCCGTCCATCCGTCTGTCACAGTCAATTTGCTCTAAATCGACTGGACCGATTAAGTTGAAATGTGGTACACATATGAATTTCTGTGACCAAAACACGAACATGACCCGTTAATAAACGAATTTTGAATATTAGGGTCACTTTAAATGAAAGAATTTATTGTAAGGGTCCTAAATACATGTTTTTATAATTTTAATTAAATAGTTTTAAAATTATATAAGAAAATCGATGAAAATTGACCATTCACCACCCCAAAATCACCGAAGGTACTGAGCCTTTTTTGAAGTTTTTGAAAAAAAAAACAAGATATAGAAAATAGTTCTTTATTTATAGACTACAGTAAACCCCATAAGAAGTCTATGGTCCCACAAACAAATTTGGGTCAGATTTAAAAAAATATGGTAGATATTTTCATCGTATTCATCGTACGGAACCCTCTTCACGCTAGTTGAATTCGCACTTGTCCGGTTTTTCTAATCCTTCTCCCTTGTGTATTTTTTACATCAAGAATTTGCTGCCTCATTATTACTTTATTAGGATATTTTTATCATAACATCATTTTCAGATTGAATTCCTTTCTCTGAGACTACGCCTTTCCGATGTTGGTATAAATCCAATGGGACTATTTTCTTTGAATATGCCTGCATTGTATAAGGTTGGTCTTAGTCTTACTTTTTCTTATTTTAAGCGAAAGTTATTCTAACTGATATATGAGTTATTTTTTTTCTTTTACAGATGATCCACGGCATCATCACCTTCCTAACTATTTTGGTACAGTTCAAAATGGCAGAGGACTATGAGAGCTATCATAAATAGGTAAAAATGCTTACAGAAAACTTTTCAAATATTTTACATTTACAATTTTTCAGATTTTGTAGTTATGTTTTATAGTCTACCAGTTTACCCGCCCCCAGCGATGCTCGGGATGCCAATTATTTAGTTTAAGCAGCGAACGCAAAAATTACTTCATCAAATATTGCATTTTTACTGATATTCATCGTCAAACAGGGTGCAGCAAAATAACGTTAATTAGCGTTTTGGCTTATGAAAATTTTTTAAACAATTGAAACAAAACGTAAGACTTCAAAATGAAAGGAATCAATCTTCATCTCCAACACCAAACGCTTCGTGCTGCACCTCTTCCACCGATATTTTGTCCCATTCCTGACGCAAGGATTGCTTTAAACTTTAAACTTTAGCGCAGCATAGGCTCTGACTTTCAAAATGGACCATATGCTGTAATTCATATGATTAAGGTACAGAAAATATGGTGACCATTCTGCAGCAATAATGAGGCTTGGAATATTTTCTCCAAAATTTTCGCAAAGCGTTTGAAGCTCTGCATTAAAAATAAAGCCTGCTATTTTTAATTTAATTAAGTAGTCAACATTATTTTTCCACACCCTGTAAGTCGGTTAATTTACACAAAGGATTCATCAATTATACTTTTAAACATTCCTCGTGTATGGGGTCTATTTAATCGACGAAACAAGAATAAAATCCAACCAGGAGGCACGGAAAAAATCACGAACAGACAGACATAGACGCGGCGACTACTTTTCGAATTTTGCGAACACAACCATACCCAGGCGGAATTTTTATATATATAAGAAATATTATTTTTTGGATATGGTATAGAACTGTAACTATAAATTTAAAAATATCCTTTTTCAGCTAACCCTACCATAATAGACCACTTTTTTTAAAGAGGTCTTTCTTTAAATGCATTTTTCTTGAAACTAGAAATTCTTAGCCAAAGCTGAAATTATAAAAACAATTACAATAAAATTTTAAATACTTTCAAAAACTGTTTCAAGTGATGTTGTAATTATTTATCTCCCATAAAGTTGAAAAAATTTAAAAAATCGTCGAGGATTTATAAATTTCCTGATAATAACAATTTCCGGTCCAACCAACCGACATTATTTTATTACATTTATTTAATTTTAGTGCCTCTCCTCTCCCTCAAATCACATGTGGCAGGTACGTATCCGCGAAATGCTTGAACATTTACAAATTTTCAATATCGATAATTGCACCGGAGGACGTCACCATAAATTGCAATTGCAATTAACCATTATCGGGGTGGCCCGTTTGAATTGTATTTGGCGGATATGCACTGCGCGGTCCGCGGAAGCAACGTGACGGTCAGTTCGATAAGAGCGCCCATTCGCCACCCATTCGCATCCATTCGCACCCATTAGCCGGCCACATCCATTTAATTTCGGAAATAATTATTACTAGTTAGCGACGTTTATATGTAAATTGTCCAATAACTCGTTGGCCCGCCGAAAGCGAAACATCGGATATTGCGTTTTAGATGGGAAAAAAATAAATAACAAAACGAGCCGAGGTGAGAGATTGAGGATTTAATTTGGCACGGAACTTAGATCGAAAGGGATGGCCTGTCCTATTTGCGATAGGGGAAAAATTAGCAAATCAATAAATGTACAAAATCTGAATATTCTTTTAGCCTAGTCAAAAATCTAATTTAAATTTAGTTACTAACGATACAAAGGTCATAAATTTTTTTTTACTACGAGAGATTGCAATAAGCCTTCTCCAATCCGAAATTATAAAGAAAAGTAGAGTTTCTGATTTAGAAGATACAATTTAACCTTATAATTAACTTATAGCCTTAATCAAAGATCATGACAAATTCACCACTATGTCAGAATTAAATTCCTTAAAATTAAAAACTTAAATTGGGACTATTTAAAAAGTCACATTCGAACAATTCTCAAATTTCCACACAATTTTATACTATGCCTTTTAGAATTTCAGAATTTTACTATCAATCAATCCTAAAACTTAAGCCCAATAAGATCAAAATTGCAAGTGAAAAGTGGAGAATTAAGACAAATATACAAAATTTATTTATAATACTTTTCTTTTGAAATTTCAGGTTATCGAGTTAATTGAAAATATTTACGAAACACCCAATATTTTGTACTTAATTAAAGTTATATTATTTTTTAAAAATACAAATTTTATTTATTTATAAAATGGAACCATAGGTAGTTATAGGAAATAAAAGAGTGATGTCCTTTAATAAATAATACCCTTACGAATTTATTCATCCAGCTCCAGGGGCCGGTCTAAATACAAAATTGCTGCTTACTTATAATTATTAGAACCTAAGTTTTGACGGAGTACGGAAAAGAGCAGCCGAGAGATACCACAAAATGTTGGAATTATTCGTCGTTTTGGCTGTAAAACACAATCTTTTCCTGTTTTCATATATTTATATATATTTTCTTTTTTGGAATTACTAAGAGGGCCCTGATCCGGCTGAATCCGACCGTCCCCCGGGTTTGACAAAATATTCAATGGTTCGTAGCAAAACGTGTGGTACATACGCATACAAAATTTATTTAGTTAAATGTGCCTAGGTGCAGCGCCCGCCTACAGCTCGCCGTGCGGTGTCTGAGTCTCTGGTTCTCTCTCGGTATCCTTGGGCTCCTCAGTAGCCACAGTAGCCTCTTCATCGACCGGAGGCTCCTTCTCGGTTGGGACCTTTTCGACCTGCTCCTCCTCAATCTTCGCTTTCTTGGAGGGATCCTCCTCTGTTTCGGTCTTATTCACTTTAGGTTTCGCAGGCTTCTTGGGCTTCCAGATCTTGATCTTGTTAACCAAGTACTTAATCTCTCTATCCAGGAGTCCCATTTTATCTGAAATATCCTTGATAGTCAATCGAACTGTTTCATATTTCTTTAGCTTATTCTGTTCAGCAGTTTCAGTCTTTTTCCATTCGGCAGTCTCATCGATCACCTTCTGAAGGGTGTTAATCTCAACAGTCGTCAAGATGTCCTTATCAGGGTTTGCCTCCTTGGTCAAATTCTTAATGTTCTGGAGGAATTTCTTAGCATCAGTGATCATAGTACTAAGAGCCGCTAGAGCATCTGGCCGTTCTCGGTGTTCCCAGTGTCTAGAATAGACCGCACTAGCCAGGGTCTCGACATCGAACAGCTTCTTTTCGATCACGTTTACTTCAGCCTCTTCTCCAGCTTCATAGAGCCACTCAGAAATCTTTTCACTTTCTTCCAAAATCTTTTTTTTCTCCTCCTCAGTGGCACAGCTGGAGTACTCCTTGTTGCCCATTCTTTCCTGAGCTTCGATCGCAAATGATTCCAAAGCATTAAAAGCCAGCTCCCTGCGTTTACGATCAGAATCAGCCTTGTTCACACTCTCGAGCTTCTTCCGTGCTTCTTCATAGGCCTCCCCGGACAGAGGAGTCGTGAAGAGATAGTGAACCTGGTGTTCTACAGGTTCCTTAACCACAACTACCTTAACAGTGTCGTTCTTATCTATTTCTTCCGCTAATTTGGTAATATTTATTTTAGGATCAATTTCTTCCTTCTTCGCCGGCTCCTCAGTCGTCTTATTTACACCGTCATCCTTCTGTTCCTCCTCTTCCACTTTCTTATCATCGTCTCCAGAAAACAGTTTACTAAAAGTACTACCCAATTTTGATAGTGTACTCTCTTCAGTATCTTCTCCAAGCTTTTGTTTCTCGAAAATAAAGTCTACACCGTTCATATTTAAGATACCAGAGTCATCCAAGACGAAATGAGCCTTAATCCCCTTCGATTCAACATTTTCCCCCTTATTCTTTTCAAGGATATCAGCCACTTTGGTCAGTTCAATGCGACTGATATTCAAACTTCCGATAAATGGAATTTCCTCAGGAGGAAGATGGCCTAGATCGGCGTAGCTAACATGGAAATGGAAATCATCCACGTGTTTGTTGAATGCAATGAACTTCTTCTGAGGGTAGGGATTCATCTGTCCAAACAGCTTTCGCTTAAATTGCTTAACAGGGGATCCGTCACCTGGATTTCTCTCAAACTCGATCTGAATGGGAAAGATCACAGCATCCTTAACGACAATCTTTTTAACTTTAAAACCGGTAGCCAGATCAGCCGCTTTGTAAACAGCTCCCATTGAGGCAGCCTCATCAGCGTTAAGATTCTTACCCAGCTCTTGTTTAATGTAGTCCTTGAGGATCTCCTGGACTTTAGGGACTCGAGTACCACCTCCAAAAAGAATTACCTGATTCATAACATTCAAAGAGAGTCCAGCTGCGGTTAACGCCTGTTGAAGAGGGTTAACTACACGGGGCCAAATATCCTTGCACAGCTCCTCGAGATCCTCACGAGTTACCTGCAACTTGAAGTCCTGATCGTCTAATAAATTCTCAATTTGTGCGTAGTGATCGTTGTTAGCACTGAGGACATTCTTTAAGCGGCCAGCTTCCTTGAACAGCTTAGCCAGGGCTCTAGGGCTCGTAAATACGTCAGTTTTGGTCATCTTAAGTTTGTTAAACTCTCTAGCCAAAAAATCCCTAAGTCTCAGCTGAACATCAAGTCCTCCTAAGGTTCGATCGTACCCAACGCCCAAAATTTGAACGACAGGATTATTTTCCTTGGTGGCTTTGTCCTTCACCATTTGATAGCTGACCACAGCCGCCTCCGTTTTGTGAGCCCCCATGTCGTAGAAGACGAAGTACTGAGCAGTCTCGTTAATTTCAGTGCGACGGAAAACGCCATAGTTGAGTGCAACCGCGGTATAGTCGTTCATTAGCTGGAGAACCTTCAAATTGGCCAATTGGGCAGCCGCCAGTAGAGCGTTTCGTTCTGCTTGACCGAAAAAGCCTGGGACTACAATCACACATTCCGTGATTGGCTGAGCTGCGAGTTATAGGGAAAATATTTAATTTTTTTTTCAAAACACACAACGGGTTAATAAATAACCAGAAAATCCTAATCCTAAATGCATATCCTTTCGCAACGCTTTTCCCTCATAACCCTCAACATCTTTTATTTAATTTTTATTTCTGTTAAAACTGGACCCTATCTAGTTATCCCGAATATTTCATTTTTTTACCTTAATCAAGCCTTTTATAAAAACAATTATTTTATAATTTAATTATGAAGCTAGCTGCTAGCACCATACCTATCACATCAATTTATATTACCTCATTACAGCAGAGAAGTACAATTCAATTAAACATTTTCAAAACATTAAATATAATTTTATATGGGCTTTTTAATGTGGTAAAACGATATTTTAATGCATTTGATGTCTCTCGTGTAAAGAAAATTAGTAAAACAGTTTTAAATAAAGCAATTCCTATAATAATTTATTTATTAAACTTATACTTGATGAAGATGAGCTGCGATAGGTTTATTAAAAAAATTAAAAATCTTAATATTCTGAGAAATGGAAAATTAAATTATTTTTAGCTTCGTATTTTATATGCAGCTAACCACATGAATTACAAAAAGGGAAGTACCTAAATATTAACCTAAAGATTAACTTCGAAAATTGTAAAGAGTGGACTTAATCGTTTTGAAAGGCTCATATCTTGGGATAAAAATCTGCAGCGATCTCACTGAGATCAGTTGGCTTAGTCTGAATATAACGACCGAACCAATCATGAAGTATTATTGAAAATTGCTTTAATCCATCTGGGTATGGTTCAGTTTGCTCTCAACTTAAATTTTATTGTTTGGTATTAAGCGATTCTATGGAGCCAAATATTCAAAGATAATCTAAAAGGCACCCAACTTACCGGTGTAATCCTGCGCGAACTCTCTGGCTTGCATCAGCAACTGGGCGACGAGCTCCTCAACGGAGAAAGTGTCTTCGCCGGTCTTAAACATGACCGTGTTCCTCTTCGGGTCAGGAATGATGTCGTAGTAAGGGAAACGTTTCCTTTTGAATTACACAAGGTTAATTAGTGGCTTAAGGTGGAAACAAAAGAGGAATTACTTGTAGAGATCCACTACAGGATTGTCTACAGTCTTTCCGAGCAGGTCGGTCAAGTAGAAATAGGCGTTTGCGGGGAACCGAACTCCAACCGACTGGGCGTCCTCCCCGAATGTCCTGACTCCATCCCGGAACGCAATAACCGCCGGAGTCTTCCTTTTTGACTCCTTGTTAAGGGCGATTTCCATAGGTACACCAGGTGACACGACACCGACTTTCATCCATTCACTTCCCAAATCAACGGACATCACAGCAGCCCCCTCGGCCGCATTTATGTACAAAAGTACACCTAACAGCAGTCCCCCTAAGGGGAGTATCTTCCTTTCAATCATTTCTGCGAAAATAACCAAAAAAAATTTATTAATTTCCCGCTGGACAAAAAGAAAAATCGAACTCAGTTTGAAGGTTAGGTTTAAAACAGTTCCAGCCACAGAACGTACCTTCGCTTTACCTGAAATCCTTGCGTAGTTCGCTTCAACAAATGCACCAATAATTCTACGATTAGAATGCAGAACCGTTAAACAGCACTTTCTGTTAGAAATTTTTGTAAATAAAAAACCTCCCGTCCGGCAGTTTCTGGTCACAAACCGACTGACGTGTTCCTTTGCCTCTGTGTAAACTGCACGCCGTGTGAAATGTCAAAAAATTTTGTGTATGTGTGGCACGCTTTTATTGGCCCACGTCTCTCAACTACCCGCTCCAAATTAATTTCAGCTGATTTGCATTTTTATGTAAAAACATTTGATTAACAGCGGTTGTGTTCGAGGAATTTTTAATTGAAATGCCAACAGTTTCCGTTGAGAGAGGTCAGTAAATTATTCAAAAAATATACGAAAACCGAACAGTTAAACTACTTCAGCGACATCTACCTCTGAAAAATCACTAAAAATAAAACTGTACTGCTTTTACATAAGGCCGACTATTTTCCACCTATTGGAAAAATGTTGTACTTAAAAAGTGCTATAAGCTTTCACGAAATTGGCGGGAAGTGCGTCAACAGGTGGTTACAAACAGCTGATCCGACCGAGCGAGGTGTTGCTAATTGCTCTGGTTGTTTGATTCCGACAAGCGAAACGTTCGGATGCTGGGGGAATTTCATGAGTGCGCCTACGTTTGCTTGGTATCTTTCAAGGAATTTGAAGCACAAAATGAAATAATAAAGCACACTTTAATGTAACCAATTTGAATTAAATAAAATTTTTCGCCGGCTCTCACAGAAAACCTTGAATTTTAAAGATTTGTTTAGTGAATTCGCAGAATTTTGGGTTTATTTCATATCTTTTTAGTACAACCAATGCGGTTTTCTTTTTGTCAAATATTTTATTATTTTTTTTCATTTTACGAGCCATAAACTTTAAAAGCGGCTGACTATTGAGCAGGATATGATCGTTAAAATTTACAAATTAACGAGTTAGGGGAGTGGTGAAAAGTTAACAGATTTATAAATTTTATATAATATCAGATTAGTAGGAATTAGAGTCGGGTATAGTAAATTACAATTAATCGTAATTACAAAATAATGAAGATCGCTTGCTAATCATTACTGATAATCATTATTTTGACTTTAAAGTAGTTTAAATTACTCGCAATTAAGATTACATTGCAATTCTCACTCTTGAGTATTTCAGAAGCAAATTCAATACGTAACCATTACTCCTAGGAGTTACTGTGATTTCTTTCAGTTAAAGTCATCAGTCATTCAGTCAAAAGAATTCGAATTTCTAAGCTTTGTTGTACAATTTCGCGGTAGAATAAGTCAAATATTTGCATATGTGATACTGAGAGAACAAAGCTTAGTTAAATTAGCTCTAAATGGCCAATTCACTACATATTTCCTCAAAATTGTAAAAAGAAAAGAGATTTTGATAGAATTTAACTACATTACAAAATTTAAAATTTGAACATTTATGATTTTTTGATCTTGTGATAAGTTTTTTATAGCACTGGGACAATTTTTTAGATCACTTACATCACATCAATGCAGGATTATTTTTCTTCAATTTCTGTGTTGATTGATTAAAAGCGTGTTTCAAAAAACTAGAAGTCCCACAAGCATTTAAAGTGATTCTACAAATTTGTTTAGTACCGTACTTAATAGGAATGAAATGAAAGTAATTTTAATTGTAATCATCTTGGATTACGACTACATTTTGTAATTATGTGCCTCCAGTAATCGATTACAATTTGCCTATCTCTGGTAGGAATTATTTTAACATGTTGACCTCCAGCCGCTAGTATTGCATCGTAACGTTGCGGATATGCTCTACGTCCACCAAGTCCTAACTGGCTCTATCGACTGTCCCGAATTTCTACATAGCATCTCCCTCAATACCAACCCCGCACTCTTCCACCTAGCCACCCACCGTACCAACTATGGTCACTTTGAACCTTTTACAAAAATGCTACGCAAAGTTAACTATACTACCCCTTTCGATTTCCACATCGAAAAAGATACCCTCACACACTCCCTTTACCATGCAATCCCACTATCTCAATTAGCCTCTCTCGTCTGCGCCGCTTCATGTCTGTATTGCTGCCCCTTATTCTACGTAGTTCTAGTCTTAGTTTTAGTTACTTTTGTTATTTTTAAGTTGATTACGTCTTTTATTCTCTGTAACTTGCATTAAGCGAAATAAATAAATAAATAAAGTCTATAGACGTCCATTCAGCTTATAAAGCTTATAGCTGAATTAAAATTATGAGCGTCAACGTGTTAAATTTTGTAATTTCCAAATTTCAAGCAAGAGCACATTATTTTTGGGAATTAGTTAAAAACTAATTAGCCTTAGGTTTTTCAATTTGTCTCTACTTTCACTCTTGGAATTCTTTCACTTCGGAAAGTTTCATAGTAACTGATAAAATTATTTCGCACAAATAAAAAAAAATGAATTTAAAATTTCAAGTAAACGATTTCTTCTTTTATCCAAGAACTTCCTTAATTTTATGTAGATTCATAAATTTAAATTTTAAGTACTTGAAACTTCCAAGAAAGTGTCTCAACGTGATCTTTTTTTCACTTATTTTTGTCGTAAGGAAGTACCATAAAAGTTCTTGCTTAACCCTAAAAAGACAATCATATTGTGATATGCGTAAAAGATAATCATGGATAAAATCGAGGCATGACTTTAACTAGCTATTAGGCTCTATTTTCCTTATTGATTTGAATAAACCAATCAGTCTTATAATTTTAAACTCAGATGACAAAAATAATCACCATATTTATTCGTTATTTAACACGTTAAACCCGACGCAATTTCTCGACGTCTATATGACGGGCGACAGCGATATGATAAGTCGTTTATTATTCTGGCGGTGCTTGTTTATGTGATCATATGTGAACCACCGGTGGTACACGCCGCCAGACGGAGAAAACTAGTTGTGGGCCACCAGTAGTTCACGCCACCAAATGAAAGCAATGCCTGTGGACCACAGATGGTACACATCGAGTTGAACGTGTTAAATAAGCAAAAACAGTTTCGCATTATTTAGATCTAGAGAGAGCAGTTTTTTGAATTAATTTTACGCCGACTATCTTTCTAGGATTAATAATTAACCAGCGTTACCTGAATTTTGCCGCTATATTATCCACTCAGCTCCACCCCCACCGAATATAATCAGTTAAACTAATTTTCATCTATTAATACAAAAAAATTTTGAATCATTTAAATAACAAAAGATCTTCGATTTATTTCTATTTTTGTTCATTTTCGTAAAACAGAGATCGCGACTAACCGGCAGCTTACCTTCAAATATTTGTCCAATTGTTTGCGAATCGAAAATCCATCGAGCGATGTGATCTCTGGACAGATGAAGATGAGAATTAAATAAACATGAGCGACCGTGAAGGGGCACCTGACACGGTTGTTGGATGATTATGAAGTTATTATGATACAACTTTGATATGAATACCGGAAGACGATATCAACGACAGAGATTAGTCGGTGGTATTCATTCGGTAGCAGTTTTTAGATAACTTTTTTTCTGGAAGAAAACGTCGGATAAAGGAAATAAGATTTGGGAGTTTGAAAGAAGTTAACTTCAAATCGGAATCTAATTAATAATTCTTTTTTTTTTTTAAATCTAATAGGGTTTTCTGATCTTATCACTTATCATTTTATAGAAATTCTAATCGAAAATGCTCCAGAGATTAGTTGCACGGGAGCGAATTTAGATAAATTTTTCCCTCGTAGAAAGAGGTCTTATAAAAAATTGTCCTGGATACCTCTAAGCTGGCTAATCTTCAACAAAACATTCACGTGATATTTATAAAATTGTTTCCAATTTTTGTGAATATTCTTTAAATAGGTTCACCCCTCACGGAAGTTTATAATCTTCCACAGAGATTTCAAGAATTGTTTGAAGGGGGCTGTTCGATTGTTTTGCGATTTGCTTATCTTTCCGAGTAACCCATTCAATTTAGATAATGTCCTCGGGTGATTATACTAAAAATGGACACCGGATGTCTGTTCAATTTTCATTTTAATTTAGTCTTTATGAAAATGAGATAGGTACGGATGTGTGAGGTACAATCATATAAAGCTGATAAAGCTGATTCACCCGGCAACGCACCGTGTGCGCAAAGTTCAGTAATACGGTCTAGCTAGCTATTAAGTAATTTTTGTAAATGCGAAAACAAATGTTGGATTTTTTCAAATTTAAAATTTCCCATACTCATTATGAAGTGCTGTAGATTTGAATTCCGTAGCCCCAAAATCGTAGTGATGTTAATTTTCATTCAAATTGCTTAAATGTAAAGACAAAAGCAACTGCAACTGCCAAAACCTCTTAGTATTGAATTTCATGGCAATCCTTTGAAGTTTAACTTCTTTTTTATCCATTTTGGGTCCACCATCATGAATTTTGGTAAATTTGTAGTCTTAGACTCCTAGATATTAATTATCATTAAAATGCTTAAAATTGTGGAAATTCGGTCGCAATATTGAGTCCGTCATTTTCAATTTGGAAATTTTGATGGTGAATTTGAAATCAGCATCCCCAAAAATCCGATAGTGCCGATTTTCACGGAAATCCCTTGAAGTTTAATCAGAACTTTAAAAAGCCCCCCAAATACTAATTTTCATGACAATCCCTTGATATTTGCAAATATTGACCGCCATGTTGTGTCCACCATTTTTAAATCCGCGAATAAAAAGTAGCCTATATTGTAGGCCCGAATATGTAGTGCCTTCACTCAAAAAATTAAAATGATCGGATGAAGTGTTTAGGTGTAATTGAGTAACAAACAAACGAATTTTCGATTTTATATATAAAAACTAATTTTAATAAATAGCAAATGTTTTTTAAGATTGCTGCTATGACGCAAGCGCATCAGTTTTAGGAAAATAAACGTTTATGAGAAATTCAAATAATAAGAAACAATGAGAAGAAATAATTTCTATAAATAAAACTTTGCTTATTAAAAACTGTCGTTACAAAATAATTTTAAAAAAGGGGGTTTTATTTTCTTCGATCCTTTGAAACTTTAAATGAAATATAAATGAAAAGTTAAATTTTATAGCCTTCAATTACTACGTACCTGTTGTTTTTTTCGTTTCGATTTAGAATTAAACAATACGCTCTAAGTTGTGAGCTTCATTCATGATGATTTTCAAAAATTTATCGACTATTTCCTCTTCCGATTGATAGAAAATATTTAAATAGGTTTAGATAAGTTTTAGGTAACTTCCAGATTTATTAATAACACACCCAGATGAATATACACAGATTGGACCTTTTCTTGAACCAATTTCCTCATTCTTTACCTTTACCACTCCTGAAAAATAGAAATTTGAATAAACGAACATAGGGAATTTATTAAAAAACATGTTTTCAGTTTTAAAACGAAATTTAATCTTTTTTTTTTTGTTTTTTTTTATTATTTTCAAATAAACGCTTTAATTGATTTTTTCTCATCTGTTCTTCTTTTTATTTTTTGTTTTTGTTTTTTTAAAAATCACTTAAACCTAACGAAAACAGTAGTCTAATCAAGAAAACTTAACATCGAATATTTTCTCTTTTATGATCCTCGTCCCGTTCAGCATAAATTTTTCGTAAAGGCCCTTATTTCTGTTCACATAATTTTGATGGATCCCGTGCAAGGGGATCCTTGTGTTTTTTTTTTTTTAAATCTTCTTTTTATTTTTTTTGTTTCTTTTTTTTGGGGAAATCCCTGCATAATCTGCATATGATTTCCCGTACAGAACACTATAAGTCTTTAAAGCCACTTTAGTTTCTCAACCGTAAAGTTTTAAAAGTTTTTTTTTTTTTTGTTTCCTCAAGTGTTTTTCTTAACATTAGCAAAAATGTTTGCATTTCAACCAAATGACGACAATCGGTTTAACTTTTATCAGATAGCTGATCTGGCTATAAATTGGATAAATTTTGTGTTCTCACCGAATACACTAGAGCGCTACATGTTTTGAATGTTTTTATTTTTATTTTTTTACAATATTTTTTATTTATTTATATTTGTGTCTTTTGAGTTATAAGAGTAATTCCTTGACCCAAAAATTCGCCCCACGTCTGGCTGTTTCCTTAACGTCTACAATTTACCTTTGGTCCTAGTAACACACAATAGAAATCTTGTTGAAACGCTTAAATGTTGCCTCCGCCGATATACCCCTAAGAGGATACATTACGTCTTTTAAATTTTGTTGTACGAATAAAACGTGTGTAACTAAATTGTGTCTGCTGTAAATTGCGTTTATTTAGATTTTTATTTATTATTATTTTATTTTTTTATTTTTTTTTTTGTTTTTTTAAATTTTTCATTTGATTCTGTATAACGGCGTACTACCGCAAAGATGCGACAATCCGCGAAATACTTATAAAAGTACATTACAATAATTTTGTTTTTGTTTTTCTTTTAGTACAACTCCGCTAAATGATTACCCACATTTATGCAAATCAAATAGAAACTAACATAAAAATGTTTTCTGTTTTTCCTGTACGCCTCCTATTTTGAATGGTGGGGACGCGGTGTATAAATTTGGCCATTTCGGGCTAGCGTCCGGTTGGCCGCCGCCGCCTTCAGGTATTGTTTTCTCAGAATGTTCCCAGTATTTATTCCATTAATTGATCTTCTTACAGGAAATTGTGTATATTGCAAGTTTTCCTATAATTTTATTTTTTTTTTGTATTTTTATTTTTAAATTTTTTTCATTTTTATCCTACCTCTGTATATAAAAAGCACTTTTTCACCTTAACTACATTTCGCTTATTTTACAAACACTACAAATATTTCATAATTGGTTTAATTGCTTCGAGTGTGCAGTTGTTGCTTAAATATTTTATTTGTGACATATGCCAGAATTTCAGATGGTTATTTTAATTGGTTTACTGATTTAATTGAGAAATGTAATTTGGTTTTGTACCAAGGATTAAGCATAGTTCACTATGGTCCATTGTTATAAAAGTTTAAAAAAAAAGGAACTCTTGATTTAACTCCTTATTACAAAAACTTAACTCAAATGGTAATTGTAATTTGGTTTTAAAAATATAAAAAAAGGAAATGTTTTAGTTGAATGTAATTTAAATGAAATGTTAAAACCTAAATTATACCCCTATCTAAAATATCCGCATTATTCATGAAAGTGTCCAATGCACTAATCTCGTTCATTTCTTTTCTGAGGCTGTAGACAGAAGGGTCATAAAAAATTGGGTACTTAAACCAAATGAAATAAAGTTTAAAAAAAGGACTAATATTTTTTGTATACATACAAGAAATTTAATTTAATAGTAGACTTTCCCTCTATCGCCCTTTCCTCTCATTTTCTTGTTTTACTCTAACAATTTCATTCACGATCAAATATTCGATTAAGGTTTAGAATCGAACTTGAGTCTTCGGGATTCTATGTCCAATATGCTCCTCGCTTTATCACCAAGATATCCTTTATATTGATCTTCTTAATTTACCTTAGTAATTTCTTGTTATTGACTATGAAAAACTTAATTTCTTTAAATCTGACATACATTGAGGAATTATTAAATCCAAAATAAGTCATTAGAGTGTTGCAAGTTATTGTGAAATTGTGAAAAATAAATTACGACATTGAGCAAGGAAGCAATCAATTTAAATTTATATTAAATTTTAAATTTATGTTTACTTTTCATTAGTTCCACATTCACATTGCATTGAACTATGCGATTTATGGTAAAATCACTTTTGACTCCGTTTAATGCAATAATTATATTTGGTTAGTTTTTTTTTATCGCATTGCAACCATATACAAGTAGAGTCGTATGTTATCAATCAATGATTTTAGCGTGATTAAATAATTTGAATTAGGTTTTTCGATAAGCCGCTTTTACATCGTTTTAGTGATACAGATAAAGAAAATTTTTCTAGTAAGCTTAAAAGAGCAGTATTCATTTACTCCACTATAACTTTTAAACATATTCAGTGATTTTGCAGATCTGATTACATGCAATAATTCTATAAATTCTGAAATTGTTTTATGTTTTTCATTTTTCGATTAGAAATTTTGCAAAATGACCATTTGAAAATGTTTCACTTAAACAGTTTAACGACCAGGCGATCTCTCTATGAACCGTAGATTGTAATTACTTCCTGTAGAACCTCAAGTAGGTTCTGACCATAAATAACCTTAGTTGAATGCCTGAGTGTTAATGGCGCCTTCGAAAGTAATGTTTTTACCTCATCTCATAAAAACTTCGAGGTGTAAAATTGCGCTAAAGATTCAACGTATTGAAGAATTGATGCACCCAAACGTCTCTTTACAAGTTAACAGGCCAATCTTTTAGGCTGTAACCCCCAAAGACCTCTACTACAGATTCCAGCTAATTGTGTGCTAAACGAGCTAACAGGTTTGCTCATACAAACTCACTAAGGTGAAAGGTAGCAATATAATTTAATTTTTTTAATTTTATTTTATTCCGAGTAACATTTAAATCTATTACTATTAAAAATATTACTTTCCAATTAGCTGTGTACTATTTTAATTTGCTAATTTAGACTATAAGTTTTGTGTTTAACTGATTTCTGAGTGATATTTTAATCAAAGGTTACATAAAGGCAACATGGTAATTTTATAAATTACACAAGCATGACAAATTTAATCGATGAGACTCGTTTTCAGTTTTTGCAATTTTTTTCCGAGTCTTTCAGGGTGCTTAATTCGAATTTTGAAACGAATTGGGGTTTGAAGAAAAATATGATCTTAAAATAAAGAAATATTTTTTTTGTATAAACAGATTTTTTCATATCGAGAAGCACTATTAACAAGCCACAAGTACCCTTCTACGTTTTCATAATTTATTTATGTTTTTATATCGAGCTATATTTGGAAATTAGGTTCGATCAAAATAAGGGTTGGTATCAAAAATTAGGTACTTGGCAATATGACAAGCACGCACTCGATATCAAGCAGTTGTAAATGTTCAGAAAAAAAAAAATTAGTTAAGTTAATACCTTTTTTAAATTTAAAAAAAAAAAATCAATTTTCTATAATAAAATTTGTAAAATCATCCAGCATAATACAATTCAAAAATTTATTGGAAACATTTTCAAAGTGTGATGAAAAATGTTCATTTCTAAATGCCTTTCATTGTTAAATTCGGTGAATTTGCGAATTCTACTGTTAAAATAGTTTCACTTTTATTTAACCTGGAATTTTTGAATTCGTCACCATGAGAGAGTGAAATATCTTTAACAGGGTAAATCCGATTTTTATTTTTAACTTTCCTTTTGGAAAATATTTTTGACAATCATCAAATTACACTTGGCTCGTATTCAGCAATATGTGGGCCTTCATCTTTAATAGCTGAATTTTATGCAAACGGATAAAACGATAAGAATTTCATGAAATTCCATAGTCAATAACATTTTTATCATCTCAATTTTATAGAGCTGGACATTTTCTTATTAAATCTTAAAAATAGAGCACGTATTTCTAATTTTGCGTTCGTCTTACATAATCCATAGAGGTTAAAACGTGTTCAGAAAATCAACAGTCGATTCATTGAATTCAGCTTATAAAAAGTAATTGCTGAATTTGTTAGTTGATTGCTAAAGTTACCTCTTTGCTTAGTTATTGATTTAATTAAAAAAACCAAGAAAACAAACTCATCATACAAAGATAGTACACGTTCAGAATTCTCACGTGTTTTCGCACCTTCTTTGTTTGTCTCAATTTCAAAACACACTACAAAAATAATGTAAAAAAAAATAAATAATAACAACAACAAGTAGAAATTCGCAACACAGGGCAGGCGTCTCTGCCCATGCAGATTTAATGCCTGTTGTTGCCCAAGGTCCGTTGCGTCCAACAAGCGGGCAAATCACATCATAATGTGCTGCCTCCACAGAGTGTGCGGAGCCCCGCACAAAATTCACCACAGAAGGGAAATCAAACAAAATTCCAACAATTCGTAAAGTAAAAACAAATACAAAAAAAAAGAAAAAAATGAAAGAAAACATAAAATAAAATAACGAAGCGCACAGCAGGTAAAAGCCAAATGGGCACGTATGCGCCACGGTGTGAGAAACACCGGGGCTCCAACAATTTGAGTTTTGAGCCCTTGACTTTTATCACAAAACAAAATTAATATTTTTAGTGAGAGGTGTAAATTCGAAATAAAGATTTCGCCTGGATAGGGAGGAGACCAAAAGTGAGGGAAAGCTCAATGGGGTGGGATTTGAGGTGGTAAAGAATATGTAAAAATATGAAAAATAAGAATTTTGCTAAATACAATTTTATTGGTTGAAAAAGTAACTAAAAGATTCGGGCTATCTGCGGACCAGAGTGGGCTACACCAAATTAACTAAATGTAGAGTAGTAATAAAAAAAAAGTAGCGAGACCCTAGGATCTCGTAAGTATTAATCTTAAATTCTGGCAATGTATCCACGTGTCGCGCAGCACAGTTACCCTACGACACCTAGGTGCTCCTAACTTGGCTTACTTAAATTCTTATTAACATGATTTTTGTTCTCCTCATCCTGCCTTACGCTACGTCGCTTAGTCAAAAACAAAACAAAAAAAACAAAAAACAAAAAAATAATAATAATATTAAATACAATCGCGTGTTTGTGGCTCAGATGACGACGTACTTACTTAGAAATTATTATCACAGCACTTCTAATTACCTAAATGAAAAGTTCTCCTTCCGCTGGGTTTTTGGGGGTCGCGAGGCGCACGTCCCGGTCCTCCTGCGGTTCGGCCAACGACGAGGGGAACACCTCGACCATGCCAGACCAAGAGAATCTGCTGCTCCGAGGTGTTTCAATAAATAGGCAAATAAATTGCACGGACGAACAGAGGAGGGTGATTTTTGGATGAGTGGCACCCTTTGCTTTTCCATTCCCTGCGGGCTCTGGCTTTCGGGAATCGGGGGATGGTCTCTGCTGGAACGGGTGTAGGAGCTCGAGAACTGGCGTATTTTGGTATGATTTGATGCATCTCCCCCATATCCCAGATATAACTAAACTGCACAGAAATCGCGACTTAGACGGTAGTTGGCTACAAATAAGGTGGTCCCCCTGGAGGACCTTACAGTAGAAAATTGCGAGTGGAGCAGAGTGCAGCTCGATGGCGGGGGCGAAAACACCTCCTCGGGCCGGGCGGCGACAACATCCTCCTAGAGTCTTCATGTCTCAAGGGACGTGACGACCAAATTATGGAAAACGCCCGATTCGCTCATCATAGCCGCTTGGCCGCAGGAATCGCTGGCGCTGGGCGTTGGACTGCTCGTTCCAAGACGAAGTGCATCCATAATTACCTCGAACTCCTTCTGGCTTTGGTTGATGTCAAGCCCCAGGTCCAGGTCGAGATCACCTCCTGTGCCGCTTCCGGTTAGACCGCTGCTCCCGACAAAACCCCCCGTACCGGTGAATCCTCCGCCCAAACCGCAGCCCATGTTGCTGCCGATAAGGTTGGCCCCGTTGCCACCTCCGCCGCCGGACAGCTTAGTCCGCTTAATGTCCAGCGGACAATCGTCGATGGCCGAGATGAGTCGCTGGGTTGGCAGATAGAACTGGGAGAGGGCCTCCCGCACGAGCCGATCATTTTCATCCTCGCTGCGCGACCGCTTCCGCGAGGATACCGCTTTCTCGAGCTGTTCGGCACCTTGAGTTATCTCGGGATCGATCAGCGGCATAGAGGCGTTAATTGCGCTTAGCTCACGGTCCAAAATCTCAAGGTCTGCATCGACGCTCGACGACGACGAGGTGCACTTTGAGCGGGAGGACTTCTCAGATGTGGCATGATGGTGGTGATGAAGATGGTGACCCCCGCAGCCCTGGGAAGAGGGCGAAGTTGTGGAGTTCTCGTGGTCGATGGCTGAGGAGTTGGTCGCAGATTGGATGGTCGGCTTTGCGGTCGCTAGATGCGATGGATTGTGGCTGCCGTTGGCTGAATTGGAGCGCTGGTGATAGTGGGGGTTGTGGTGGGGATGGTGGTGAGATGGGTGATGGAACGGATCCGTGCGGAGTTCCATTGAATTGTAGTTGCTGTTTTGGGCGCTGTGATATGGGCTAAAGATGTTATCATGGGCAGTTTCCGGTTTGGTTTCTGACCTGTAAGTAAAAATAAGAAAAGTATATTTAGTCAATGTCACTGAACCGGCAATATCGAATTTTTTTCTCTATTTAGTTTAATGTGGCGCCATCTATTGATAGTTTTAGGCGTTTTTTGTTAAAGACTATGTGTTATGCATATATTTCTATTAAACTATATTTATGTAGTATTTTAAGTTTTTGTGGTGTATTGGTAGTACTCCTAAACTTGTAAACTTTATTATTCCATCAGAAAATGGTTAACAACTTTAACAAATTCCATTCACAATGTCACATACTCTTTCTATACCCCTATATTTCTTAAAGCTCAGAACTCCTGTCGATTCGTATACATGAAAGGCTGTAAATCGCTAGAAAATGCACAATATCAAAATGTTTCCCCAGCATCTAGATATCTATCCAAAAACTTTATAAAGTCAGGCGAAGCTGCCTCTGATAAAAGTTCCTCTGTATCCTCAGCTTGCCCAATTTTGTATCCATAGAGAAGAAGCATACACCCCCGCACATAAACGAAGACGGTGGCGATACGATTCGCCTTCATTCTACTCTCTAATTTGCTTTCACGTTAAAAGTGCTTTTGGTTGATTAGGGGAATTAGTCGGAGCGCTTTATCCACTTACCAGCAGCCCAGCACCTTTATTTTTTTTCTTTTTGGGGAAAAGGTCACACCGCAAATATTTTCTACTCCTACAGTAAAAAAAAAAATGTATTTTTTTTTAAAGAAGCAAAACACCTCCCACCTTCAGCCGCCTTATTATGAAATCTGTAGCAAAAATTTTATAATTTCATCGAGTGAAAGTTTCTTCCCCTCCCCTCTTTTTCTAGGCCCCGTACAGGTGGGGGGACATAAAGTTTTTCCAGCCAGAGTTGTGGAGCTCGCTGTCGTTAGCCCACCTATCGCATTATTTTCCACTGTCCTCCGCTGGTTATTACGGTCATTCTTCGGAACCGCTGGCGTTGTTCCCATTTTGCTTTCTTCTATGATATATTTTTTTTTTGTCTGTCGCTCCACGTTATAGCGCTTCCGAACACACGGAGGAGCACCTACTGAAGCTGCTGGAGCTCCGACGGTGACTGCCTCCGTCCACCTTGTTAGCTTTTTCTCTGGGCTTTAGCTGTCGCCTCTGTGCCTATTCTTCGCGGTCGACACCGACCTTTTGTGCGGCTCATTTGGTTGAAGTCTGAAGATCGCTACTTATCTACTCGGCTCCTCTAGAAGAGGGGAGATGGAAGGCTTTCGCGGGTTGGCTTTCAGGGCTTTCAAATTTCATTATCGTTTTGCGTATAAAAAGAAATGTACTGCTCCTCTCAAGCCCACTTACCGACCGAGTTCATTTTTCTGCCGGCTCCTTTACGTTATTTAGCCCTCCCCTCTGTTTGCATGCCTCATATGCTCTCCACTAAGGCGAATGGCCAGGCAGGTGAGGCACGCGTGAGTGGCCGCTCCCGGCATATTTACCTGCCCTGACACACTTGAAGGGCATTTTTCTGATTTCCATTCATTTTCGCCTAATTCGGCTTTGATGCACAGCATCATGCAACATCGGTACAGTGGGAGTGCGGATGGTGCGGGACCGCACATCGCACATCGTACACCGTACACCACACACATACCACGCATCGCTTATCGCTCGATTATTTCGTGACCCCCAGAGTCATTTGTGTGGTGTCAGTTTCACTTAAAAGAGTTTTACTTCGTTTTCTTTCATACCCCTGGCCCCGACAATTTAATTATGTTGGCCGGCCAGTCACGTAGGTCTATAGGTTTTGTTTACACAATTCTTATATTTCTTGTTTGCGCCAATGAGCTATAGCCTCGCTTTCTCGAAAGAAGGAATTTTGTTTTTCAGCAAATATTTTATGATTTTTCAGCTCAGTTACACATGTTTAGCATTAGGGAACTTAATCTTGATAGCCCTTAATTATTATTGTCCTGACAAACATCTTCCATTTCCACTTGCCGCGCATTTGCAATTAATTTTCCCAAGCAATTTTATACCAAGGTCGTAGAGGCGTATTGATCTTTTAATGGCAGGAACCCACGTAAAGGTTGGTTCATAACAGAAAATAAGGGCCAAATTAGCGGAAGTCGACATTGAGCGACAAAATAACAAAAGCGTATAATGTCGTTTTTAATTCAATTTTATAAATTTCAAATTT
The DNA here is from genome assembly GCA_963969385.1 of Philonicus albiceps. Classification (NCBI taxonomy): domain Eukaryota; kingdom Metazoa; phylum Arthropoda; class Insecta; order Diptera; family Asilidae; genus Philonicus; species Philonicus albiceps. Next base: position 41,529,205 of record OZ017774.1, read on the forward strand.
TTTTAGGTATATTACGACTTAGAACTAAAAATATCATAAATTCATTTCATAGAAGGGAATTAAACGTAATAATCGATGTGTAGATTTTGTACGACAATAAACCTGTCGATTTAGTTCGACATCGACATCGACATATCCGTGCGTATTTTTGAGGGGGGAAAAAAAATAAAATAATTATGAAAATCAAAGTTTGCGTAATTGTAGCATATCAGGCGAAGCTCACAACAACAATACGCTCAAACCAAAAATTTCATCTTATCTCTTAAGGAGGAGAAGATAGCGCTATGAATGGTATCGGTCAAGGCCGACCATTGATAAAAACAGCTTTGGCTGCAAACGCTGCAATAAATAAAGTGCCTGCAGCTATCTGCTAATTCTGGTTTTTGCTAAAACTCAAGATTTTCACAGTCGGTATCTTCTTTATTTTTTTCCCCGACCCCTCTTTATTTTATTTTCATTTTTCGTCTTTCGACGGGACTCACTTCTTCTACAAAACGGTGAGGAGGGGGAAGGTTCTGTGCTTGAAGAAAACACTGCTTATCTCATATCTGCGGCTGTTTTGTGTATTAGATGAGATTTCTCGTTATGTGTTTTTTTTTTTCCCCCATAAGATATTTATTTTTTTTTTTTTTTTATTTACCGAATGCCAACCAGATCACTTCAATCAAACTCGAGAGTTGTTTCTACGCACGGCTAGGTAACTTGTTATTAAATTATGTAAGAAGGGACTTTTATTGCGTATCTTCGCTGCTTTTTTAGTATTCATCTTCTTCACACGTCGTATGTTACGCGCGTAGTTCACGGAAAGTTGTCAAGGTACCCCTCATATGTAAGCTCATCCTCTGTAGAGGACGGTTATACGTTCAAAGACATATTTATTGTGGGGAGGGATGGTATAACGACGACAGTTGCAGCATTTATGATTGATTCGTGGGCGGTAGGGGCTTAGTACGGTCTGTTTACACAAATTATGTTTTTCAATTGCAAAATTGAAATTCGTAAGGGCACAAAATTTACTACATAGAATTCCTCTTAACACTTTGACTGGTAAGTCACTCACTCATATGTGAGTAGACAATAGCTGAATACGTGGCTGAATATTATCAGGCAGTCAAAGCGTTAACAAAGCTTAAAAGAATTACCAAATTTTATACGTTTATTAGACAATTCTCCACTTTAGGCGGGTACCTACTCTTAAAATATATCAGAGGTAGTTTCAGTACTCCCAGGAATACCCACTACTTAAGCTCAGTTATAAACGAAGCATTATTTCTAAACTCTTCTGAAACAAGAGCATAACAAACAAGGAAATCAGTGAACTAGTTAATTTAAAGAAAGTACCCTTAAGAAACATTTTTTTTCTATATCAAGCACACAGGTAAAAAAAAAAGAAATAATAATACAAGACAACACCAGAAATTATTGTCGTTATTATTTTGTCAGGTAAACTCGTTCAAGGTTTCTTTGATTGTCCTGTGCGCTAGTGTAAAGCACGGTATACAATTCTTTTGCATTTTCTTTTAATTGCGCCTCCTTTTGCGAAGAAGGTAAGAAAGATCAAAGGGACATATGTGTCTTGTACCTGCCCTAGTCCAGATGTTTATTTTTAGCTACTCTGGTAAACTTTTCTTTCTGCCTTACCATGACGGTGATTTTTACATGCCAATTATTTTGGTAGAATGAAACTGAGTGGTAGAAAAAAAAAACGGTAGGAGGTATGTTAGAGAATTTTAAAAAGTAGCGTAACAGGATTTAGTGGTAAAGAGAAATAGATAACAATTCTGAATGAAAATGGGAATCAGTTACGGTCTTCCGAAAAAAAAAGATCTAGCTCTGTTTGTACAAAAATAAAAAATTTAAAACAAAATTATTTGAAAGGTTTTTAACTTAAAACTCTTAACGTTAACTCACATTATCTAAATTATCAATTAAAACGAACGTTTTGATGTTATTTGGAATATAAGAGAAAAATCTTGAAATACTCAAAAATTCAATAAACGAACCGCTGCTGTTTAAATATTTTTTTAGATGTTTAATTTTAATTTGTACAATTTTTACCAGAACAACTGCCTCATACTTTAAGAAAAGTATACAACTTTCTTTTTTATATTTTCACTTTTAAATCTTCCCCAAATCGCAGGATGTATTTATGCATTTTCCAGAATTATAAAAGTGAAATACGTAATTTGTATTGGAATCGTCTATTACTGACCTGATAGCATAGATAATTTCAATTTCGCAACTTTAGAAAATTTTTAATCGCTTAATTTTATATCGTCCCGTTCCACTTACCTTTTCTCCTGACCGTTGCCCTTCTACTTTTCTACCTTTTAGTTTTAAAATATGTAAAATTCCAATTCTTTTTAAAATTTACCAAAATGTTACATAACACGGAAGCAACATAAACCTCTTGTAATAAGAGAAATCTTTTCAAATTGCAATTTTCAAGGTATATACAAAGAATTAAAATTGTAAAATCACCGTTTTGAAATTACACATGCGATTTCATAAAATTGCGATCAAATTAACTTAAGCATTTTCAAAAAAGAAAAATTTTAATACCACCATTTCAGCGACATCTATGTACGTTTGTCATCATTAAAACAACAACTAAAATTCCGTGTTACATTAAACAACTTGGCTCAGAATTCAAAGTGATAAAATTTTAAGAAATTTTTGTGAAGAGCTTACCCCTCCCTCACACACAGGCATTCATTGACTTTGAACTTGATGAAATTAAATTGTACATGATCTCTTCCAACAAACTAGTGCCAAAAGCTGTGTGAAATTTTGTACAAATATAATTTATATGAGGAACATAAAACGTTGAGTGCGTTTATCTCGCTAAAAAGCTCACGAATTGAAGCGATTTAAACGGAAATTCCAGTGGTCACACATTTTGCATTCGTTTTCTTTTACTCGATAGAGCTGTAATAGTTGGGGCTTTCTAAGAGATAAGTTTTCCGTAGAAGAAATTTGATTAGATCACTTGTTTTTGCGATATGTTTTTTTTTTATATTTTTCTCGTTTTTCTCGTGTTTTTAGATAATTCTTAAACTGATATAAAATCTAAGAGACTTCTAAATTTTACTTATCGCATATTATTAAATATTTTTTTTTTATAATAACGATAACATAAAAGACTAGATGGCACCACTTAATATATAAAAGAAAAATTTACTTACTTTGGTAGATTTGCCAAGTAACGACTTTGTTTTTCCCGTCTCACCTCATCGGTTAGCCGTGAGTAGGTGTTATTAATGCAAACACTTCGACGTAAATTTGCTTCGGAATCCTTAATACGTTCAAGTTTATGGGCGCACAGCTGTAAGATACGTTTCCTTTCTTCACGTAAACGTAATTTTGGCGATATCATTGGTACTCGTGATCTCTGGTGATGGTATCCTACTGGTGATGATCGTGGTGGTCCAAACATGTCTGAATCGTCATCTGTACCATTCAATGATGTGGTTGTCGGTAAGGTCATGGTAAATTGTCCCTTTTTACCGTTACTTTTATCTTCTTCTTTTGTAACTCGTATTTTTAATAGTTCTCAATTTTTTATATATATATTATATATAACGTTTTTTATTATTTTATTTTATTTTACTTAAGATTTTTATTTAAACGGTAAATATTGACATAATTGCACACAGGAACTGATATTAATTCGGGTAATGCATTAACGGCCAGTTCATAAAATAGGCCTGGTATTTGTTGCCACGAAATAATAAAAAATTTATTAATAATAATAGTAAAAATTGTATAAAATTTATACACAATTTAATGAGTTGATCGGACTATTTTTTGAGGCGAAGTGACGAGGAACAATTGTCCGAAAATCGAAAACACAAGATTCTTGTGAAAAGTTTGTGAATATTACAAGGAAAAAAAAAAACAATTTATTAATAATAATTTTTATATATAAACTCAAAATGCACACACACACACACACCGTTACAACTGTTAATAGTTACTGTACGTATTGTAAAACGAGTACTCTTTTATTGGCCGCTGGCGGGGCGGCTGGCTTTACAGCTTTAACGCTAATGAAATAAATCACCTTTTACTCTCTTGACCACTTACAAGATTGTTTAATTTTGCCCTTTTTTTACACTTTTATCATTAATATTTGTTTCTTTTTGTATAACTTTCGGTGTAAAATTTATGTTCACGCACTGCGTCCTCTCTTCAAGAGGTCTTCTCTTCACACTTTTAAAATGTCCCTCTCTTTAGGTCCTCCTTTATTTTATTTTATTTTTTTTTTACATTACTTTCTGATAAAGTTACCTTTGCAATTTGTTACAAATTAACCGCAGCTGTGGGTGACAAGGAGGTTCTCTGTCGCTGATAGGAAGATGTAACTTCTTTACTTCCACTGAGGTGGTCACTTCTTTGACACGATCACTAAGTTTTTAGGTGATGCACTGTGATGTTTACAGCACTTAAACGTATTTTTTATTTATTTAATCGCACTGATAAAACAAGGTGAAAGTCTTAATTGTGCTTGTGGTGTCCACACTGCTGCTAAGTATAAATCCTTTAAAGGGCGCTAAACTGTTCTCGAGGTAATCAAATCAAAAGTCGCTAGAGAGAATTCACTTAGGACACGATAGAAACTTTATTGTCTTTGGTTAATTCCTTCGAAACTTTCTCTTCAGGAAGAAGTGTTAATTATATAAATAATAATTAATAAAAAAAAAACCGTTAAATCCTGTATGAAATTTTACGATAATCTCAAACTACAAAACCTCAACAGAAGGTAGTGGGGGATCTCCAGTTAGACAAGGTGTTTTTTTTTTCTCTTTTAGGTATGTTTTTATCACAACTGTTTCCACGAACAGATCACAAAGTCATCAATGCAATTGCAATTTAAAGTGATATGACGACAATAAGTCTGTTTTAAATATTTTATCAAAACAGTGAAAATAACAGAAAAATAAAAAAAAAATAAAACAAAGTCTTTAAATTTCAGGTAATCAACTGAATTTTTATGTTTAAATTTTTAAAACAGTGATTCGGACGTACATGTGTTCTCCACTTAATTGTACCAAAGGTGGTTATGTCTTCTTAATATTAGAAAAATATATATATATATATTTTTCCCTTTTATAATTCAATAACACCCGTGCCAGCGCAACCAGAACACGTCCACACCGTTCTCACGTTCAAAACGAACTGAAAACTCCTTCCCTCAGCGACAAATACCGTCCGATTGTATCTAACCGACTGCCATAGTGAAGTCATATATAACAAGGAATGATTTTTCCGTTCATTTTCATTGTATTGTTGTTGTTGCTTTATTAAGGGGAACCACTCGCCGAAAGGCAAGCGGTATGATAGCTCTCTTTTATCCCCCAGAGAAAGAGAGAGAGTCAGGTGAACTCTTAACTCCTGAGCTTATTGACTTTGCCCCTCTCTCCCCACTCTACTTTAATATTTCGCATAAGTTCACCCTGATTTCCTAATAATTTCACTTCTTATCGTGTACGTATACGTTAAACATACCCACACACACACATTACACCTATTTTGTTCGCTTTAAGAGAAAACATCTCTTCATTGTCCCATTGAATGAGAAGAACAAAATCTACCTCTGCTCCTAAACCTAACTCTCTCTTCTCCCCTCCACCCGCTCTACATTAATGATGTACTTCATCAGCCGCAGTGGCAGAAGAAGAAACCTATTCACTTTCGTCTACGTGCCGCGACAGTGGCGCACTCTTCTCTTATTTAACGTTAACCAAGTAATCATATGATTTGCTTCCAAGAAAAACTATGCAAATTTCTTCTTTTTTTTTTCGTCTAGGAAGAGAGAATTTATGCTTTTTAAGAGATTATGTCTATAAAGCGAAGAAATAAAAAAAATATAACATTTTTATGTGAGAGCATTTTTATATATGGGTAGGGAAAAATACACCGTCAACGGCAGGCAAACGTGCTAATTTCCATTCCACCGATTATTTTTCATACCCTTCATCATATGCGAATGTATGCGTTGTATAGCAGTACTATTTGGTGCGGTGCTGTGCGATGACAGCAGAACACTTTCATAGGGTAGAGAGGGGGGGACTAAAAGGGGGCGAAAAAAAAAAAAAAATGAGGCATCGCATAACAGGCAACTTCTCCCGGAAAAGTTTTCTTTAATCAAAACGATTTCGCTGAATTTGAAAAGTTTTTAGTTGAGTTTGATCTCATTGAGCGAAATAGGCTTTTTATTAATTTTTTATGCGCTCACTTCACCCGTACTGGTTAGCAACGGGGAAGGGGAAGAAGCAGGAGAGGGGAACGATATACTCAGGTTCAGTTTAACGCTGCTGCGGTTTGAATAATGGGAGCGCGCTTACAGTTTGCTGTTCTCGTTTTTACGTAGTATGGGGTGGGGGGGGGGGGGGAGGATTGAGAAGCGAAATTTAGAGGAAATTGATTTCGAACATTGACATTGAGAGAGTGCCTAAAGTGGGAAATGTTCGCAGGAAATTGCTAAGCGTTATCAAAAAAGAAAAAAACAAAAATTCCCCGAAATCTCTTCACAGTTAGAGTTAGGTGCCGTAGAGAATTTTGCTGGCTAATCTTTGGCACGGTACGTATATACTTTTTTTTTCCAGTCCTCCCCGGATCTAGATAGGAAATTAAGTCGTATGGACATCGTGTTTACTTTTTGATTAAAAACAGTTTAGCTAACTCAGCTATTATCCTAAAATCTAATTCTATATAACCTAACTACTTGCTCCTAAAGGTCGAACTTATAAATTTTGATGAAGCAGTATATTCTGAAATAATTAAAAAAAATTAATCCGAGACGTATCCAGATGGGCGATTTGCTGTACATTAAACATTTTTCTAACACTACACATCCATGATTTGATTTATTCAGATCTTGTTCAAAGCATTGATTGATTAGTCATCATGGTTTATGCTTAATACGTTGACGGTCATGGTTTTAATTCAGCTATAAGCTTTATAAGCTGAATGGACATCTATAGACGTCATTTACGTTAACGTGTTAAAAACTACTGATGACAATGTTAAATTGCATCCCAATTAGTTCTGGTTAGATTTCTTATCTTTACCATTAGTAAATCAAATCCGTTTCGATTTGTTAAGCCACAATTATGGCTAAATTAAAAAATGCACCAAAACCGTCTCTATGCACAATTCAGCTTCAAAGACTACTACGCTGAATTTTGCACCGATGCGGGTTTGATGCATTTTTTAATTTAGCCAAAATATTACCGAAATATTAAGGGTACTGACTCCTTCATAGAATTCCTCATTAAACGCTCTTTTAACTTTTTACGTTTATTCTATTTCGCTATAACTTTTGCCAAATATAGACCAACATTGTCCACAATGTTGTAAAATTCCAAATTTGATCCGAAGCAAGTCTACGAAATTCACGTTCAAAGTAATGTTGACGCATTGATTGAATACAATCCGGCAAGACGTTTTATTACGTGAGAATTTCCAAACGATACAAAGTAAGCATATCATTCTGAATTCTTGAATTCTTTCATTTTCTTGGATCTCGAATATTTGCAATCGTTTCAAGACTGCATCGATAAGTCGCATTCCATGGAAATGTTATCATCGGTTTTCTTTGAGTGACGACCAACACTCTATTTATACGACAGTATAACACACAAATACACACAATTTCTGGTTTACAACACAACACTTTTTCTTGTTATTGGGAAAGCATAATATGCTTTTAATTGGAAAATACTTACCTCCGTCCTAATTATCATAATATTAAGCCCATATTCGGTGTTTGGCAAAATTTCTTTTCTTGATTATGATAGTTGACGAGTAGAAAAACATTTTAAGCATCTTCGGAAAACATCTTAAATGTTTTATAAAATTCACTGTGCGTAAGTCAGAAATTTTCAGTGGCCCGTTACCTTTTTAAAACTAAAACAAAAAATTAATAAAAAGGTTTAAATATCAATGAAATACAAAAATATCATTTATGTGTATCTTACCACATTATGCGCCGGTTACGTAAAACTACGTCTTTTCAGTGTTGTCACTCAATCGCAGTTTAATCGTAAGATGGCAGCACTCAGCTACAAATTTCAAGTATTAAAGAATTATCATCGACATTATACAAGCCCCATAGATAGCAGATACGGCGCAAAATGTGTTAATGTAACGCCAAAATAAAATATCGACTATAACGTCATCAAAACAAGCAAAACCTTCATTATACGGCTGGACATCGACACCAACAATGCGTAGCCCAAAAATGCATTAGTTAGGAATACTTGAGTCCTACAGTTCCAATATCCCTCAAAACAAACGACTATAGGTCCAAGCTCTGTAAAAAAAAAAAATTTAAGAATATTTACATAAATCCGGATATTTCAAGCCTATCCACGCGTCGTCTACTACTGTACTTGAGTCGCCATCACTTACATAATAAAAACCAATTTACATTTCGCTCAAACAATTGCGCGAATTGTTTGCATCAGATTTCTTTAAAAACCTATTAAAAATAAAATTTAGCAAGTACCCAAAGAAGGGCGGTCTCTCTCTCTCGTTCCCTAATTAATTTGAATAATTCATAACTCATTAAGGCCTGCAGCCGCCACTACGAATTTTGATGGGATGAGGGAGGTGGAGGGCTGCAAGCAACAAACAAAAATATTACACGCCTCCATGCCTCGAGGAGAGTACATCTAAGCTTAGAAGTGTGACTCTGATCCAAGAAATATGGGGCAAGCCGCATCAGCTCACTGAACCTCCCCCATTTTTATTCTATACTCATGAAAACATTCGTTCCCGTCATTATTCCCTAAAATTCCTCAATTGCGAAGCGCGAACAAGGAAATCAAAAACACAAAAAAAAAAAATAAATAAATAAAATCCCGCGCGCAGCACCGACCGCGTGGGGAGCCCCCTACAGTCGAGGAACAGCACCAGCAGCATAGAGCAGATCCGTCGAACCGTAAGGGGGCGCGCGCGGTGGCAGCTCAGAGCGTTCAGCTCCATTCAAAGCCATAAAACACTACTCGTAAAATGAATTGAAATCATCCAAAAAATGAGCACACCGATATGGGTGAGGGGGACACACGGGACAGGGGCATGCATACTCTCCTCCCAAGTGTACCGCAAGTCGGAAAAGCATAGCGAGCATAAGGCTAGGAGGGGTGCGCAGCGAGGGGGCAAAGCAGAAGAAGTGTCAACGTGTATATTTGTTTTTGTGTGTACGTACAAAAGGGAGAACCTATCACTTATTTAAGCAAACAAATAAAAATAGGAAGGAGCCACACAGCAAGCGGTGCGAGCCATAGCCCGAGCCGGACTGAGTAAAACATGCAGAGAGCGAGCATGACGTCGAATTGGACGTGATGCTGTTGTTCTTGTTGTTGGATTGGATTCGAATCACACCGTTCAAAAGGCAGGGGAATAAACGGGAAGGGGGCAAGGACAGTCTGCATTGATGCAAGCTCAGTGCCTCTCTTCCCATTTAATTCCCGTGATAATAATCGGGCAGGCCACCTCGCTCCTTTTATACCCGAGGGGGCGTCCATATTTTGGTGCGTTCGCTTTTAATTGCAATTAACAAGTTTCAGAATCATAGCTGAGAGTCGAACGGTTAATTATTGTAATTAATTGCGAACGCTTGGCGCTCGCTCTTGGTTAAATTATTAAAAACGGAACAAGCGGCGTGTGTCTTTTGCTGCATGAGTGAATCGGAAGACCGACCACTTAATGCCGATCGGTAAGATTTGAAATCGGAAGAAGACCAATTGATCACTTAAGTTAAATCAAAGGGTACACGCTTAAGCCTTTCAACAGCAGACAAATCTGAAGATGAACGCGCCCTAGCTCCTTTATAGGACCTGGTATTTGGTATATACATAAACGTTCCTGAAAAGCGCACTGAAGCAATGTCGCAATCCATTCCATTTATCGGAGTTATATCAGGCGTAGAAGCGAGTCAATAAATCGTGGACGTTTAATGACGTCCAGATGAGATGGCTCGTAGCGCAATCACGTCACGTACACGTTTTGTGCTGGCTTCAGGCTACAGCCAACAGCTTTTGGTTGAAGGTAGAAGAGGAGGTGGAGGAAGAGGACGGGGGGAATTGGAAGGGAGCTGAAATATAAGTCCCAAAAACGGAACAAAGCAGCAAGCGATCCAGAGATTCATACCCATTCATAAAGAGAGACCCTGAAGAGAGTTTGGTTAAATGTTGAACCGACTCGAGAGAGTAAATGAGCCGTGAGCCGTTCATGGATAAAATTTTGCGTAACACATTTTTTTGGCCTTTACAGGCAATGTGTTGCTCTGTGAATATTGTGAATGTGTGTGCTTGTGCGATAGCCTGCTACAAAACGGCTACGAAAGAAATTAAAGTCGTCACAAAATGTAATTGCCGTAAGCATTCCCATTCCCCCCTTCCGAGGACGAGACGTAATGATGTGTGTAAAGCGAGCATGATGCACATGCACATATGTCCGATTCGGGTTGGCTTGCGGCTCTTAGCTTTCGGTTCGGTGGCGACGGCAGCGGTGGCCGGCGGCTGATCGTCGTGCGGATCGTGCAGAAGAATTGCATTCGCCGCTGATTGGCGGTTATTACGAAATTATGATGATTCGACTCGCGAGCTCCCTTGTTCGTTGCGTTTGCAGCCACAGCGCGCGGCTGCAAGTCTGATGGCATAGCACGCGTGCTTTACGTCCCGAGAAGGTGGCCGCTAAGCAATTAAGTCAATGCCAGCCAGATTTTGCGGGTGGGTGCAGGTTTCCGCGGAATGTTTTTTATTATTTTTTTTTTTTTTTTTGGAAAATGTTTACCGTGGCAAAATATTGTCGAACTTGTTTGTGGCGTGAGCCAAAAAGTAAGCAAGCAAACAAGCCAACTCCAGTCAGGTACTGGGAATTGTTTTGATTTCGTTCATTTGACGCAAATTCCAGTTCGGTTTTTCTGGCATTATATGACGTCGGCTTGCATTCTTCTTGGTAATAGAAACCAACACCATAAAATTAATTTCAATTTTATTTTAAGAACTTGCCTGGGCTTCTCACCCTTCCCCCGTTACGCCCCGATGAGGCGCCTCTTAGGGAGGAAAGGTGTTTCGCATTTCTCATTGAAGCCTTGCAAATGGCAAATGTCGCGAGTGGGCGACTTCGGGGAATTCGTTTGCTACGGTGAACAATATTTTCTCGCAACGTAAAACGAAGTTTTGTCTGAGCGAAGGGCTCCATAACGTTCGGGTCATATTCCCTACTCTCCCCCCTTCATCCCAACATAAAAAGGTTATCCATCGTTCGTTATTACGAAGGATATTTTCTTTTGTCAACTAGTAGATGGCGACTCTGTGGATTTAAGCCGCCAAAGCCAAGAGCAAATAAGCCATCGTCACCATCAAAGGAAATGAAATCATTAAAATTTTGCGCTTTTAATTTGCAATTGACTTTTTGCCTTATTTCCCTTATTTTCTTAGTCGACTTTTTCGTGTTAATCCTCAACTAAGGCTTGTCAACTCCTAGGGTTCCTTCTTCCATATTTCTTTCATCCCCCTAATCCCCATCTCCCCCTGGCCGTTGTGCTTTCCTTTTACAAAACGGTGTGCTGGTGACTCTCGTTCTTCGAGGGTTCAACATCTGCCGTTTCATCTTCGACGGCAATAAAATCGGAAATGTGTCCCCTATTGATTTCAGAATGAGCCAAGGCGCGCATGTAGGAATTGTATTTAGCACGTGAGATTTCTTTGGGCCCGCCTTAGAAAATTCTTGGGGTGTAATTTCTTCTTCTTTGGGGGAACTAAATTTACTTTTCCTTGATCGGGCAAGTCAGGGTATAAGTGCCACTCTATGCAGCCACGACGCGACAGTGAAAACAAAATCTTATTGAGGAGGCCCTAATGGAATGCCGTGGCATTGCCTTCTTAATCGACTGCAGGTGATTAACGGATATATTCATGCAAGGCGGTAAACGGGGGAAGCGATTGAAAGGGTGGTGACATGCTTACTTCCAGGGCTTAGCGAAGTTGAGCAAGGATTTATAATGTTTTGAGCGCTTACGTTGAGTTAATTAAAAGGGAACAAATAGGATACAAAAAAAGAAAGCCCAATCTTTACGAGTACCACTGAAAATTATAGATACGTATGGTGATGGTAATAAATACGGGTATATCGTAATTAGGATGATTAAAATGTTTGGGTTTCATTTTACTCTTTTAAATAAGCAGATTTTTGTCTTAATGTTTGTACATTAATTAGAAAATAACTTGCCTTTTCTGATAACTTTGCATAACGTCTAACTATTTTACATCAGCTGTTAATTCCTTGAGTTTAATTGAAATGGTTCTTTTATTCTGGGTATGAGAAGCCTACCTTTTTAAATTGAATTAAGTTTAAAGAAATTTTAACTAGACAATGTACAAATGAAAAATTGATGTTCAAAAACTTATCAAGTATATTCGAAGATCCCTCCTATTTTCGCTTTGAAGAATTTGAAACGACAATTGTTTTTTAATGTTCGTGACAACTGCAACGTACTCTGTAATAGATCCGTATGTCTTTATTAATCTGAAAAGGTGACAACTCTGCCTTTTTTAATTGTAAAAATCAAAACATACTGCAATTTGATATGCATGCTAATCTAAAACTCTGTCAGCTCTCCTCAGCCAGAAGCAAGCTCAGCACAATTGAAATGAGTAATCTGAAAATATTCTGGTATCTGGTCAGTAATGCCGACGTGAGTCAGAATGCATCGTTTCCAAGCCGAAGACGATAAGATGTGTAATAAGTAAAGCAAACAAGAGAACATAAAAAAAAAATACAGAGATGTTGGAAGCCTTCAAAAGACCACCCTGGCCACCGTATATCGGGTCGACAGACATTCTTGAGCATATCACACAGTCGACGAGGGATCCGTCGACAGTCTTTAGCCGAGGCAGAAATCTTGGAGAAGAGAATGATGTCGTTAACCCGCCTAAGCCAAATTATTTTACAGTATTTTACCATAAACGAGACGGTCGTAAAAGAAGGCGAAGCGGAGCGGTGTTTCCCCCGAGTTCCCGATGAAATAATTACCGAAAAAGCTAAAGGTTAAGCCGTGCAGCCGCGCACACCGTACGTCCACAACGCACGGCTCAAAAGGGGGACATCGACGAGCAATAAAATCGAGGGGAAGGAGACACAGGGTGGATATACAGCATAAGACAATTGACATCCAAATATTTGTAGCGTATTAAACACTTTGGCCGCAGCCACTTCATGTACGCAGGCTTCTTCACATGCGATTTCAAAGGTTGTGGATCGCCGGGGGGGGGGGGGGGGGGGGAGGCGGGGTGCGGTATTATAGGCCCGGAACATTTATGCTCGCCACAGTATGTTTACTGTGTGTGCGCGGAGAGAGAGCCGCAGAATATGCGCACTGATCTGGCCCTTAGTATGCGGCTGACACGAGGAGCCCCCAATGCCTGTATATCGCTTGCTGGCGGGCCTGATGCACCACACTGCACACTGTACTATGGTACCCCTCGATCCTCACTGCCGAACAATTTTCTTATCGGCGTGCGATGCAGGCAAAGAAGGCCATATGACTGCGGCCAATGTAAAGAGCCAGGGGATCACGCTTATTTACGGGAGAAAAAAAAAAACAAAAAAAAAAAAAAAAAAAAACTAAAAACGACGCAAACATTCGACGAGAAAATGAAGTAGAGCGAATGTGAAGATCGCTGAGCCTCGAGGTGAACGTACAACAGAAAAGATCCCAGGATGACTCTGGTGTGTGAGTGCACAAATTACCTTTAAACCTCGATGGGTTGCGGGGCAAAAACGTACATATGGGTCCCGGGAATGATATGATGAGATCACAAGATCATCATTAGCCCAGCTTCCGATGGATAATTTTATAAATCTTTCTGGAGCATACAAATTTGGCGGAATAATGCCTTGAATGTCAAGTGATCGCAATGCATCTACACTTTGATTGTAAGATCAGCGCTAGCATTAACATCTGCATTTTTATTGAAATTTAACTGAGAACAATGCAAGAAGGGATTGTATTCGACTGGAATTATTGTATGAAAGGCCTAGATCGTACAAAAACACTTATTATCATTGTACTTTGATTAGACCGAGTATCAATGGGAATGAGAAGATAACGTCTATTCTCTGATTCTAAAGCAAAGATGGAAATTGTCTGAGGCAGAAGAACAGATAACGTTGAAATGCTCTCCCACATAAAATTGTGTAAAGGCATTCATGCATATTTAGTAAAGTACACATTTCTCTAAGAACTAATTTAGCTTGCACCTAATTTTCTCTTTCCCTTTATATATTTTTCGATTGTTTGAAAAAAAAAGACTGCATCTGAAAATATTTTATATTTACAGATAAATAATAAGCTTATTTATTGCCCCAGCAATAAAATACCTCTACTTTATTTACCTACTTTTAAGCTTTGATTTTGTGGTAATTTTGTACTTCATTTCCATTGATTTCTACTTTGTACAGATTTCTAGCTCTACTTTGATATTTTCCTGTAAAGTAATTATAATTGCCCCCCTCCCCGGCCATACCTTAAACCTTACGATTTTATCCCAAAACCACTTACAGGAAAATAAATTAGGAATGTTTTAAATAAGATTCTCATTTACTTCAATCAGATGAGTTTAAGTTACGCAAAAATATCAAATGAATTGTTTTACCCTTCACTTCCCCTCTGTACAACTGTCACACGGATGTCCGCGGCGTAACCCCATCCGTTAAAAAGGAGAAGGAAATGGAAAAAATTTTCAGCCGATTAGTAAGGCAAAACGGGAAAAAAAAAATCTTCCAAGCGATTTTACTGCTTATCATTATCCGACCATACTTCTGTGCAGCTTTGCAGACGACGGGGTTCAGTCGGTGCAGGAGTTTAGTAAAGTGGATGTCGGATAGGCAGGCAGTTTCGTTACTTGCAGCGATGTACGTCTGCTTGAATGGAGGCGAAACAAAAACAAAAAAAAAAGAAAAAAGGGCACATAGAAATGGAAAAGAAACTCCAAAACACGGGCGTTCAGCACGAACAAAGCCCACTGGCCCCTCTCCCCTCTGAAACAACAACAATCAGCTTCACAGCGGGGTCCTATGGAACGTTAGGCGGGACCGAGGGTGGTGCGAGCGGGTCAAGAACGTAGTAGTAGACGGAGACGTAAATTGGGGGGGGGGGGGGGTCCAAAATTTGAGGGCCAGCCAAAGCCTGGCAGCGAAGACGATGATGGCAATGACGACGCCGAGGACGGGCAGATGGGCTCCAAAACTTTGCCCAGTGGCAAGAGAGACGGGGAAACGGGAAGACGGGGGCGTAACAGCTGTCGTGAAATATACGCTCGTGCGAAGATGATGCGAATTTCAACGACCCCGCCCTTCCCCCGTTAACGGTGCTATACCGACTGAGGCTCTAGTTTGCTGATGGTAGAACCACCGGTGGAGCGTCTCATTTTCTTGTTACATGACGAGAGAGACGGAAAGCTCCGTAGAAAAGCTCTACGTCGCCCACCCCAAAGAGAGGGGCGGGCAAGACGTGAGCAGTAGTCTCATCTCCTGAGATGTGCTAGCTCCAAATGTAGGGAACTGTGAAAATGTGTTAGACGCACGCGGGGGGAAAAGGAGAAGGGGGAGGGGGCATATAATATGCATAACCTGCCGCTTTTGTTGCGGTCCTTGTCTTCTTCTTCCTCTTTCGCCATCTTCGGTGGGAGATAACAGTAAAAGTGGCTTAAGCGCGACCTGACAGAGCTCTGGTGTGATCGCAAATTTGCGCGCTTTGGCTGCTTTATGACGCAATTGTCTTGGGGGAGAAAGGGGCTAATTACCGCCGGTGTACCATCATCTTATGGGCGGCAGTTTTGTGTTCGCTCACTTCCTGGCGTTTATTTGTCGTAATTTGACCGAACAATTTGAGCGCGCTCGCCCTGAAGAGCTTACGTAATTTTTGCGCGGGCTGGTGTGATGCTGTTTTCAACAGCATCGCTTTACGTCGGATAACGGCTTTGGCGCGAGATCTTAATGAGACTTATTTGGATCATGGGAGATTCGATTTTTGTGATCAAATTCGATGGAATGCGACAGGGAATTAAAACCTGAAAAACACAAAAAATGAGGTCATCCCCATGTGCCCCTGATAGCAACATGCCTGTCCCCGGGGGCGCTTATCGGGATATTTTTCTTAATTTTAACAAGGCGATTACTCATCGCGATAAATGCAATCAGCCGCGACGCCGTCGTCTGTCAATCGTCAAAAATAGCTCGCTTTTAAACAAATCGCAGGCAAATTGATTGAGATGAGACAACGGGAACATGGGGATGATTCATGACCCATACGTCTAGGCAGTTATTAGTCCAGTAGAGAAAAAATATATTTCGAAACATTGGACATTTTTCACGATCATATCCTAGGAAGCTAACTTTTGTTTTAGCTGCTTCCAAAAATCTTTTTAAGGTGCTTACGAATTACGGCCCATACTTAGTAACGAACATTACATAGGCAGAGTAGATAAAATTGAAAAATCTCCTTTTCATAGCGGATTTCTTAACAAAATCTTGAAAGTAGTTAGACACAAATTGTTCCTTCTCACTCCAAATAAATAAATACACAAATGAAATGAAACAGCTCTATAGGATTTTCTTAAATGGCTACTTATCACTTTCTTATCGTTGAGAAGCAAGGAAACAAACATTTCTGCAAATTATCACCCGAAAGGGCACAGACGACGACAAGGCAAAAAGTCAAGAACGGCGAAAAGACGAAAGAAGGCGCGCAAAAGTGACGAAGAGTAAAATGGACGGGTGAAGGCGGTGGTGGTGGTGGTGATGGTGAAAGCGACAGCAACAATCGCAATCGCCCGAAATCTTGAGGAAAATGTGCGGCATCAATTTCGTCACTTTACAACCCTTCAAAAGTCATTACTCATTCCCAGCATACCCTGTGCCCTTCCCATCATTATCCTTTGCTTGCGGGAATTGTTCAGGGAAGAAAAACAGTCGCCTTTTACCATCATCCGACTCGACTGAATCAATACAAGCGAACAGAGTCTCTGGCTCCGGCTAAAGAGATTGTAATAAACCAAAAACAATTACTCGCGCCGGCAAGGAGGTCCTGCAGAGGATACTAAACCGATGGGCGCGCGGAACCAAGAGGTCGAGGAGCCGAGCGGAAGGGACAGCAAGGAATAAAAAAAAAAAAATAAAGAAAAAAAAGAAAGAGTCATCACTTTCATTTAAAACGGGCCTAGGACATGCCTGGAGTATCAGGGAAAGATCTAATCTGCTACAAGAGCAGCAACAAAACAACAGGAGCAACAGAACAATAATATGTGGGTGAGCGGGGCGGTGCGGGGTGCTCCCGTATAGCTCGGGCTAACCTCGTTTCGGAGCCACCACTACTGCGGAGCCCGATTTCTGGATAGTACACCGCACTCTGCACAATCGCACCAGGCACGATACGGTCTACAGGAAGAAGGGCGCTAGCCGGGCGAAGGGGCTGGCTTCGAAGGGAAAACGTGCGGCTCTAGTGGTAGATCCTGTGTCCTACCGAGATGCCTTTCCTTCTATTTTATTTTTTTATTTTTTTGCCTTTTTGTACAGCCTGCCTCTCCTAGCTTTATCCTCTTGTGTGCACACATATGGCCACGAGTATCGCTATCTAGATAAAAGGGCTAGAGGCGGGCGGCTCTAGAGAAATGCGGAAGCCATGAAAATGCAATCATTAAATTGATATGAAACGTGAAACTTTTATTACATGTAAATCTGCCGGCAATTTGCGAAGCTCTGGCGCTCTCAAGTACCGCGCGAGATATTTATCGCCCCCACCCTATGCTTTTCGTTGCAACCACCACTAGCCCGACATAGTGGTGGTGTAGCGGCCAAACAAAAACCGGTGCGAGGATTCACGAGGACGAAAAGTGTCCTGAGGCGTGTAATTCGGTGGTAAATCCCCCTCCTCCCACCTTGAGTTTATAGCAAATTAAAAGGACTATGTAAATGCTCCTGCATGGAATATGAAACCGAGAATCGAACAGAATGTAAGCCTTGCTTGCGGCTTATGCGCTTTATGCTTTTAAATGTGACATTGATGGACCTATTTTTCACGCTGCAAAGTGACTTGCAGATCTCTCTCTATTCTTTTTAAGTGAGATCTAAAAGATGGTACAAAAGTGACTATACTGTTCGAATTTTAAATATAAATCAACCATAGAAATTTAATTGACTACGGAGAGCGGGTTATTTAGTTTTATAAATGAGCATTTGAGGAATATAACCAACCACTTAATGAACTAAAATTGGCGGTCGCAAATTCAAAATTAAGCTTAAAGTTAAAAAACGAGAAAGACCTGAAAATAAATTAAATTAATAAAAATATTTCCATTCCACCTACCTTTGGACCGTTTTTCAATCATTGCGCAAAGATATTGACGCTTCAGCAGTTTTAACTTTTCTCTTTTTCGTTCACTTTTTAAGTTTCACCCATTCTATTTTGCACATTTCAAATATTTTTAGACTTTTCTTTCTTTAAGATCATAACTACGAAATAAAAGATATCGCTTATGTGGGAAAAGTACAACCTAAAATAAAAAAATACAATTAAAAAAAAAGATAATTCCATATTATATTAAAAGAAATATTTTATTTGTTTTGCTACTTACATGACCTGTAGTTCCTGCAAAATTATTACACCTATTCTTTTTTCATGTAAATTGGTATTAAATTACACATAACTTGTTATACTCGTAATAATAAATATATGCTTGTATTATTTCTTGAAATGTGATAAGGAGCACTATCCTGCATATAAACGAAAGGTCCTTCGTAGAAGTTTGTTGTTTTTTAAAACTTCTCGGTATTGATCAGAATCCTTTCCGCATGTGTTTTACCGTTTGTACAGTGCAATCAGAGTTAAATTTAAAAATAAAACTCACCGGAATTGTTCCTGTTTCATAGAGTCTCTTAATTTGGGTTTTCGAGTAGGTCTGTGAGCCTTGAAACTTATCACCGACAATTTTCTTCTTAACATCCTTTCAGACACAACAAGGTTTGTTATCTCCAGTTTAGGTTTTATTTCTTTCGTAGTCGCAAAGCGACTTTTCACACAGATTTTTAATACATGCTCTAAATCAATTTAGGACTTTATAGAAGAAAATTCAAGGTACGTCTAATAACTTGGATAACGTGGCACGCCACTTAAAAAGTTCTTAAATAACACTGCGAATATCGCATTCATACACTGTGCACTGGATTCGCAGAATTTTGTCTATACACGTAGAGACAAAATATTGCAATAAAAATTCACAAAAGGAACAAAATACAAAATCCTTAATAATAAATTGTAGATTCTCTTCTTGTAGGTCACAGAAACCTGTTATAAAATTGCTTTATTCGCTTTTAAAATTAAAAATCATTCAATTTCAATCCACAGAAATGATTTTATTGTCCTCTAGATTTTAAGTGGTATTCCACAAGGTTCTATTCTAGGACCAGTACTCTTTCTATATTTAAGTTAGGTGATAATGCGCCATTTTAGTTTGTCAAAACTTCGATCTGAAAAGAGTTTAAGGGTGTTTAAGTTTTAGTGTAAGGTAAACAGTCGAAAAGAAAGGAGATTTAGTTATATAAAAGGAGCATAATGGATAATTGGAAAATAACCCGAACAATATCTAAAATGGATAATACAATGCCCCCTCCCCATAAATTTTCCCTTTCGTTCTCGTGAAGACATTCTACGCAGTGCGTGCATTCCAAAGTCGCGAATTAATCATTCACCGTGGATCGTCGAGCGCAGAGCTGCTCTAGATTTTCGCGATATTTACTATATAAACAACATAAACCATAAATTCCTGTCAAAACAATTGAGTTACACCCATTTATCAACAGGTTATCCAAACAAAGCGCGGGGCGATGTGCGCCCAAAGCCACACACTCGAAGCTCGGGGCTGGCCCCTGAGAGCATCATCACAGCCCCAAGCCGACCGCAATTTCCGGAAAAAAAAAATCAGCAAACGGTGGCGCACATATAGCTTGGGATGGGAGTAGAGCGATTTGAAAAGAGACCCCCCCCCCATTCCCCTAAAAATATGCCCGAGATCGGTCGCCTGACCGTACGGACGTACGATGAAATCTTCGTCTGTGTCGGACGGGACATAACGCAGGGCAAACAAATGAGAAACAACAAATTGAAACCAAAATTGACAAGAAATTATCGCTCCTCGATTTCACTAGCCGCTTGCCGCGGTCGCACGGAATTTCAAAAATAGTCCACGACGCTCTCGCATGGGGGAGCGCGCTTCTGTCAATGACCCATACGGCGGTTGGGCGCGCTCTCTCCGGCTGAGTGCCGCCACTGCGCTGCTGTTGCTCGTGCTGCCGTGTGCCAAGAGAGCTGTGTTAGGCCGGTAGCCAGCAGCCGCAACGCGGCTGGTGCGCCGAGAAGCCAAATCAATTCAAATCGAGACGAGAGGCGAAAATTCCCTTGGTTCGCTTTTCTTATTGAATTTTATTTTTATTTTTTGTTTCCCTTTCTCTCATTTTTATCTTTCTAAGGCTCCGCCTGATATCTGCAAAAGCCCGAAATTTTTTCAAAGCACCAGCCGCGACGATAATCAGTGCTTCTTAACCCCTAGCCGCGCGCCTCAGCCGGTGGTTGAGTGGTTACGGAAGAGTAATTAATTTAATCATCGCTGGAAATATATCGCCCGTTCCCAAGCCGTTTCGTCCGTTCGTCAGGGGAAGGTATGCGGAGCCCTGGTGCTGTATGTTGAGTTCGGAGACGCTGTCTCCGCTGCCGCCAATTCCAACCCGGCTAACGACGGTTACGGCGACGGACAGTGGTGCTATTGTCCGGGAACTGAGACGAGAGTTGCGCTGAAAAAGTAAAATAAAAAAAGATAAAAAGAAAATAATGAAAAAAAAAGCAGATCACCGGCAATCAAGGTGAGTGCCTCCGTCCGAGGCAGTGAAAGTGAAACAAAAGGAAGCGTTGACACTTGCGGCCAATGGCGCCACATTCGCCACTCGCCAGTGCCTTGCCTCGTTTCGTTGCTCGACTGGGCGACGAATATTTTTTTCGTAATGACCTACTAACCATTTTTGCGTGTGCACAACTCTTGCCGGCCAGGCGGGCGACAGGAGACGGCGGTGCGCGGTGTCCGTGTGGCGACATCTACAGCAGCGAATTTGATTCAACGACGACGGACGCCAATGGCGGCTAGGTGGTGGCTTGGGCTGCGGTGGTGTGGCGGCTAAAATTAAACGCTATCACGGCCAGACGGACAGAAATTCCATGAGCGGCTTAAATGACCTAAAACTCATTAGGCTTGGAAGTTAAAGGCATATGGCAGAGGCCACTTAAGTGAGTTGGAATAATAATGCGGCGAAAACTCAGAAAAAAAAAATAGTAATAATGCCAATGATGGCAGCAACTTCAGTACATTCCAAACTGAGCGAGGAAACAGTTTCACCGTCACGTTATCAGCCTGTTTTGTGGCTGTTTAAGTGACGACCTCGGACTGTTATCAGGAAATTGTTTTGTTTTTCCCTCCCACAGCAACTCCTAGAGATTAGGAACGTCCTCAGGAATAGTTGCGGAAATATCCCCTCTCATGTCAAGATGACGAAAAACCAACAAACGCCTAGAGGCATGGGAAGGGCGGAATAATATTTATGCAAAAACCCTAAAATATTTTCTGTCTACACGCAAAGAATACTGCCGGGAAAGTTTAGCTTGACCGCAAGCGTCCGGGCTTATCTAATCGCATTTTTGAAGAAAAGAGCGATAAGCCATGGCAGACGGGCAGAGGTCCTCTATTCTTTTGTTCTGTTTTTATAAAATTTAATCAATTGTCTTTTTATTAGTTTCAATCAAACTATTTGCAAAAGAAATTTTAAAGACATGTACTTAACTTTCTTTTTGACTCCAAATGGAATATATGAAATCTAATGAGAAAATCAATAAGTCTACGGAAAACCTTCCTCAACACCTTAACATGTTAGAGCTCTTGATTTTAATTCAGTTATAAGCTGTATACGCTGAATGGACATCTATAGACGTCATTTACGTTAACGTGTTAAGGAACGCTAATAAATTTTTGGAGATATGCTCGTACTTGAAGGACCGCACATTTTTGAGCAAAATACCATGTCTTCCCAAAATATACAAAAAATCATTACAACTCTTTTAATTCTGAATAAAATTTAATGAAATTTTCAAGAATTGTAGAATAGGATACATTCTAGAATCAGAATCATTAGCTAGATCTCAATATCACTAGGAATTTGGTATTGCATGTTATGAAGGAAT
This sequence comes from Philonicus albiceps, assembly GCA_963969385.1. Lineage (NCBI taxonomy): Eukaryota > Metazoa > Arthropoda > Insecta > Diptera > Asilidae > Philonicus > Philonicus albiceps. The sequence continues at coordinate 41,551,499 of OZ017774.1, forward strand.
ATTCGCAATATTTAAGTAGCCAGCCCGTCCGGAAAATTCAACTGGTAGCACCACCAAATTGCACTTATCATAAAGATATCTCATGCGAATGAGGAAAAACAGGTAAGAATTGAAATCGACCGTAAGCATTAAAGAAACCCTTTTTAATTGGAATTCATAAGTTTTCGAATAAAAAAACACGTTTGAATTTGCCTGAGACATGGTTTTGAATTCGCCTGTTTTATAAATCTAGATTAGCTCAGGACCAGGTATCGTTGGTTGATTCAAATTTTCTGCGCTACCACGGGACCGATTAACACGTTGACTGCCGTGTCACCCATATTAGAGTGGCTGCAAAATAGCTGAATACCTTGCTGAAAAAAATGCGACAGTCAACGTGTTAAGGTGCTAATTTAAAGTTAGCAAAATTACAGATTGAGGAATTCGCACTCTCATTAACTTCTGTATTTCAAATGTTTGGCTTTATTTATTATTTTTTCCATTCTTTATTATTTTTCCTTCTCTTACTATTTAAGCTATTAATTTAAAGAGAACGGAAAGGCTCACCCACACCATGCTTATTGGATTATTTGGTTCAATATTGGCCTAATTAACCATGTCATTTGAATGATATTGACTGAAATTGGGACTTTTATTTTGTTTCATGGTCATAATGTAATGCCGTTTATTAAAAATCTACTATTTCATTCTGATAAGAAAATTTTTAGAGAGCAGTAGTAGCAATAGCAATAAATTTTTTTTAAGGTAGAGAATGAGGGTTCCGCTACATTGCCGAAGGAACAGACACAAGCCATAGAACTGATCGTATTCAGGAGCTGAAGGGAAAAAATTGATTAGTTATGATAACAACAAAAATAAACCTTATTCGTAAAAAGGTATGAATGGATTAATTTCTCTAAATCATTATTTCGTAAATTTCATTTCTCTTAACCGCCACTTTTACATTTAAAAGCTCATTATTTAAATTATAAGCTTACTCAATGTTGGGATTATCAGATATTTGATAAAATTTGAACAAACAAAATTCGAGGTGATAGTCTACTCACCTGGTTTCCCAGTGACCGGGCATTTTCACGTGAAAACCTTTTGTCGTAATCCACAGAAGAAAATCATTCCACCCATTCCTTCACGCATCGCAATCTAATGTTGTTGTTCTCAGCGGTGTTCTCTCTATGAATTTTCGATCGTTTAACACTTGCTGCCATTACGGTGCTAACAGGGTGCCCCCGAATTATGAATAATTAGTCGAAACTGTAGCGGCGCACACATTCATTAGGGCCGCCCAACTGAAATCGATAGTAATTACCTGGCAGTGCTGTTATCGCTCCATGCCACCTATCAGCGCCCAAATCAATTTAACATGAAATAAATAAACGCGTTAGTTTCATTACACTTCATGCGGCAATGGCTCGAGGATCAATTTTAGCTCTAGACCTCCGCTACTATCGCTTCCCTCTCTCTCCCTGGTCGCACATACCCGATGGGGCCGGGCTAACGAATTAGAACTTTAAAATTCATCCCTTCCACCCATACCCAAAAATTCCCTCCCCCCCCAACCACTCCGGAACAATCCGGTCCCACGCCCCTTCCTTTCATCCTTAGCGCGCTCCATTCACTCCGCCGAGAAGAGTTCTGTTCTGATTTCAATGTGGAAGTCATCCTCTGACTGTTGTTTCATTGCTTTAGAGATTCTCTGGGAAAATTCAGTCCTTGATTCCGTGGAACGAGGCTATGGAAATAGAGGAATTGTAGGTGAGGCGGCCCGCACCCCAACGGCCCTTCGCCTTGCTGCCTCGCTGCCTCGCCTTTCCCCGGTCCGCTCGGCTCGCTCCGGCGCCCTTAAGCCCGCGCTGAATTATGTTCAAAAGGCAGGAGTGCAGGGCAACCGTTCTTGGAAATGCTTCCCAACAAGCAAAAAGCTCATTTGTTGTGAGCGCCCCCTTCGTCTGCCCTCACGCGCCCCTTGTACAGAGGAGGAGGTGTGGGGTGGGCTGCATAAAGAGGACGCTTTGTGTATACAGTTCGTCCGAACTGGGGGGGACTCCTCTATATATGAAAATCGATAGTTTTTCGTCTACAAAATAGTGGAGCGAACTAATGTAATATACACCGCACGAAAATCCCGTCCGATCCTCATGCAGCCGCCGCTACTGGTGCTGCTCTTGCTGTTTTTTGGTAGCTTTGCAGGCGTAGAACGCGATTCGGGGCCTGGGACCGAACCAGCAAATCAACAAAAGGGCGGCATGCATGGGACTCCTTGTCTGGGAAGCGCCTGTAGTTAGTGTTTTTGTGATATATACGCTATACTTTTTTTTTCGGGAATAGAAGTTATTTCGATGCTACCAATAAAACCCTCCTATTTTAGACTCACCCTTTTCTTCACCCTTCCCACCTCCAAATCCATTCCTTGTTCAAGTTGAGTCAGGCGACTTATTGTTATTAAGAAAAGGAGTCGTGTGGAAGTTTTCAGTCAATTGAAAGGCGATTTGTTCACCCTACACCTGGAACGATAGCGGTGTGTATGCCCCGCCAAAAGGAGTTTCAAGGAAGTTGTCGATTTTAAGGAGTTCCCAACATCTCCCAACAGTCAGGCACGTGCTCTCGTGTCGATATTAATTTAAAATCCGACTCATGGACTCGTGGCGTATGGCTCAGAAGAACTTCTCTCGTCAGAATTTCCGTTGCATTCTTCTCATTTTTTCGTTTCTTTTTCGATCGACAAAGTAGCGATTCCTTTAAAAGTTATTCTATTCCAACCCATGCACAAAGGCTGAATTCTTTCTTCCTTTGGATCTCGATTAAGGGGGTATTTTTCGTCAAAAATGCGAATTTTGATGTGACTTGAAGATTTCTTTTTCGAAAAATGTGAATTAAAGTTAAACTGATTTTCCTGTGTTTTCGTTCTGTTTGTTTTTAAAGGAATAGATGTTAAAAAGGATGCTCTTCTTAAAAAACGAGTACGCTGGGGGTCACACAGCATAACTCTCTGTAGAATTATCTGAAACAAAACAATGAAATATATTCTTAATTAGTAGGTCCATTATGTTTTTGGTCATATATTTATATATTGTAAGTTTACTATTTATTAAATATTTGGATATGTTGAAACCATAAAAGCGGTATCGTCCTATAGCTGAATTATAATTTTTGCACTGTCCGAGTGTCCGAACTTTTGAAGGTCATACATTTTTCTGTTAAAATCCAACATATGATTTTTAATGAGTGATTATTATTCTAAAAATTTAAAAAGCTCCATTTAGTGTAGGATGTTTTTATTTTAGATGTAATTCGCAAACAAGTGTAAAAAGAAAAGGAAAATTTGGGCTTCAGTTAACCCCTCTTTTGGCGGCTGACTCTAACTCGTATTCATCATGCATTTATTTTGCCTAAACTATGGATGACAAGTTTAAATCATCTCTCGAATTTAGACGATATTTAACATGTTCACAAAAGAGCTATTTTTTATTTTGTTTCTTTTATAAATTTGTAGTTATTTAACAATTCTAATTACTATTGATATCCCATAAATAAATGAATTCTCGCATAAAGCCTACTACCTTTAGATACTATCCGTGCATCAGCAAATTAAATCTATTCCAATCGCAAAGATGTTTTTAAATAAATCGGTACCCAAATGGGTTTGGATACTTTCACTATTTTTGTTTTTATACCCCAAATCCCTGTATAGGAAACAATTCTTTTTGTCATTATAATTTTTAAAAAAAATGAATTGTTTTATTGTAGTTTTAGTCGGAAGATCATTGACTTGCAGAAAGTTCGAGGTAGCGTATTTCCATAAGTTAACTCATTACCTATGAAGTTACATTTTCTATCGTCTAATTCTCGCTCATATTTTGCATTACGTAAGATTGTAAATACTGCGATGCTTTTATCTCGAAAGAACGGGTGCGGCATTAAAGTCTAAATACTAAAAAAAAAAAACAAAGTCTACTATTTAGGTGCGGGTACTTTGTGTTCATAATCAATACAAAGTGGGAGTTTATGGTAATCGAATCAAATAAATTTCGAAATTCGAACTAAACCACTTTTTTCAACCCTCTCATGTACATGGCTATAATTTAAACTAACCAATCAATACTATGGTAAAACGGACAAACAGTTATGGTCCTAGAATTGATCCTTGCGGAATACTACAAACTACTTTAGTGTAATCTTTAAAACAGTAGTTTTTTAATACTCCCAACGAATTTAAAAGTTCTCTGAAACAATAAATTAAGTTAACAATTCCCGGCAAAATAAATTGCTTCTACTCACCGAATAAATTTGCCTAGTAAGTAAATTCCCTGAGGTATTGGATAATTTGCTTAAACCAAATTGTATTTAACCTTCGGCCAAAAGCAACTACCAGAAACTTTTCCTGACTAGCGTTAGTCAAGCACAAAGATGAGCGTCCAAAACAGGCAGCAGAGACCCACAGCCAAGGCCCTGGTGCCAGTCAAAGTACTTTTACTTCACCTTGCTTTCTAAAAAAGACAGACCTGCAAAATTCCAATCCGCGCAAGACAATCCGATCGCGGCGCGTCGTCTCCCGGACGAGCGGTGCTCGCGCGTAGATCCCACATCCCAGGCCCAGCCACTGACGAAGCATGTTTATGGTCTCCCCGCAGCACTAAAGTGCATTTTGACTCGGGATAATCAGGCAAATGTGACACAGCGGGAATGGGTGTGTAATTCACTCGGATGCATACATTTGGTGTGCGCTGCATTGCGATGTGCCCGCAAGTGATAAAAAAAAAAGAAGAAAAGTACGTTACTGCGGGCACGAATGCGGGGGACCGCGATCTTTTTCGCGGTGTGGAGAGCGCACGAGTGTGCCAAGAGTGGAGAAGACATTCCGTCGATTCATATGGAACGAATAATCAGGCGGATTTAATCGGATCGCGCTCTGAAACATAATCCCGCCTCGTCGACGCATCAGGTCGCGGGAGGCGGCCGGGCAGTGTTGTTTTCTCCGGAACGTCTTTGTCTCCCGTCTTGGGACGCTCGTGGTTCTTCTGGTCTTTTGCTAACATTTTAATCATTGCGGGCGCAATTTTTTCCCCTACTCCCCGGACTTGTTATTTTTTCAATTTTTTTCCTACTTGGCAATAATTTCTCTTCTTCATCCGGTCGAGAAGTTACGCCAGCGAACAGAACCGTGCCACGTCGCGTCGTCGTAGTGCACCACCTTCGGAGCTATTTCGCTATTTAGATTCAAGCCAAAGTCGGACTGCGGACTTGGGGCTCTGGGGTGCGGGGAAGAGGCGCAACAAAAATGCAAAAATTTTGTTTATGACCCCATTTAATTCGCTCAGCAGCTGATTACGGGAGCTCTGTGGAGACCCGGGTGCAAAGGGAGCTCTAAGCCGGAAGCTAAAACGTTGTGGCGCGGCACGGCGTCACATAACTTTGGTTAGGCCAAAATTACTTTCAGTCTCGCGAGGGCGAAGGGTGAAAGAAGCGGCCTGATGAGAAATTGGGGAAATTTATATGTCAACAAGTCTAAATTTCGTACCCATTTAGCTTCTAGATACCCCGACGGCTGTGAGGATATAATTTACCGCGAGGAGTGCGAAAGATAGCGACGTTTTAGGAATAGTCTTAAAACTCATAAGTCCTTTGGATAGCCCAAGTGTAGAAGGAAACATTTATTTTGTTTGCACCTACAGGATTATCACTAAAAATATCTATTTAAATTTAATTTACACCTTGTTTTCTTTGTAAAATTTAATAGGAGATAGAAAACGAAAATGAGGAAGGCTGAGTTTATACTGTCCAGAGTCTAGCTTTAAATTCTGTTTAATTTTATTTATTTCGCTTAATACAAGCTGCAAGAAAAGAAAAACAAGCTTAATTTAGCATGTTGAGACCGGCGTAGATTTTGCTGTTCTTTCCGTTCAGACGGCACATAACCGGAATATTATAATAGAAAAGCAAGGCTATCCGGACACAGGACAGGCAAAGTATATTTTGCAATACATGCAAATCTAAGCCATACATATTTTTGTTTAGAATGAATTTCATTCATCAATACTGTCGGTCCTAGAGATCGACAGTGTCCAAACGAAAAGTCCACTGTCGGTCCACAAGGCCCGACACCGGCCAAATGGGAAGTTCACTGCCGGTACGTAGGGACCGACGCCGGGCCTAACGTATTAAGTTAGCAAATGTAAATGTAAAAACTAAGCCTAAAGACTATCACTAAGATTAAAAAATAAGTAATAGAAAATATGACAAGACCGGGAATGAAACAAGAACGAAAGCAAGGGAAGGGGAAAGAATAGATAAAAGGGCGAATAGTAGAAACAGAAATAAGTTCTAAGAAGGGGGGTCAGACAGGTAATGGAAGTGCTTAAGGGAATCTTTATCAAAATTAAATTCAAAGATGGTAGAGTTGTTAGCTTTCCGGAGTATTCTCGTTAAACTGGGACCCTATCATTGAAAACTTTCCAATTGAATCGAAATGAGCTTACAAAATTCCTTAATAAATTTCTTAATATTTTTATAAAAAGCAACTGCCTTTGAATTTATTTAATTTTTTCGCACAAATAATTCTGGGGTGAAATTTCACCTATAATACCCTTTCAGGATTAAATAATACTCAGTTAGTATAAAAGTTATTAAAGTTATCCTTACAGTAGAGTAAACGACAAAGTTTGAGTGGAACCTTAAAAATTGGCAAGCTGAATGTTTAGACTTAGATTAAATATTAAAAATAAAACTGCAAACTACTTAGTAATCGGCCAGAAATGTTTTAAGTCATGTTATTAGTTAATAAAATATTATTTGGATGTGGAGAATACTTTTTACAATCCTTTACAAATTTTCAACATACACAAACTCCACCGTTTTACCCATTCCAAGGACTTGCTTTCCTCAATTGAGGGTGCAAGCATTTTACATTTATCTCACAAGATACATATCAATCTGGTGCGCTCAACGATGAAATAAATTAAACTGAACGTAATCTTGCAGCTGTTTTCAATAATCGATTACAGCAGGTGTGGGGCAAACATTTTTCATTTTCCCCACAGTCAATCTTTCGAGCGATTTTTCAATCGAATAAAAATTTAAAAAAAAAAATACCTGCAAGTACCTTCGATTTAATTGCCTTTACCCCAGGCTCAACCTGCTGTTTCTCAACGATAAAAACAAAAGGAGCTTCAGTCGATGTCACCAGAGGTGCCCAGTAGCCGGATAAATAGTCGATCGCATCTGTCGCACTGGATCGCAAAATGTAGCGCGCCTCCTTCACCGATTAGCCTGCGATGAGGGCATCCGGCTACCGTCTGCCATCGTCATACATTGTCATGTTCACGATCTTGATTCGAACGGGAAGCACCCGATTGAACCGAATCAAGTCTATCGATCGGTCCGATCTTCCTGGATTTATTATAAAATATAAGCAGAATCTCGCCGACTGCCCGACAATTTCGTGTGCACTTGGGGGCTTTGTGGTGTGGCTCCAGCGACCTCCGCGATCTACACGCAGGCGAGCGATGATCGTGTGCGTTTTTACGCAAGCAAGCAAACACAACTATGCCCCCCACGGGCAAGTGCGCCGGTGTGTTTCCGTCACTTCAGACAGAATTTCTTCGCCGACACTGGCGTCCACCGCGCACGGCGGTTCGACGGTGATGAATAAAAATAAAATTTATGAGAAGAGCACGCGCTATGCCCGTTCGGGGAAGCGGTACGGGAACGCGGCTGTAAGACTGGCGTATAGCGTCAGAGCCGAAGTAGGTTCTACTGCGGGCGGCGTGTGCGCCGGGGTTAGGAGCGGCGAAGATGCGCATGCAGCTGGAGAACGGACCGGCATATGTGCGCCGCAAAGGATCTTAGCGATCGGGCTGCTGAGCCCGCAAGCAGGGATCATTGCGATTCGTGGCTAAGGTCATTGAGCGGCGTGAAGTCCGCGAAAAGAATGCGCAGGGTCGATAGTCGCGATCCAGCTGCAAAAATCCCGATGCTTTTTGGTGACGGTGATCACATAGTGCTGGGCCCCCAAAAACTGTGTATTGTCGTTGTCGCACACAATCGAATTTTTGGGCCTCGATTTTTAATCGAGTGGATCGGGTCAGCGGCAGCGTTGATGTGATTTCAGGGCCAAAAAAATGTCCGCAGAAGTTTTTGAATGACTTTTATTGGATCATTAATTTCAATTTCGGGTAACAAGTACTGGGCACGTTCTGGAGCTTCGCATTATAATGGCTCGGATCGTTTCAGATGAAAACGGGCGAAAAGAAAAAAAATATACTGAATATTTTTATAAACGATCCTCTAGGCGATGCTCTGGTAAATTAGCCGTATTCATGTCTTGTGACGATGATTGATTCCCTCGCACCTCAGGGCGGTTTATCAGCCCACGCTAATCGCGCATGATTAGAGATCACTGGCGATGTTAATTGAGGTGATCCCGCCCCAAATATCGCAACTTATCGAAAATTACGATATTACAGCTTCCGGTGCGGGCCGTGTTCACGTTTCCTTAAAAGTCGAAAAGCGCGAAGACAGGCAGTCTGAGTCAGCGGTAAGGTGGCATCAGGTGCTCCTACAAGTGCTTTACCTGGCCTGGGTGACTAAGAAGCTGTGCGCACCACACGACGGCCAACACGATGCAATTGTCTCTCGATTGAAACAAATTGCCGCACCGGCCTACGGACCACCGTTTGTGCGACATTTTGCAATATATCGCCTTTTAGGGAAGTCGGTTCGTTGACGTCATCTCCCACATTGCCCAACCGTTTCAACCCCTCCGAATCATCAAAATCTATCGCCACCTGTGCGTGTGTGTGAGGCTTCCCGCTTGGAAGAAAGACCCTCGCCAGTATAAATCATGCGAGTGCGGGGCGCGCAAAATGAAAATTCGCATTAAGCCCGATATGAGCTCTAGTTACAGTCAGCGGAGAGATAACATCGCAGGCAGCCCCGAAACGGGTTCGTCTAACTCTGGGTCTGTGGGACTGTGGGACTGTGGGTAAAGCGAACCCCAATGGGACTCGGCTCGATGGTGGCAGCGGCGGCGGTGTCAAAATTCTGCCCGCTAAACGAGCGCAATCGATCGAAGAGCCGAGAGTTATCATCGCTGATAAGACACATTACCGCATCGAGTTTGCTGCAACGCACACGGACATACCCATCCGTGTGCGCCTGCCGTCAACAGCTCGGCCAACATTTTGTTCCGTATGGCCGGAACAAACACATCGTCAACAAAAATCGACGACTATCAGTGGGTTTCACATCGAAAACGCCTTTATTGCCGGGCGGCGGATAATGTAATCAACCTGAAGAAGAAGAAACCAGTTTTCGTCTTCGGCCGAAAAGCGGCGAGAAACGCCGCTTATGGCCGTCAACGACGACTATGAGGACGACGATGTCGTACACGTACCGGGGATGCCGGCGCAACTGGTGCACACTCAATTCCAGGTTTAGTCCGCATCAAGGAAACGGAGACCATTTCCGTCACCCGTCAGCTGTCACCGAATACCTTCGACGGCCGTAGTGTCGACGACGTCGTTGTCGTTGTTGTTGTTGTCGTCGTTATCGGAGGGGTAATTTTTCGGACCTATCGCAGACGGCTCCGAGTTATGGGGGCCTCGCGCTCAAATTGGTTCACTTGTTTTCTTGACTGATAACGGCCTTCTTAACAAGTTTTACGGGTGCTACGGTGATGACACGGAAACGGGCGCGACACCGCCGGCGACGGTGATTTTTTATTTGGAAATAACGTCACTGGAGAATTGAGCAATTGAACAATTTTAGAGAAATTAGGAATTAATGTTTTCAGTCTTTCTGCTTTTTCAGACTAGGCAAATCTGTTAATTAGGATTTTATTTACAGAAAATTTAAGCTACGTTCTGATTTCATTTTTACACAGAATGCATAATTCAGTCACGACTGAAACGTTTTCAAATGGAATGCATCGAAAATTTGGGTATTCAGATAACGCGCGCAAAATGACCTAAATATGCCTTTCTGAGCAGGCACACCAATCTAACCTAATCTAATGTGCGGGAATGCCGTAAAATGGTATCCCAGGTGAAAATAAAAGGCCGATAAATAAAATAACTTCGGTTCTGTTTAGGCTTATATGGTAAATGAAAGGAAAGGCTGAGAATGAGTCGAAAATTAGCCGAGGTAGTGAACGTAAGGACGATATTCAAAAAAAAAAAATAACGAACTCAAACGAGGCCGACATTATTTTGAAATACGGACCGAAAGCAGGCAGGACGCTGATATATCCCAAATATGTTTCTTGTAGGTATTTAACAATTTTAAGGAGTCTCTTCGGCCACATATGAACTTTTAGGCTATTTTTCAGCATCTTTCCAGCGTATATTTTTCACCCGGGATGTAAACTAATTCGGAACAATTTTAAAGAAAATTTGATACCCAAGTTGGATAGATTCTTTTTTTATTAATAGTAAAAGAAATATTAAACTGTATGCGTATGACTACTTTGTGGTTTTCGAGGTGAGTTCAAATATATTCCACCATTCATAAAAGGCTAAGCAAAAAGAGGGATTGTTTTTAACCCACCTAACCACAAAGAGTTAACTGTCTAGTTATAAAAGAATTTAGTCGTATGACCCCTAGTTTTTTCCTCCAATCTCTTCACATCTCTTCAGAATAATCTTGCATATATTTCTTTTTATCTAAATTAGTCTGGAGTAAATTTCATCGATTTTGAATTTAAGTTGAAATGCTTCAGCAAATAAAAAAATCAACTTATTTTGAAATTTATGCCACAAGGCCTTTACACCATAAGGGCTCACAAACACGTTGAGGGTTGTAAAAAGAACCCCTAAATTTTCCTACCCTAATTTGTTTTTCTTTTTTTTTTTTTTTACCACGCTACATGATCGCCGTGGGGAAAAAGTCTTGTGTGTAAATCGAATCTTAGTCATTCATAACTAACAAAATGAATTGTAATTGGTGAATTCCCGGGAGACACGCTATAAACATGACGTTAATTTTTATCAAAACGAAATAATATTGAATTACCTTAATTTGTTCAAAGTGCTATGCTAGATATGCTTTGCTTTTTACCTGTAAGAAAAGATTAAGATTAAAATTAAATTGTACTTTAAATTACTTTGCTTGAATAATTGAAATCAATTCGTTGTAAATCAAACCAATTACTTGTCAACTGTTTTCTCAAAATTTAGGGCGATTACTCATCGATAAGCTCACATCGTATCTTATTTATTTATTTATTTCTTGCGTTCGACAATCGATGATTCATTCACACAATTTGCTAACCGACACCTGGATCTGCACTCATATTGCAACATGAGAAAATAAGTCTGGCACAATCTGCAAAAAGGAAAAAGAAATTAAATTTTTGGTGAATGAAGTAATTTTGCGGAAAGAATTCCATTCATTATAGGCTTTTTAATCCAAATATGATCTATAAGCTATGCAATCGTCATTAAACAATCGTTCTTTATTATTTACTTTTTATTTCTTAGAAAAACAAATTTAGTTTTCGGAATACCCCAGAATAGTCAGTATGAATTCTATTTAAAGATTTGGAGAATTTCCAGCTACAGTAAATGTAACAAGTTTTTATTTTATAGGGCAAATGCTTTCTTCGTTTCTAATAAGAGTAATTTTTTATTGTTTTTATATTTAAAGTTGAATTGTTGATTTTAACAAGTAATAGGCCTCTTGTAAAGAAACGTGTTTTGGAAAATTGGTAGTATAGAAATTCGAACATTTTTACCATGTAGCTATTTTTCTATTCTGGTGTAGTGTCTATCCTTTTTATAGGGCCTATCCAATAGAATAAAAATTACATTCCCTTCTATTGTATAAGGCAAAGTTATTCGCATTTTTACAGTCTTATTTTGGCGCCTTGATGTCTTTTTTGGCGAAATGAATCATAAATCGTCCCCAAAGAAATGAAATGTACTGAAACGGATGTATTTTGTTTCCACCATCCGTCTGAACCGATTCCAACCGCTATCTAAACCGATTCCTCCTTCTCTAAATGTCCCTCCATCCCATCCAGTCGTCGACCTCTTTTGTTCGAAAATGAGATGAAACGATATTTTACGATTACTCAGAAGTACTTCCGCAAAAGTGTTCATTAATTAACTGCTTCCTCCTGCCCCCGTCTGCCCCACGGTCATAGAATTCTCTCTCCGGAGGGCGAAACGCAACAAATTTACTTCTTATCCGCATCAAAGCGGACTCCGCTTTTCTATTCCAGTTCAGCTAAACATGCCTCTCGTCGCCGAAACGCCTGTGTCCCGCTCCCTTGTTCCTTGTTCCGCTTTATTTTACGACATATTGTTGTCTTTTATTCAGGCTGTCACTCAGACGGTTTGACCTCATAGAGGAATCCATTCAGCCTCCTATCCGAGCTCACGTCCCTTGGCGCGGTGGTGAAGGCCTTTATCTCTGCCAAGCAGGTGGTAATCAGTGCCGACAATCCTCTGCCCCCTCTTCTGCCCGCAGCCACTGTGCCGGATAAGATCCTTGAACTCGTCCTCCAGCGACGGTCCCGAACACATAAGGAGCCGGCATACACAGGCTTAAGGGGGTCGTGCGCGCACACATACACATACACACACGCACACACATATACACATTATATGACCCATTCAGCGAACTCTCTGTTGAGGTGGAAGTTTTGGCTTCCTGTCCAAAAAATGAAATTTTAATTGTGCCCCGAGTGGGTTTTCTTGTGGCCGTACCTCCTGCACAGATACCGGTGACATATTTTGACGATAATTAGGGAAGGTAATCATGCAAAAACAAAACAAAAATAAAATAAAACAAAACAAAATCCCAGGGATAAACAAAGATGTCGACCATCGGGGTGTACGGGAATGGGCCCGGATCCGGTGGCGGCGGTTATGGAGGGCATGTTGCCAATCCTTGTCAGCGCGATTAATGCTGGAACAACGGAATTTTGGGGATTTTTGATAAGTCATTTCTCCGGTCTGGGATTTGTGTGCGGATTTGTGGCGGCATACCTGACATTCCAGAGCAAATTCCCCTTCTTTTCCCTTTCCCGGTGTTCGGGTTTCGATTGTTGCGTTCATAGTCCACATAATCGACACCGAGGGATCAATGGAATGAATTCGAAAATTAAGTGGTAGGTCAGCGTGAGAATTACGGGAAATTACAGAAATAGGGGCCTGTGTTCGAAACGATTTACCGCTTTATTTCTGTAATTCTTGGAGGAGAGTAAATTTGTCTGCAACTCCCTGGATCATCCATCAAAGTTCAAAACACAATGTTAATTTAGTTTTAAAAAATTGTACACCCAGCGTCATTATATCCCCCTTACTTTGTCTAGTCAAATTAACTAATAGCGTTTAATGGAACTAAAGAAAACTAAGCTATTGAAATCAGTACATGAAATGAAATTTTTTTTTTTAAATCAATGCACATATAAAAGGACTAAATATGTTCAAAAATATAAAACTCTATACATTTTTCCTTCTGATCGATTCAAATAAATTTATACAAAACAATTTTCAGAGGGTATTTTTAGAACTGTTTTGATTTGGTGTGTTTCTGAAACGATTCAATTTTTTAAAGATTTATTTTTACCACAATTTAGTGAAGTAGATGTGGGGCAGTCATGAGTAAAAATATTTTAAAAAGAAAATCTATCTTTATAAAATGAATTGACGCATAACCTTTTGGGGATTTGGTTGTTGGTTTTGCACGTTCCCTGTTATGCCTCCCCTCTATTTTTTTTTAATACTTGACTAGCATTTATGGTAGAAATTGTAATTTTATATTGTGCTATTTTATGTTTTAAATAACATACAACTTTAATAATAAATTTTCTACTTCTAGTCCCATGGAACTTGTTGGACACGAAAATAGAGCCTTTGATTTTAAAAGCGACTTTATTGAATTCAAAATTTGGACCTACTTGCGTTGAAAATAGAACTTTTGATTGTAAAAACGGCTTTATTGAATTGAAATACGATCATTATGATTTGAAAAAGGGCCTTTTTTTTGTAAGTTAAAAATGTAGATATATTTTCTGACTATTACTTACGAAATAATTAAGTTGATGAAGAAATAATTCGATCTTGCCTTTACCAAGAGGCATATTTTGTAGCATTTCGGAACACAAATTGTCCTCCTTATTTCAATTCTGTAGCTAAGCTTACTAATTTCTTTGATGTCTGTAATACAAAAATTAAATAAAAGTTTATATAAGTTCTTAAAAGTAATAAATTTTTTTTAATCTACGAAATATCATTAATAAAAATAATAAAGAGAAGTGGCCCAAGATGACTACCTTGCGGAACATCAGAGCGCATTCTAATTAAACTCGATTCTAAAGGTCCAATCTAAACTTATTGCGAAGGGTAAATGGGAATGGGACATAGTACAATATATGGGGATATGAATCTATAAATCGGTCTTTCTGTGTAATTACTTGATGGCATGACGGGCGCTCAAGTCCCGGGGGATTACCCGACACCGCATCTTCACGTCCGCGCCCATACCGAGGACATTACGAGATTCGATTTTACATGGCCCTGAGGGAAGTCCTTTACAGCAGGGGGGGATCCCGTAAAAGATCATGGAAATCCTCGGATGTCACTTAAAAAGCACTAAAACGGTGAAAAATGCGGTGGGAGGGGGCAGATGGGGTGCGCCAAGTCTAAATGGGACAAAGTCCCAAACTCGTAAACTGAAATCCATGTAAAACCACCACCTCTACCTCAGTCACGACAGCGGCGTGGCGTATCCATCGAATTCCTCCGTATCTTAAGGGCTGCGGGTTAACTCGGGGTGTCAGCCGAGAACGACTCTATGCGGCCCTTACAGGGTGGCCCGCCTGCATGTGGTCGTGGGTTTTTGGGATATGTGTGTATGCGTGCATGGCGATTGGCGAGCTCAGTCTTCCCCGCAGCGCCCCTAAACAATTTCTTCACTTTCTCACAACCAGCGGTTCTTTGCTCTTCGTCTTCGAGGGGCTCCGGATCCGGCTCCTTTGCTGGTGTGTGCCACTCGTGGCCATAAAAATTTTTGCCGCCATAAAACGTGCAGCTGACAACACGTGCGCGCTAATAACATTTTGTCCTTCGGAAAATACTTCCCGCTTGAGCTATTTAGCCCTTCGACTGTATGCGGGCGTCCGCCCTATGCTCCCGTGCACTCTCTGCACACCGCGCCAGGCCAAGCCGGGCCGCTCCGACAAGCTATCAGTGGGCCTGCGGGGGCTACTGTAGGCAAAATGAGGCGCCAAGCAGGGGGCCGACACGGAACGTACCAGTTTTTTTTTCATTTTTTTGTTTTGGGGTGGGTTCGCTCGAGTTTGCGGAAAAACACACTGTAGATGAAAAGCCCCGGAGTTAGAGTCAGAACGCGCCCGAAATGTTGAGGGCAAGTGTTTCCCAGTGTGTCTCTGCTTGTGTACTATGGCAGGAGGGAGGGGGGATGGGTGAAAGGGCTGTTCGGGGTGCTTGTTTGCTTGTAGATTGCCACAAAACACAATCCACCCGGGTGCGCTCCTACTGCAGTTAGAGGATAAAATAATTCACCACTGTGGAGTGGTACAGTGGGAAATGGACGCAAAGGGGGTTTAACGAAAGTGCGACATTAATTAGAATCCCTGCCCCTATCGAAGGGTGTGCGGGGGCACTTGATTTGTACGAGGCATTCCCGGGGTCATGAATGAATTTAGGCAATTATGCAGGTCAGGTCAGTTTTATGGGTAAATAAAAGAATAAATAGAAAAAGAGTGCGTAACAAATTTCGCATCGTGAGTCGTACAGGTGCCCCTTTTCACAATTTCTAAGTGGTTCTCTAAATGCTTCCACTTTTCGCAATTTTTCTCGTCTCTTTGCCATGCCACCCGGTAATTTTCAACCGGTGCTGAGAGGTAGCTCACAACTCTGTAGCCCGACTTAATGTACTTCCTGTGCGTACGGAGACCTTAATTAGGGCGGAATAAGGGATACAATATTGTAATTTGAATTACCCTTCGCTCGGGAAGGTTGACAACCTGCCTATTTCCTCGTAATGAGACTGCTGTAATGCAAATTTAAAGGGCAACCTGCTTAGGGTCGTGGCATACATTGCTCCAGTCGAGCTGGGCAACTTCCAATTGGGGCACCGGCACAAAAAATTAAAACGAGACACTCCAATTTTCCTTTCCAATGGAGTTATGCCAACTGCAGAAGAACTCTTTTCTTTCTTTTTTGTTTTTTATTTTAATCATTAACCCTCTAATTTGCTTAAATTTGCCTTCAATTACAGACTCTGTCTTAAGATGTGATACTAACGTTTTTCTAGAAGTTCCTTAAGACCTAAACAAGGAAATAACAAATTTGTACGACTGTTACAGTTCTAAAACGAAAAGTAATAACTATAGAAATAAGTCTTTAAAGAAAACAGAGGATCTACAATAATTTCAGGGGTATTGAAATAGGTTTTGAAACGAAATATTTATTATTATATCGATTTAACAACTTTATCCATTTTAAGGGGGTATAATAAAAAATTCATGAGGGGTACAAATCGTTTGCCACATCCATAGAGCGAGAAATAAAGCTATTGACTTTAAACGTATTATCCATTCAGACTATACTACGAGTACTTTGAAATTGTACTTTTTCTTGAATTATTTTTATTTTCTGAAACTGGTAGAATAGTGTAGTCAATAAAACGCTAACGGTCATAAGTAAAATGCAACAATAGTTTTGCATGAATATCAGTGCTATTTGGTGTGAAAATCATGTCACGTTTCTTTAGAATTGTGCTCGTATCGGTTCCATTTCATGGCTTGTAAATGTTTGTTTTACCCGTATCTAAAAGATGAAGTAATCGACATTCTTTAACAATTTTTATGATCCTGCTTTAAACAATTTGATGATGTAAACTGAAAATATTTTAATGCATGAACTAACAGAAATGCTTTGTTCTAGATTTCTATACTTTTTAATTCTTATTCTGATAGTATTAGTTTTTGTTTCATTAAAATTGTTTTAAGGGATTGGATATAAATAAAATTCTTAGCAATAAACAGTTTGCACTACTTTTATTTAAATTTATTGTATTTATTAATTTAAAACACAGAAATGCGTGCTTGTCATCAATTATGTTGGTTCACACAAAATTCCTGACAAGCACGCATTCACGTTATTAATTAATATAATATAATGTCCGAACGGCAATTTGAATAAATTTCTTTAGTTATGCAATAAAATTACATTCGAGATCAAGAACGGTTTAAGTAAGGTATTTAATTGTAGCCCTATAAAAAAAAACAAATTTAACTGACTTCCAATTAAATATGTCTCGCCTTCCAGAAACATAATACGATCAAAAGAAAACACCCCAGTCATTCAGGGAACAAGACAAATAAACTCAAAGTCTAACTAATTAAACCATTCGACGGAAATGAAATATCAGTGGCTCATTAGAAAACAAAAGGCTCAATAGCGTGCCAAGTTAAGCTGCATACATTTTTCAATAAGGCGAAAAGCGAAAATGGTAGAAGAGGAGAAAAAAGAAAACGAATCAAGAAAAAAAAAAAATAATATGTGAGGAGGAGGAGGTGAATACTTGAAACGCTTTATCGGCTACTTTCATGCAATTAAGCGAGCACAGATCAAGATAAAGTGGCGAGCACCGATCGCCTGCTTATCGCGGAAATTTCACTGAACCTGCGGGGAGCGCGTCAAGTGATAATTGTTACCAGAGCATTACCACACAATGACTCTGATTGATCATATAATAGGGGATCGTACTGGCGCGCGATCGCACTTACACACATAGAGAATTGCTTGAATTACCCCAGTTTTGTCATGATCACCAAAACTGATCTATCTAAAGAGAGAGTCGCCGCCTCTTTATGTTCGCCAAAGTGAAGATTGCCGATCTTGTAAGGGATCGCAGAACAGAGCAGGCGAAGAGAAGTAAAGTGATACTCTCATGATCGGAGATTTTTATGTGAAAATCATGTGAGCTCTGTGTGTGCGAGAATAGAAATTTTTCCCTGGAGTTGTTTTTCTTTATTTTATTTTAGCTGCAAGCACGGCCTCAAGTGAACCAGGCAGTGTTCACGCGTGTATGGGTTTGAAAATTCCAATTCTTTGTCCCTTCACGAAAATTAAAAGGCCATAGGAAGAAAAGGGAGAAATTTTTGTGAAATTCGAGGAAAAACTTACTCGCATCATATTACTGGGAAACATTTCAGGTATATTGAGACCTGAGAATTAGTTGCAGAGTCAGCCTTGAAGTGTTTCATCTGCGTTTAAAAAAAAAAAAAGACAAATAACAAAAAACCGAAATATTTCCGGTGGCGACTTGTAGAAATTCGCAATTCATAATAACGACTACCATAGATACGAAAATGCCACCGCTCTGAACTTGGGGGGCCATAGGTATTACATGGTTGCCCACACATTGGGGCCGTGCCCCAGAGCCCCTTCCCCTTCTCATCCCCTTCGTATGTGTGAGACTTTTTGAAGTTCGGGCAGAGCGCTAGTCGTGTGTAGAAAACTAGTTGACCATTCGTGTGAGACGTTTGACATTGATAAAGAGATTTCGAGGCGTTTGAATAATAATTATGAATTAAAAATATACTTTCGGTCGGTGTGGGCAAAAAATTGCGAATTTTCAACAAAAACCCACCCACAGATTTACTTCCCTGGGAGGTGGTTCATCGATTCAAACAGTCGACAGGTGAGATATTGCCGGTGACATAAATTATGCTGTGGCTATTTGTCTCGATTGAATCGCGTTGAGATTATAACGGTACTTTATAGGCTTTTATTTTTTTTTATATACACATACCCACATTTTATAGTCTGGACAGACAGAGTCAATGATATTTTCTACCTAATAAGGAAGGAAAGGAAGGTTAATGTGTTAAGGCCGGTGAAATACCTAAAGAAAATGTACATCATACCGCCCGCACTATTGAGTCTGGTTTCAAGTATGTAATAGGCCTTAATCTTCAGACAGGGCGAAGACCTCATCTTTTAAATGAATTGCAAAAGAACCCCAAATGATATTTTAATAGTTTTCTTTCTACTGCTTGTAATCGAATAAATCAAATTCGTGCATGTTTAGAAGTTTCTTTATTCCTCCGTAAAATCTCATACCTCATAATTATTTCGTAAATCTGACACTTGATCCAGTAGTACCCTATCAACGAGACGAATTTAAACTCTAAATAAATAGTAGACAAAAATTATACATAATGTCTAAAGTTGTCTAAAATCGTGTTTTATTTTTCAAACAGGATATTGACGGATAATACTTTTAACTCTTTCAAATTTGCAGATTTTAGCTTAATAGCCTGTGACTTTAAATTAAGCGTATCTGACTTTTTTCTATTACTCTGCAAATGCAAATGACTAAACATCAAGTTAAACCACAAATTCTACTTTATTTTTATTATTTACTCAGCAAACATTTACGGATCATACTGACTATTTTTATTAGATGAATTCTATTCTGAAAGAACGAACACTTTTTAAATAATTTCAATATGGTAAAATTATACATAAAAATTATATCACTGTAATGAGTTTCTTTTATTTTCAAATTGAAATTTTTTCAGTGTATCCATTGCAAACTATTTGAAATGTGTACAACGGAAAGAGTTTTGGAATTAAAAGCGACTTTGTAAAAAGGACGGTTCAGTTTAATGTCGGTAGTACAACATTGGACACATTCAATTGAAAGTATTTCCTCTTGGACTTTCCTTTGCTGTTTGCTTACTTTCCCCCTGCAAAGCGAGGCCCCTCTGTCGGCACGATTTTAATGTGCAGATTTTCAGAAGATGCATAAACCTTACTTCTTTCTAGGTGGGTTCCCTGCCTTTTAGTGTCAGAAACTGTGTGAAGGCTTCTTCATAAAACCCGTGAAGCTATTCGTTAGCAATTATTGCTAAAATACATACCTAGATAGGGAAAGCGACTTTAGTGCTTGAGTCATTAGCCAAAGATAATTTCCGAGGATAGTAGCCAATGACGCAAAGATTTTCCGCAGACGGGCTTTTCGGTAGTCAGGTCTTAGTAACATGCTGAGACTTTTCGCCAAACTGTGAAAAGTCCATTCAACACGTGCCACCTGTTTTTGTTTTTTTTTGTAAGGCACACCAAAAACAGAGGCCAGTTCGAGAGAGCTCAATTTCGGATGGTTCGTTTTTGTTTGAGGCCCGATTATGCTTGATGCTAGCGCTGTTTATGTTGTTTCTATTGTTGTTGGTGTCGCAGAAGCGGTGTCGCTACGCTTCTTATTTCGTTTTCTTTACGTTTGGTTTTCGAAACCACTTGTCAGCATCTTGTGGCTTTGCATTTACGCCTATTTCTATACGCCTAAGCCCGTGAAGTGCTTCCGAGTGGTGAGTTGAAAAGAGACTCCTCGCTCGAATCGAGTTCAAGTGCGCACAAGCGTCGTCGTCCGTCGCACCGATAGTGCGTTGCGTACAGTAGCCAACGGTAGGCAGCTGATTTTTGAATATTATCGTCGATGTCGCTTGTTAAACGAGAAGGAGGCCTATGTTTTTGGGTGACTGCCCAATTTCTGTAATTAGCTTTCAGCTTAAGGGGAGAGGGACCGAATTGAAATTAGCTCATGTGGCTGTCGTCCGTTTCTTAAATGAAATATGCAAACATACAAAATCCGATGAGCGCTTTGCGCGCTGGCCCAAGAGTGCGAAAACGTGTCATTCATAACACGTGTGTGGTGGCAAAAATAGATTTTCTTCTGTTCTATTTATAATGCTTTTTGAGTGTTTTGAACGAATTTAGACTGTTACGGAATGTTTGTGGGAACCAGGACCAACAGATGATTGCGATGAGTAGTCCAGGCGGTTCAGGTAGAGCGTCGGGGATGCCATAAATTCAGATTCGCCGCAGCTCGCTTAAGCTGACTAATAAAACTGGTTTAGCATTAAACAGCACCTTCTTAATGATCTCAGCACCCTAGTTAGTAGTTTAAGTGGCTGGTGGGATTGACTCAAGCAGCAGGTAGCACCTCAAGAGGCAATTAGCACACTCCTAGAGGCACTTAATAAAATTTGTACGGTCTGTGACCGCAAAACAATTTTTTTTCAGATATTCTATCCGGTAATTGAGTACCTAGACAAAGTGGCAATGTTAGGGTCAATTACAGTAACCGAAATTTGCAAACACCCTTGAGAAAATTGTTTTGTCAAGGGGTTTCTTGAAAAAATAAGTAATAAATCGTGCTATAATAAGCTGAAAGGAACTGGACCATTGCATATAAAATATTAAAAATACCGGCAAGCATAAATCGGTTATTTTAGCAAAGTTTATTAACTAGTAAGATGTAGGAAATTTGTATAGTCTTAAAAAGCTATAATGAAAATATTTTCTTTTAACACATGCATGTATAAGGGGCCTCTGGCAGTTCAATTGTTAGCAGGTTGGACTACCGTCCCAAGAGCTGTGAGTTTGAATCCCACGCTTAACGATGGTTTCCCGGGCTATGTGGTAAGGCAATGGGGCAAAAAATGACCTAAGTGTGTCTTTCTAAGCAGCCACACCAACCTAATCTAACCTATAGATGCATAAAATTTATCCTCTTTACCCCAAACTTTAAGGAAATTCCTAGAACTGTTTTTTTTTTAAAATGTATGTGGGCTTAAACAAAATCTCGTTCTCAAGTTCTATGCTAGGATCACTGTAAGCAATCCTAAAACGAAGAAACAGTTTATTAATTATTTATGCAATGGGTCCAGTAAAAGCCTGATTTACAACTTTCACCAGTTTCTTAATGTAATGATAAAAAAAATAAAGTCTTTTCCTTTTGTAAAGCAAGTGAAATTGGAACATTTAGTTTGATCAAACAAAGAACTAATTTGCCACTTGGGTCAGTTCCGTTTTAAATTATTCGATCGGATTCAAGTTCCTTGGACTTGATAATTTCATTTCGCATTGCATACAAAGCGAATTTGAGAAAATGAAAAATTGAACCTGTCAAGGCGCAAATACGAGAAAATAAAACTTAATTGTACCAGAGGAAATTAATACCTGCAGGTGCGGGGCACGGGAGCAAAATATCAAACAAAGGCCCCATCGATTCGTGTGTTTACACACGGTGCAACAAAGGCGCGCTTGATCGTCAGAAGGTGCTGCCATCTGCGGACGAAACACTCCAGAGACGGCCCACTAATCTGCGCGGGGTATCGACCGAACGGATCAGTTGCACCCGAAGGTCAATGAAGTCATCACACTGAAATGGGTTAGCCGATCGCCAACCAAAAGGACCCTCTTAAAATTGAATCGCTTGCGATCCTCCATTGTTCGCGATTCGGTGATCATTTGCAGGCCCCCCACAGTAGGGAAATCGGGCGTCCCTGAATCGCGGGATTAGCTCCGTGATCTGCACCGCACTCATCCGTGCCGCACAGATCAGAGCTTGCGGCTGGTTATGACTTGTGCGATCCGCTGCCGTTTCTTGGTAGCAAGTTCACATGTTGCCGCAATCGCAATGGTAATAATCGCCGTCGAGACGGCCCGATCCGTGGCTTTGTGTAGCGCACTAAGCTTGGGGGCTCCGGTCTCCGGGCTCGAGCGCTGAGCTCAGCTCGACTTGAAGCTGCTCGCGGACGGCATGGTTCATCGTCAGCGGAGCGGCCGCGTGCGGGATTTTTATTTTCTTTAACTTCCATTTCTTTTATTTATGTTTTTTAATTTTTTTTTTGTTCTGTATGTGGAGAGGATCGCATTTGAGTGATGGCAACTTGCGCGGAATGTTAATTTTGTAACAGGTCATTCGGATGAAACCGTTGTTTTGACTTGATGGCGGCAAGCCAGCGATCCTCTCATCGTCTTTTAAAGGCGGAAAATTATGAAACTTTTTTCCTTCTATCTCACTCGCGTTTCGATACCAGCGCAATGCTTTTTCTTTCAAAGTCTGAACAGAGCCCCGGATTTGAGGAATGAGACCGTGGCCAAGGCAGTTGAACATTGGCCCGAGTCTGGACAGTGGTCTGGGGGTTCAGTCGACTGGAATTGATGACAGGCTGACTTCTAGGCAAATTAAACGGGCAGCTTGATGGGGCTAAGGATGACTAGCTCTGTACAGTGGCGATTGCTCTTAATCGAACCGACAATGTGCGCCTTAATAGCAAAAACATGAAAACTGGCAAGATTAAAAAAAAAAAGAAAAAGATTTATTAATGAAAAGCAGGGCGTTAACCACTAGTTGGGATTCTTTGTAGGCTCCCCGCAGATGTACCTTCCATTTAGCACATAAATGGAAACATTCCGAAGATCTCCTGAAGCATAGACCGTGCCGACGCGAAGATGAACAGAGACAACCAAATCGCTAGGAATTACTCACCGAGAGGCAATTTTTATTTTTTTTATTTTTTTGAGGGCTTAATGGGGCCTCGAATATGATTAACCGAAACTGCTCCGTGGGCCGACTTAAGCCCAACCAACCAATCAACTTAGCGGGTGTATTTGGTTATTTTTTTTTTGCAAAAATTGATGGCCTTAGATGAGATTTTAATGGTGGCCGGACAAGATTCAGTTCTGCCACGAACAGGTAAAGTGGGTTCTGACACTCAAAAAGGCGTAGAATTGTTTTGCATGCCGCGATGAGCACAGGAAAGGTCCACCCAAATAGATGTGAAGTCACCAAATACCTCCAATTTCATATTCCACTTTTGTTTCCCATTCATTTGTAAGTAGGTTGAATACGGATTTTGGGCTTAATGTACACACGTCTGGTAAAACATTTTGTAATTACATTTTTAACTTAGCTGTAGAAGATTATTAAATATTTTTAAATAATTAACTGAGACCGATTTGGGATTTCAGGCTCGTATATTTCTTTTCCGTAAATTGATTTACAAAAAATGGTAAAGCAATAGCAATTTAAAAACGCCTTTGCTTTGTACATTTTTTACGAAATGTTTGAGGACAGATTTTTTAACTCTAGATAACTAAACAGTCGGATATCCGAACCCTACCCGTTTTATAAATTTTTAGTTACGTACATTTACTACGTCGAATTTATTTCGTTTTTAATTTAGTAAAAATGTCGAAAATCAATAGGGAATAGTATCGGTTTTATACTCACAGTCCATGAGACGTTTTCCTTAATTCTTATCTTTCTTTAAGTGATACCATAACCAAGTCCAAAAACTATGCTCCCATACCATTTTCATTGTAAATCTTATGGGTTTTCAGGAAAAGAAGACTGCAGGCTGTAATAAAATTTAAAGTAAGCCTATTTTAATTTTTGTATGGTACATAAAAATTAAAGGAACATATTATGGAATATCCTTTTGAAAAAGGATTACATTTTACTTAATAATCAAGAGAACCTTATAAAATGATTAAGAATGTTTTTCTAGAATTGCTTACCTTTATTAGGGGTTATTTCAGAATCTGTTGGTGGGAATTGAATGTGGGCTTCATACATTAAATGCGGATTTCAGAAACAAAATGTATGAAATCCGCATTTGCATTCCTGCCAACGGATTCAGTAATAAGCACAATTATAAATTTTTTTTTATATAAGATTACAGCAATTATAAAATTTAAATTTACAGACACCCTATACCTCGCGTTTTGAACCACATACCTAAGACAATGTCCTTTTAAGACCTAAAATGATATCTGCATATGACCGAAAGGTAAATCTCAATAGAAATTACGTGGTAAAAGTAAAGTATCTGACCCTACGACCAATAGCCCCATAATGAACCTTAACAGATTGATTAGAGAGAAAGTTATGGGAAAATACTTTTCATCGACCATTAGCAGTTATTCCCCAATTAAATGCTACACTAAAAACTAACGATGTAACACCTATAGGGACCATTTACTTTCCACCTTATTTTTGTTGATAACTTTCCCATCTTCAGAAAGTGCTCAAGATTTCAACCGCCAAAATCAACTAAAATGCGACACATCCTCAAAAACAAAAAAACTCTGGTTACGCAACACACGCAATAAAAAGAAAGCGGAGTAAAAAGATTTTGAAACTGAAGTTGAGGAGACCCCGTCCGATTCGAAAGCCCCAAAAAACACCACCATCATCATCATACAGCAGCACCCGAAGCCCAACAATGCCCCTCGCTCCCCCCATACCTGAGAGACACTTATCACGCACAATGTTCTCTGCAAGTGAAACTCCCCAAGGCTAAATAGTTCACTTGAGGGAGTTATGCAATATTCCGCGCGCAGTGTCACATAAGATGGAGAAGTCGATCTTAAAGACGTAGGCAATAGCGGCAATAGGGGCAGGGACAGGGGGAATTGTGCGGTAATTTAAATTATATAAAATGTATGGTATTTTAAATTATTTTAAAAATAAATAAATGTAATATGTCCATTAAAATTTTTTTGGGGTAGGGGGTTTCGTCAGAAAATCAGGGCAATATTCTTGTTCTATCTTTTTTACTATGATACTTTAGCATTGAGAAATGAGATAGATAGGTCCAAGGAATAAAATGCACCATGATAATAGTGGCGGCGAAATGCTGTGCTGCCAGGGGAGGGAGGGGGGCTGCCCCAGAACTCTGTGGATTATTTCAGAGGCTCAAAAGACCGTGGCTCGCTTCTCCTGCTGCTGCTGCTGATGCAATGGATAAAAAGCCCACGGACGTTTTGAAAAGAGCAAAACGGCTTTGAAATTATGAATACATCAAAAAAGAAGAAAAAAAATGAAGTACCAAGCCGCACGGCATGGCAAAGTTGTGGCTGTAGACCGGCCGAGTGGCGGTTTTATATCAACGGATAAATCGTTGAATAGATGCGGCCACTGCAAGACTCTGCTCAGCCACTCAGCATCGAAGAGCAGCAGCACACCACGAAGGCCTCTATTTAGCCAATTCGCGCTGTTGTCGCTGCCTCCGTGCAGAGACCACACAACCCCTTTCTACCTTCCTATCTTCCTCCTTAAAGCATACATTCGTAAAGTGTGCAACGTATAGATAAAAAATAATAACAATAATAAAAATAATAATAATAAAAGAAAAAAAATATGATTTTTATGCAAGCAAAGCGAATATAGCAACGATGATAGTCTCAGCGAGCCAAGGCTTTTCCTTACTCGCGCTGCCTCGAAAGCGAAAGACAGCAGAGAAAATGAAAATCCGAAGACAAAGGCGACTTGGGAGGAGGAAGCGAGGCATTGCTTCTATGGGGGGAGGCCGAAAGTGTCTTAGAAGCTTGGTCGAGAGAAGCTTTTGCTTCGACGGAGTCTCTACAACTAGGGGGCTTCTATTTGAAACCCTTCCCACGCCTGAACCCTCCCCCCCACAACCAGCTGAAAATTGAATGTGTGGCTCGGTTGAATCCGAGAGCCTCCTCCAAAGTGCGGCTGTGGAGACAACAGAGCGGCTTCTACGACGACGACGACGATGATGATGATGACGATGACGACGATGGCGACTAGCAGCAATCATGGGCTTTTTCCTCATTTTGCGCTCAACCATGTTTGGAAATTACGGCCCGAAGTAGGTTACTATGTCGATCGACTCGAGCGCTCCGTTGTTTCCACAGCCGCATCTCGGAGATGAGGCTGACGAGGAGCATTTCAAGGCAAATTGAAGTGGGAAAAACAAAAAACTGCATAAGAATGGGCAAAAGTGGCCGAGTAAATGCAGTCATTACTTCCTCCCGAGATGACCGTTTCATAACTTGCGCGAAAGATGAACCACCGGAGGAGTACTCTCGCCCCCCCCCCCCCCCCCCCCATCCCTCACACAGCCTTCAGTTAGTCAGCTGGAAAGTGTGTTTGACCAACTCACGGCTCGGACTATGCTGACGGGTGCTCCGTTCTGATATTTTTAGGTACTTTTTCTTTATTTATTTTTCGTATTCCTTAAAATCAAAACATTCCCACGAAATTGCCCTATTATTTCGACCATCAGCCACTTTGTGGCTATCTCTACTACTAAGGTGGGGGAGGGGTGGTTGATGATACAATCACGTGACTGTTTCACGTGATGTTTTCTTCACATTCCAATGTTTACCTTTTGACGAGAGAATGTAAAAGCGTTTTATTTTTGGAGGGAGGTATCTGGCTAAATATAACCCGCTGTCCTTCCCATACTTTTGTGGGAAATACGTTGCTTTCCGAAAATGCTGGGAAATTTCATTTGGATAGGCTGTTCGCGTGGAAAACACGAGTGATGCTTAAAGTTGTGGGTGGTCACAACTGGGAACAACAGAATACCCTGATTATTAGATACTTTGTTTGCGTTCTTCGGGATAACGAAACATTTACGCAATTCTCAATTTCTGTAGATGTGTTGTTATTAAAGGCGCAATAGGGGTCCTACTGATGAATGGGGCCATAGAGATAGGCGAAATATGTTGCATGTGGGTACTTTAGAGATGCATAATTAATCGTTAATCTGAAAATATAACCCTGCTTACGAATTCGTTTTTATAAAGAGCGTATTTTTTCCTCTACAAGCATTTTTTATATACCACACTCAATAAACTCAATTTGTTTTTTTTTCTGTAATCGGTAGCTTTTATACGTTATACAATAAATAGTAAGAAAAATATGTATACATTTGGGAATTACTTGAGAAAGCTACGACTTTTACCAGGGGATAGAGCTCGAACCAGAGTAAATAGAAAAACTTGCTTTAGCGAGACTATTTGCAGCTTAAGGGCCTAATAGAGCTAATACAGACCCATATCAGGCCGAACGTTTTATTCCAAGCTATCATTTCGCCTATATGAGGCTTCAACAGTTTATAGAATAAACAGAATGCTAACACTACGCGTATATTAGGCCCAAAATGTCTAAAAAGTTAACTCCTATATCGAGCCCAAAATCGTATCTAAACCACAGTGTCTATAGAAAAACCAAAATTATTTACACTTGTTGTAGAATTTGACTTGATTATAATTCACACTTGATCTATAAATCAAGAGGATATATGGACCGGCCTTGAATTCGCTTAATTGTGCTGTGGCAGGTGTATACAGACTGACGAAATTAGCCTGTAGCAGAACTGGATCGAAACGTCCGTTCTTATTTTGGATCCGCCTGCTTTGGTAGACGAGCAGAATATAGACAAATATAAAACATACATATAAAATTTAGTCCGTCGAGGGTCCCAACAAGTTATTACGATGGCGCGTTGTGAGCTTGTTTTAGGTTAATCTTGAGCTGTTGACTATTCGAATTTTTCGGCGTGTCGTAGGCTTGTAAATCTAACTTTTTAGGCGTAGATGTTCACTAAGGGGGCGTACTTTGGACCTGCTGATATTTTGCCAAAGGTCTCGTTAAATTTTTACTCGACATATCCTTCAAATTGGCGCTTCGATGCTTTTTAACCAACAGTGCTACCCGTGGCTTTGCTGACGATGCCTTCTCAAGCAATTTTTGTTCTGACGAGGAATGCGATCAAAAAGACGTTAGTAAGACTTTAGTGTACTAAATAAAGTAAGCATAATGCGATTAACCAATTAAAGAAGTACCTTTACCAGTTACGTGACAAAGCATATGTGTGAGGTCTCATTAAGGTGTAAATTTAATTACACCAAAATCAAAAAAAGCCGGGAAACAAAGGATTAATTTAAAAAACAAAAGAAAAAAATTTTTGCTCTAGCATATTATGCTACTTGAAAAAAAACAAAGGAGGCCCAAAATTGTAGCCCTGTGGAACACCAAACAGCAATTAGAAACAATCAGAAAAACTTTCGCGATTACATTTAACCAGTCATGGCCATTTATGCATTTCTAGCTTCCGGAAAACGGGGCTAACAAGTAACAATGGACGTAGCGCACTTGCTAGCTTACCACTTTCACTGGAGGAGGAGGAGATGGAGGTGGACCTAAAAAAAAAATAAAAAAATAAAAAAAAGAGGTAAATGAGAAGAAAAGCTCACAAATCTGCTTCTCTTTAGGCGGTGGGAAAAGAATTTAAAAATTTGAAGAGGATCAAAAATTTTCCCTGATGTCCCACTTGCATGAAAAAAAAAAAACAAATTCTATAATTAGCTGGAAAGGTATTCATCGGGAAAAAGGGTCAGCAAATAGCGAACACTTCCGGCGGCGCAAAGCGAAAAACGGGGCTTCCCCGGTTCGCGTCGCAAGCAAACCGTGAAGAGTGCCTCATTACAAGCTGCGAATTTTGTAACTGGACCACTCTCCACTTAGCCGTCCACTTATAAATCATAAAATCTCCCGTGCAGCGCCCCAACTGGCGGAGATGGGGCACGGCATGGAAGAAAGCAGCTCTCCGCCCAGAAAGATAATCTCATTACAAAATCCAGACTAATTTTGAAGATCATTTCGCTACGGTACTTCCAGTTTTGGCACAATTCAGCGGTGCACGGAGTCCCGTCGCGGCTCGCCTCGTCTCGCCCCGAGCTTGTTCAGAGATACTCTGGCTCGGTTATGGATCGGGAAGGCGGGATGGGAGAGGCAGCTCAAAGGAATGAAAACATTCGCTTCACGTACAGGAGCCGCTGTCGACGGCGTCGACGTTCTGGCGCTTCTTTGCGGATGAAATGGGGGGGGGGGGGGCTGGGCTGCTGCGGAACGGTCGAGACCAAAAATGTGAATGCTACCAGAAAATAGTAGCTTACGAGCTCGGGTAAGAATGACAGCCACCGGGGTGGGGAGTTGGACAGAAGCCCTTCAGCCCCTAGGTCGTCGCCGGAGCCCTTGGTGCTCCCGTCGCCCACCCGCCCCCGTTGTCGCACTAGCTTCAGTTGCCAGCTGCCATATGGAAATGTTCGCAGAGGATTTGCCTCACCCACTCTACGCTGCGTGGCTGTGACAGGTGATGTTTTCGTTTGGGGGCCCTGCCACCAGTACCTACATATACATCGTGGTGCTCCGACTGAGTGAATGAGGAGGCTTAGGTGCGCGAGGCGGTGAAGGGGCAGCAGGGGCAGGTATATGCGGCCCATACACAGGTAGATAGGCATACCTGTGCAAATAGATTACCGAAGGTAAAAAGAAGGCGGACACCCGGCACAGGCAAGGTAAACGAGCTAGAAACACAGAAAAACAGACCCAAAGAGAGAAATTTTCCCGTAAAACGTTAAACTTTTTTTGTGGTCACACTCACTATCGGTCAAATGCTTTTATTACAATAATTTAAATAATGTAACCAATAATAACTAATTAGAGGGCATGCAAGCCAATACAGGGTGCTTCTGAACTATATGAAGGGGGGGGGTATGCTATCACATTGCCCTTTTGAATCGGATATCAAAAATGATCAAAGGATAGAATTTTATTGCCAATTTATTGATGATAGGTTTATTAATAATGCAAAAATAAAAAAATCATATTCAAATTGTTTCAAATTTAACTAAAATACGTGCTGAACAACTCCAACCTAACGTCAATTAGAAGACCATATAGAATCGATTTGAAGACCTCCGTTTATTAAGTTGCGAAACACCCTGTGGTATGAAATTTTTTGTTTTCCGTTTACATTTCTAATTTCAATATCTCATTATTATAAATTATATGAAAAAGAGTCAAGTGAGAGTCAGGCAGGAACATTTTTTCTTGTTGGTTGAATTTGTAGTTTGAAAAAAAAAAAAAATGAAATCATCATACCGAAACTACAACGATGTATCACTTGTCATATATTAAAATAAATTTAAAAGGAAAGACTTAATCTATCTAGATAACATCGTTTAAAGACGACTTTTAAATAAATTATGCTGTTTTTAAAATAACTAATTCAATTAATTGTGGTAGTAATTTTTGAATGATAGAATGCTGCAAGAAAATATAATCCTTATATGCATGTAGTCCGTAACATAAAATTAAGTACAAGGGGGTTTTCGGAGTTGTTAATTTTAAATCTGCTGCCAAAACTAATGAATTCAAGATGGCGATCTGTCAAATTCTTAAAAATTGTGATAGAGACATCGATATACAAGAAATGTGGAAAGAAAATGCTTTTGCTCACTCCTGCATAGAATAGAGGAATACCCGTTTGAAGCCCGAATGACTTTGGAAGGCTCTCGTATGATCGGCGCGAAAGTAAGCAGGCACGTCGTTGGCTGTGGCGCGGTGCGGTGCGATGCATCGGCAAGTAGGGAAACGCTCTGTAATCGTTACCTTGCGCTGTTAAGTAATCATCAGGCGGTGTTTCACAGCCACTGCGCTGTCACTCCATGGCCGCGAGCCTCGCTAGCTCAAACAATGACCGCCCTGCCTGCCCTGCCCGCGGAGCGGATTCACCTGGCCGCTGCCATCCACACGATCCACAGCCTCTGGGCCTCACTCTGCGACCGACCGCCTTAGTTCAACAGCGCCAGTGGAACACGTAATTAGCGGTAGCTGGGGACGTCAGGGAAATATGAAAAACTGCCCACGAATGATTGAGCCGTTCGATTTTGCTTTTCTTGGCGCGATGAGATATAATTGCGACCGCAGGGTCCGTCGAGATAATTTCCATCTGATATATGTGCCCCGCGCCGCTACGTCCGCGGCAGCTTTTTCTTTGGCCACTTCGCGCAGAGGTGTTGAGAAAATTACTCATCTAATTCGATGCGGACTGATGTGTTTCACATTAATTTTCCCAACCGAAGCCGGTTGAGAAAATTTTCACCGAGAAATCAGCTCGATGGACAGCAGCGGCGCAATTTGATGCAACGAAAGGCCTTCACCTGTGCCCCCTCAGCGTCTAACAGAAGTAGGGAGACGAAGAGACCATGTGACCTCTTTTTATGCCTTCAATCTCGGACCTTTAATTCATAGCAAACGTTTCGCTACACCTCATTATTATTTTTCTACCAAAGAGAGAGAGAAAGAGATAGACACTGCACTGTCGACCATTAATGGCCGGTCATTATATGTCAAAAAAGACCGTTATATAAAATGGCCGCCCCGATATACTGGCAGATTTCATGCTGTGTTTTCTCCATTTAGAATAAAGTGAACTTCTTCGAAATTGCATTAATTAGATGACTGGAAATTATTTTATAAAGTCGTTCTGCCTGTTTCTAACAAATTATGCTCATGAAAGCGTTGTGTGGTATGTGCCGAAGCAAAACGCGCATTATACGCTGCCGTTTTCTGCGTGCGAAACACCCAGGGACTGTGAGAGATTAATGCAAAAAGAAGTGTGGCTTTTGAGCATCCAAGAGGAACGAGTTTTAACTTCAACACGCGGATGGAATAATCGATGAATTGAACACGTGGCGCACTTATGAAGTGTGGAATTATTATTATGTTTTTTTTTTTGAAAAAATCATCATTTTGAGGTTCAGGTGGTAACTGCGGATGTGTTTAAATCGAAAAATCCCGGAAATTACAAGGGGATTTTCTGGTAACTTATGCCAAACAAATTATGGCAGTTATTAAGCAGGTAAAATTTTACTTTCAAAAAGCATATTCCGAAACAGATGGGTCATGTATCTGTTGTAAAAAAATGTTGAAAATATTTACATCGTATTTCAGCTGGTTATTCATTTTAAAGAAGTTAGGTTAGGTTGGTGTAGTTGTCTAGAAAGGCGCACTTAGGCCATTTTGTTTTTTAAAAGAGTTAATCAAAACTAAAACGAATCAGTACAAATTTTTAGCAATACCTTCGGACTATCCCAGAATTGGAATTCACCCCAAAACCCCTTTTAACTCTTTCGAAAATTGAAATTTGCTCCATGACCGTTCTTTTCTTTTGAAATGTGCTTTTTGCAGCTAATAAACCCATATAAAAATAAAAACCGCGTGTAGAAAATTCCATCCAGACATCAGCTGAATTACAAATCGTAAAATTTTTGGAGACGGTGATTCCGATGATATGATAACTTCAGAAAATGATAGTTTTGGGTATTAACTTTATTAATTTATTATCATTAAACATTAGACAGTGGTTTTTCAAATTATGCACGTTAAAGACAAGATCGCTGAGGTATTCTTTAGCCGTTCAGCTTAAATTTTAAAGTGATACCTATGTCTTCAGTTGAACATGTCTAACTCTAATAAATAGTCATAGTCAGTCATATCTTAAAAAACTAACAAGACGATGACTATTGTAGGAAGTAAGCAGATCTGGTTCTAAGTTTTTTCTCTTACTATAAAATTAAACTTTCATAAGGCATCTTATTCATTCAATGGTATACAAAAAATACGCCACGTGTAATCTCCGTACCTCAAGTGCATGGAAAAGCTTTAGTGTGACACTGAAAACCTTACCCCACACCTCCTCAAATGGAGCACCCCCTGCTCTGGTGCGATTTCATATTTTCAAATATGAAAAACTCTACCGAGCAACGAGATAGTTTCTGAGCTTACAAAATATAATGCGACTTGTTCGTGACCTTGCAGAACGATTGAGCAATTCTTGTGAGCGGAAACTTGGCGCTGACAAAACATAATTTTTGCCTTTTAACACCGCGACCAAGCAGCATGTGTGCGCTGCTCTCTTGGCTTTAAGTAATGGACGTATTACGTGGAAGCAAACGGCCAATTCTCTGCGGTAATAGCAGAACACGTGCCGTGTCCAACGCTTCTAATGCCCCAGAGGAGCGCCCCCCTCACCCCTTTTTTTCCCCCCTCACAACAGAAGGGGATTTGCCTTTTGTAAGGCGCCAGCTGCCACCACCAGCACGCTGACCGTTCAAGCTGATGCAGCGCGTCTCTATCCAGCTTCATTTCTTATGCAGCCAAATAGCCTGAAGGGGACTAATTACTAATTTACGGGTACTATCGGTGCGCTCTACGCTTCTACGCTTCTACGCGACAATAACTCTAATTTGCGATTTGTTCACAATTCGAATTAGTGGCGGAAAGCTAAGAGTGCGCTGAATTTGCGTCTCATTATGGGTCGTGAAATTTGATAATTCCGATGAAAATTTGTGGTATTTTCGGCGAAATGTTCAAATTTCCTGGTTAATTAGTTTACCTGGCCAACGGCTCTCTCATTTTTTCCTCCCCGCAAACACTTTTTTTTTAATTATACCTGACTAGAGGTTAAAAAATTATTCAATCATCCACGCAGAACGCGGGGGAAAGTAGGCAACGAACGCGAAGAGATATATCCGCCAGCGACGGCGGCGTGACTTCATGCCTTTTTGATCGGCTAAATGCCTGTGAGGAGCAGGGATAGAGGAGGGGGAAGGGGAAGTGATCACCTCACGGAATTATGCAATACACCTCTAATTAGCTTTTTGCCGCGAAGTTTATCCGTCCTCTGTGCGTGTGGATGGATATTGGGAGGTCATCGAATTTTCGCATTCAGAGGACAGCGCCTTTCGTGCGTTTCACTTCCCGACTTTCCTTTATCCCAACAGAAATATTCTTCCCGTGTACGGCGAGGGGGTCTGTGGGATGAGGGACAAGAAACAAGCGAATTCCATTCCATTCCAACAGGCTGGCAAGGTGCATTCGCTAGTCCACGCGTCGAATAGGAACGAACGCACGTTCCACAGGCCCATGAACCGAAGGGAAAAGCCGTGAGCTGCGCGCGCACGTACGCGCACATATGTGCGATGCAGCTCAATGCGCTTCGGTTGTACAGGCCAAAGGTACTCTGTGCCCTCGCCGGGCCCTGTACCGGCAAGTAGCAGTGATCGAGCGGGTCGCGGATAACGGACCTTCAGTGGATATGAGATGGAAAATTTTAATTGTTCGAGCTCTTCTCGTTGTCGAGGCGCTTTTTTTTCAGTTCGCCTCGTTTTGTTTTCGTTTTCGCCCTGCTGCCCGCTAGGCGGCTTTAGATCTGTCTTCAGTTTCGCTGACTGGCGAACCTCTCGAAAGCACTTGTGGAAATTGTTTATTGCCGCGCTCAACGGCTCAACAGTAAGAAAAAGAGCGCGCGCGCGCGCGCGTGTAGTCCCGATCGGGGATTGCACCGATCTGCGCAAGCGTTGGACTGCAAAGCGCACGGCGTTCAGCTGCTTTTATTTTTAGCCTCCTTTCCTCAAAGTTTTCGTCATGATGCTATTTCGGATCAGCGCATTTACTCAAAAACAAAGGAGCTCGGAAGCTCACTGATGCGTCGATTTTATGACGAATTAATTTCTAAAAAGGCGTTAATTACCCCTCTGGCGCGAGCGGTTTACAGCAAATTGCCGGGAGGAGCTGATCTAAATTGATTTGGGACCGCTATTTTTAGACACAACACTCAACAATTTTACGTAGGAGGAGATAAGCATAAGCACAGATTGCTCTATTTATCCGAATTTGTGAGTCGGATTTGTTTTTGGAGATCTTTATAATTTAGAGATGTTTTCCAGTTATTCTGATGTCTGTGAACTATAATTTGAGCCAAAAAAGGAAACCTATATAAGGAAAGGTGTTCGACCTCGCAAAACATTTGTAAAATCCTAAGAGCCAAGTAGTTAGAAAAATAATATTCATTAACATAACTCCTAAAATTTATTGAATGTAATTTCGGACTTAAGAGTTTTCGAATTTTTATTTGTACTAAGTGCAACTTTGCAACAAATTTGAGGAGTCTTGACGAGGTATATGCTAATGATCGTCTAATCTTAATAAGGTTAGGCCCTGCCAAAAATATAATTCAATTATTATGTCTAATTCATATTTTTTTACAAGATAATGCTTCTTCCCACACATGTAAGACAAGCATGGGTTGCTTAATTTTGCTCTCGTGTTTGATTTGAACATTTTTTAAATATTGTTTTTAAAAAATCGTATTATTTGATTGACGTTATTTACGACTATCAACGTGTCAACGTGTTAAAGGATTATTTATATTTTTCTAAAATTTCTGACTAATTGAAATTCAATAGCGATATGCTGTTCTACGATTACTGTAATTGCTGTACGGAATTTAAAATATATTTGGATTGGTACCATTAACTAATTAAAAGTTTTTTGGCATTTTAATATTTTTAGAACAATCCTAAGATGAGCGATCAATTTAAATCTCTTGCAAAAACAGGAAATTGTTTTTTAAAAAATCAATTTTGCTATATTATTTATTCGCAAAAACAGCTTGAAATAACCAAAGAGAGATAAACTGAATCATCCGTCCTATAGCACTGATTTTGGTCCACAAAAAAAAAAAAAAAAAAAAAAACATAGACCAAAAAGAGTTCTGACATTGAAATGTTTTGGGTGCAGGTTAATGGCTTGTTAATCACCGCAATCAGCAGCTTCCTTTCGCGGATTTTTAATGGCTTATGATGATTTGTGTCTAGACGTGCCCAGTAATTGATCTTATGACACTTTTGTCCATTTTGCACCCAAACCAAGTAACAACAACAATAGCTGGCGACGACGATGACGACGAAAGACGTCGTTGTCGTCGACGGCGGCGGCAGTATTCCGGCCTTACGGTTGCGTTGTTGATGGGACATACAAAAAAAAACAACAAAAAATATACAAAATACGGCGAAGATGGAGCATCGCAGATGCGAGCGAGTGAGGAACCCTTTAAACGTAGAGAATCGAATATTAGGAGGAATTTTCGCGTTTCTTTAATGGCATTTAAATTGAGATATGTGGAGGCGGAATGCTCAAGAGGTTCTTTCCGCTAATGTTCCGCTCTTTTTGCCCCCGATAAGGAATGGCATAGCTTACTGTAGAGGAGCCCAAGAGTCTTCGGAGTCAATCACTGCTTCCGGACATGTTTTTAACGAAAATTCTGATTTCTTTGGATGTTTATTTTGGCAATCCCTTTCCACATTTAATGTTTTCGCATATATGCAAAATAAAATTTGTTTGTGTTTAAAATTATGCAAAGAGGATGTTTGGGTCATGCTGGGTGGTCTAATAGTTATTCATTATCTAAAAAAATTTACGATTTTGTTAAACGAAAATAAGTAATACAGTTTTCTAATCTTGTAGCTCCATACTGTTGGAGTACCACAAGGTAATCAATTTTGTCCTTCGCTTATTAAAGCTTGTAACGAAAAGTTCTGTCGTACCTATTAGCGTACAATAGAAGCATTTAAGAATTACACAATTAAAATTATGAAGTTATGTACATGAAATTGATTGAAATCTGAACCTTTATTTATAACTTTTGTAAATGTATATCAAAGTTGGAAGTCTGATCTTTTAAGGTCCTTAAAATGATTCTTAAAATATGGAAATTTTTATTTTTATAGGTTTTAAGGGTGATGAATTCGCTAGTTATTATTCGAATTCATGTTTATATCTATGCGCTTAGTTACGTAATAAAACAATTAAGCCAATTAATTTGCGTTAACATTGTGAACCGGAATGACCTTATCGGAAACCTATACGAGCATTCCTTGAATGCTTTAGAGTTGTACATTTTTGGTTTACTTTGATTCAGTTCAATTCTAAAATGTGAAGCTAAACAAACGAATTCGAGCAGCA
Organism: Philonicus albiceps; assembly: GCA_963969385.1. Lineage (NCBI taxonomy): Eukaryota > Metazoa > Arthropoda > Insecta > Diptera > Asilidae > Philonicus > Philonicus albiceps. The sequence continues at coordinate 41,588,732 of OZ017774.1, forward strand.
TAAATGTTGCCTTCGTCCTTAATTGTTATATTAGTTCAACTTGTTTACTGACCTTAAAACTGTTATAAAGAGTTGAATTCGGTCAGGACGTTAATTTTGTTTTAAGCCTGCCTCTATTTTGGCTTAATAGGGCTATTCACTAACTGACTAAGGTGGTTCTTATTCGTATTAAATCAAATCGATTTAACCATTCGAAATTCAGGACTCAATGCATTTTAGGACTGTCATAATGGTTTGATGACTGCCTTTAATTCGAAATCAAACATGTAAAGCTTTAAATTGATGTCTTTATTGAGTGAAGCGTACGATTTGTGTTATATGTAGATGGTCCTAATTTCACAAAGTCTATAGAATATTTTACTTTAGTGTCCTAGTGTCCACTAATAAAATTCATTTAATTCCCTTTGAAATTATAACGTGACTCCAGGGAACTTCCGAACGACTTCCCATTCCTTGTACTCTATCCCAAACCTTTATCCAATTCGCTTGAATAGCGGAAAAAGCTTTTGTAATTATATGACAGCCCTTTTGCGCGAATCTATATTTTACTCCAAGGCTCGTTGTCCTTCTGCTTTGAAATTGTGTGCTGCTGATTTATCCTCATTTTCATCTATCACGAAACGTAAGGCACGTAACCGAAGGATAAAATTGTAATTTCAGCCCCTCCCCCCACCCTCTGTTCTTCAGTCAACTCACTCTCTTGACTTCAAAAAAAAAAAAAGAAAAGAAAATAAATAAATAAAATGAAACGAAACGAAACGAAACCGCTAAACATCTATTGAACGATTAATGAAAATCGAAAACAATTTCCCACACTCCTCTAGTGCCGGAGTCGGCCGACAGCTCCTTGTATTCGGTCGCTGAGGGATTCGACAAAAATAGATCAGCGGATAGTTGTGAAAATGACACTCATAAGCGCTACAAAATTATTTTACACCAACACAGGGGACGATTTTGTCGCCGCAGATATTTCACTTTGCCTTCCACACACAATGGCGGAACGCAGACCAGATAAGCGCTACAAGTTTCTATGAACCGAAAAATGTCAGGCGAAGTTACAGGACGCCCCTGGGCGAGAAAAGAGTGGGGGGCAGGGGGCTATATGGCGGTCTTGTGCGGGGGGGGGGGAGGCCACATACCAGGCAGAAATGCGCTCTGCTCGACTCGACCCATAAAGGCAAGAGGGGAGGGTGGGGGGAAATGAAAAGAAAAAAGAAAAAAGAAAAAGAAACGACGAAAGAAAAGCAAAACACTCTCTGAAGAAGCAGAGGTAGTCCCCGACGACGACTGACTGCACTGGCAACCAGAACTTACGGGAAGGGGCAGCGCGGCGAGAAGGGCTGACTAGCTGTGGCCCAGCGAGCATGGACTGATTACAGATGGAAGGAAAGCAAAACACTGGCTGTGCGGAGGGCAAGGGGGCGTCAGCGGGTGGTGGCCACAAATAAAGTGGCATAAGTTATTATTGTAACATCATAACCCAATTAGTGAAAGTAGATTTGCTCATTATGAGCGAGCGGCCTTGTCAACTCCAAGGAGATGTGGTCTTACAACTGTAGGGCGAATTCGCGGCGAATATTGCCGTACAGATTGTGGAACTGTAAACCAAACCCTGTTTTATGCGAAGCAATTGCCTGCGGGACGAAAAGAAACCCCTTCTCCCCTCCCAAAAAAAAAAAAAACCTGCTTCAATATGATGGAAGACCCGCCAAGCTGAAAAAATGCAAATTTTCTATAATCGCCCGCTTAATTACCCTAGCCGTCAGCCACCGGAGCATAATCAGACGATTAAAACAACATAAGTCTCGGAACGTGGGGAAACCCATTTTTTTTGTTTTTTATTTACGCCGCCTTGCTTTGTGTTTGCGGACGGTATTTGGTGCTATCATTGCGCTGTGTGATTTCGATTTGAAGAGTCAAAGAGAGCGGGATACCTTCAGTGAAAATTGGAAAAGTCCATGGGCGAGGAGAAGCCACCTGAACAAAATAATGAAAAAAAAAGAGAAACACTGCCATACCAGCGCGCTTAAGTGAGGTCGATAAATGTGGCTGGTTTGGTTTGGTTTCGTTTAGCTTGGCTTGGCTTAGCTTAGCTTGGCGGCTCTGCTAAATAAAGAGAGCCAAGCGATTTTAGCTCGCGGAGAGCTCAACAGCGGCGATGATGGCATTCGTGCTGCTGCCGCATTTGTTTTCTTTTTCTCGCGACTTTGTTTCCTTGATTTTTTGTTTACATTTATTGTGTGCCTGTCCGGGGTTGTTGCTTTTTATTTGACTGCTTTCATGGGAATTTTGTCTTTTGTGCGCTTAAATAGAAAACTAAAAAAACAAAACTAGAGAAGATGAATTAATTCTTCTGCATTACCAATAACGGGGTTTTTAAAACGATTGGGCTGGGTCAGGTCGAGGAGAGGAGTGACTTAAATTTAAGCTTCGAAACACTCAACTCAGGCAGCCTTGCACAAACCTTGAGGCGTTCATTTCTGATTCAATAACCTTACCTCCTCTATGATGATGAGTAACATTAAAACCTCCGATATACGAGGGGATTACCTCCTCCGAACATTGAAACCAGTTGCTTGTTTTTTGAACTCAACAAGTTCACGGTAGAATTTTTGGCGGTACTGAAATAACAAAAAAAAAAAAAATAAGGAAAATTAATTAATAGCAATTTTTTATTTGGAATATATGTCAGCTAAAAATCTGATTATGTAAAACAAAAATCTTACGCAATTATGAAAAATAAAGAAAATTAAACTATAACTTTTCAAATCTAAATAACCCTTTAACGAATCTATCCTAAGAATTCTATAAATATCTTTTTGCATTTCACTGCTTTTGTAACTAACAAAAACATGCAACTAGGTATAGCATTGAAAACCCCCTTTTTGGATGCAATTGGTTATCTCACTGAGAGAAATTTTAGCCCAAACAATCATAGTTTATATAGATTCACTGCTATTTATATCAACAATTTCCGAATGATAAAAGTTTTATGATAGGAGAACCCCCCTATAATTTGTGGCACCCACGTTTATAGTTATTGAAATCCATGCTAAATAGGAATCCGGAGATATTTATATAGGATAATTTGTATAGACTGAAGTGCTATACAAAAGTGCTTTGCAAATATCGTTACATAAACTATTTTATCTAGATCAACTGCCAATTTTATATTGCCCTGTTCGATATATAAACAATTTAATATGGCATGTTCCTTCTTTTTTCTTTTGTTGAATTAATACCTTCGCCTCAAAATGGAATTTGTGATACTCGTCTATCAAAGTAAACGGCTTCAATCCGATAAGCCAAAACGATCTCATCTGCATGACTCGAACAATAACGGATTACAAGTTTATCTTTACAAATAATTTATTGAAATTCCAAGTGTGAATTATAATGAAGAGAAATATATAGATTTACGTAATCTACATTGGAAAAATTATATAGAACCCTCCAGAAAGATAGTTTGTTCTCCTATAAAGTTCATGCAATGCTATATATAAAATGTTTGCTAAAAAATATTGACTTAAAAAATAAATCATGAGCTTTAAAATGAATCTCTGCACATTAGTCGTAGGTAAATATAAACCGATTATTTTTTATTATTGATAAAAAATAACATTAATCTTCATCAAAACAGAGTATCTGAATGAATAACTTTCAGAATGTTTAAACATGTTTTAATCCTGCCGTCTGTGAATGTATTGCAATCAGTTCTAAGCTAAACAATGAACAGAAAAATGTTACTCTCGTATTGAATTTGAATTTTCCACAGTCTTGTTAAATATTGGCAAGCATTTGGCTATTGGAAACGTTCGCTCTGATTATGTATTATGGCCGTGTGCCAATTTAGGTAAATTCATACTTGACTAAACCTTTCTTATCAACCATAACACACACACAAAGAGTAATAATAAAGCGAAGGCGACAGAGTTTTGATGGCAGCCGATATGAAATTATTAGAAGCTTGACCCCATTGTGAATCACGATCAATGTGATCTAAAAGGTGTGGGGAGAATTTATGGCATTTTGGTAATCGCTGTGTCCTTAATATTTTTAACTAATGATAAGTTATGATAAGTTAATCGCAGTAAAGCACGAATTCCGATTTTAACTATAAGTTGATATGCTTCTTTTACGCTATTTTGTAGTATAGACCTAAAAACTACACATTACAAAACTAAATCAAAAGAGCAAAAATAGATAAAAACCTGTTCTGCGTTCAATGGAAATAAAAGTGTTAAAGCATAAGAAAATACTTTTTTTAAAATCAATTTTCTTATTTTTAGTAGTACTATTCATTTAGTTTATAAGGTTTCTGAATTACAAGTCGTATTTTCCTTTCTTCAAGCAAATTACAAAGTTTCTGAATTCATTTATACCACTATAATGCTAGAAGATTTGTATACTTCTTATAATATAAAAAAAAACAAAAACACAAAGTAATGAACTAAAAAAAATCAATGTAAAAGTGATAACAAATGAGCAATGTAAAAGCGATTATAATCCTTTGATATACATCCATCAAGTTAACATTTCCGCTTTTGACTGAATGATTAAAGCGCGCCCCGATAATTCGTCAAGAACAGATAAACTCAATTAATCCCCACCTGAATACACATCGAAGCGCGGCAGCGTCAGTACCTGCAAATTCCCAACCTCCTACCCCGTTAGCCCTTAACCCTAGTCAGTCGACCTGGCAGTGGAAAATCCCATTCTTATCATTTACCTCTGATTTAAATTCTCATCGAATAAAAGCAAACAGGTCAAAACGTAAACACATATGAAACTTTGGTTGCAAATATACCCCCCCCCCCCCCCCCCCCCACCCCACTCTGTCCCAAACCCAGTCTTCCCGATTCTCTGGTTCGTGTCCCGGCAGCCGCACATTGCCTAGTTCCCTTTTATAATAGAAGTGCAGGCAAACGTAGTACTACACCTCTCCTCCCGGTGTACTATAGTCACTATATGTACTATGGGGTGCTTCTCGTTCGGTTATCCGTATCGTAGTGAGACCGGATCGTAGCCACGTCTGCCTGCATCCATCCGAATAGCTAGTTGCTGGGAACGTACAATTCTCAGGAGGGTTCAGGCGGCCTGCACCTTGGGATACAGTGGGATGTGCGGAGGAGTGCATCATTACCGCGATACAAGTGGAATATGCAGCAAAGGGGAGTCATGCGCGACATCTGTATCTCAATAAGCGAGCAATTCCCTTAGTCCCTCCTTCAGGATGTGTGCGAACCCTCTAATGTTTCCGAAAAAAAAAAAAAAGAATTTCCCATAGCACATCTTTTCAAGTGGCCACAAAAAAATGTATATATACATGCATATATATGTAGAAAATAGAAAACTCTCTGGGTCCCTAGAAGCCCTAAACCTAGTGCACCCTTTTCCCTACCCCGCGCACAGGTATGCTTTTTGCGATTTTCCATACACTTTCAGTCAACCGACGGAGTTACCTTTCTTCTCGTCTTTTAGGTTTTATAGCCTCATAGCCTTCCCGGCCACCATAATCCTTCGTCGGTGAGCAGGTCACGAGTGTGTACCTTTACTAAAAGAGGTATAGTGTACCTAGAAGTCGGTACCCCCACTCCTTCCATCTCTCTACCCTAGAGTTCAGTGGTGGACGAATGAAGGCACTTGAATTGGGCATGAAACTGTTTGCTCTACCTTCGAATGTTCCTTTGGCACGCAACCCAGCACACAATATTCCTGGATTCTGTTGGAACCCACTAGGGGCCCTATAGGACAACCCACCAGCACCCCATGAGCGGTGGATGGTATGATCTGAGTAGGACGATGCCAAATTGAAACAGGGTCCTCTTCGCTATGTTGCGTCGCATCAAAGGACATAAATCATCGCACCACCACCAAAGCACACACATTCACATGAGGTGTTCATTCACTCTCAGTGCAGGCTAACGGGAGGGGGGAGGTGCGCACACGTGTGCATTGTGCAAGGGGTTCGCCTGCAATTCGTGCATCTGGTGGACCCGGCCAGTGGTGGGGGCATTCGAATTGCAAACGTACTACTATATGAATTTGCATTGCAGCGAGCTATGCGTTTCGGGGGACATACGATGCAATCGCACCGCACCACAAGCGCTTAACTTCCTCCGTGCCTCGGGGAGCTTGGGGAATGAGGTGATGCGCCTCATGTTTCTTTGAAGGTGATACACCAGCCGCACCTCGTTCCTTTTGCCCTTCACGGGTCTCTGAGCAATCTGCATGCGATGAATGCAGGGACTCGGTTTTGGGAAAATTTCGAGTTTTTTTTTTTTTTTTTTAAATAACTTCCCGCCACTTGGCAAATGAATATTAAAGAAGGGGTTGGAAGGGCTTCAAGTAGAGAGAGAGGGAGAGAATTCATATTCATTTATTTTATAGATACCGTGGAAATTCAAAAAGTTCTTAATCTTAAAGATTAGTGATTTTCATGGATTTTACTAGTTCCGAGCAACCGAGAGAAAATTTTATCTTCATAGAAAATCACTACCAATTTGATGAATTATGAAAAGAAAAATTATATGGGAAGGGTTTCGTAACCACCAAAAGGAACGTGTTTTTATTAAAGTTTAAGCAAAGCTGTAATTTCGGTGGTTTAGTAGTTTAATAATGAACTTCACAATTTAGTAAATTTTTGTAAATTCACGTTTCACGACCACAGCGAAAACCCTTTAATTTTTTGGACAATTTGCCATTTTTCGACTTCTTTCAATTGGCATTTAGTTAACTGAAAGCAGATATAATTCCGTTAATAAGCGTTTATTATCACTTTGCACTCGAAGATTTTTTTAAAAGCAATAGCTGAATGCCGCCTTAGAGGTGACATTCGAGTGCAAAGGGTTGCTGAACCTCATTTCGCCAAAAGAGTTCTTAACGACAACTTTTAAAGTTTGGAATAGTTAGTACCAAACCATCGTACTATCGGAATTTTATTGGTCTTTTCGAATAAATCTTGAAATTTCTCATTAAGAAAAATATTAGCCTGCAAGACCAGATGTTGATTTTTTATAACTATAGCTACCCTTCCGAAATTAAATTAGAATTTTATAATAACATTTCAACAGAACAATTTTAATAATTCTCATATTTTATAGGTCACATTCACTTTGTTACGAACATTGACATATGAGAGGAATAAATGTGGAGAAAAAAAAAATTCGTATATCAGCATTGAGTTACCGCTACAATTAAAAATGAAACAGGAAAAGTGGGGGAGGGATAGAGCACTTCCTTTTAGCGGATAAACCAAAGCCATGGTCCACATCCACTTTGGGGCCAATCGAGGGTCACTCAGCTGGATGAGAATCTAGTTACAGCTGCTCCACCCCCTTTAACCAGCCTGACCACGGACGTGCAGGGACAACAAAAGGGGCGCAGTAGAAGCAGCATCCACCGCCTCCCCTGTATAACTTCCTAAATTGGCTGGTAGGCAGTTTTACCAGCTCTGGCGCACAAAGTAATCATCGTTATTGTTGTACGCGACTGTACACACAGGTTGTAATTAGCTGGTCCCATACGCATTACTCGAATTGCATGCAAATCCGGAAACGAGTCGGGGGCGCGGGGGGGGGGGGGGGAAGAGAGGAAGGGGAACTCTGAGCACCCGGTACATAGATTAGCAGATCACGGATCCGCTCCTACTGCACCCTTTGCTCCACAGTAAGCTCTACAGATCCTGCCGCCGACACTTGCTTAGGCCGGGACTTCACTGCTGAAATATTCAAAGGCGCCCCCTATCGGGCCATCAGCAATCACTGCTCGGAATATCGATGAATATTTATGGACTTCTACGGCACATATTGCATCCCCACCGGTCTCGGCGGCGTGCAGCCGTACCGTCCACTCATTCGCCGCTTCAACATTCAGTTTTGTATTTAAATTAAGCCCTCTCGTCGCGGACCGGTAATATAGACCCCTTGGTCACTCAGGCAGACCTGTTCGCGACAAGAGAGTTACCCAATTTACTCGAGATAATTGCGAAAGTAACTTACGCTGCCTTATCAGGGGCGGATTTGTTGACGAAACATGCCAGTGACCCCCCGTTCGTGTAATTGATAAAATAAAAATAAATAAATAAATCTGTCAAGGTGGCTCCTTCACCGATGGAGAGACAGCCAACGGAGCGGCTCAAGTGTCTAGATACTTTTGTTTTTAAAAGATATTACCTGACTCGGCTCGGTGGCCGAATTGAAGGTCATGACAAAGACCGAGATAATGAATATCATCCCCTCCCCTCTTAGATTTCGTATCTTTTACTTTGCTTAAATTAGAATATCTAATCAGATTTCGCTTAGCGACGTTTTATTCAGCTAAGTGGACTGATATCTTGGGCGTCGTATAAAAGCGAAAACGACACGGATACCTCTGAATTCGATTTGAATTTCATGGAAATTACCCGAAACGGAAGGTACCAGTCAAAACCGAAATGCATTAAGTACTTCCGTTTGGGGCTTGTTAGTGTACGCAAATCGCCTTGTACCCTGTCCCTGTTCCCACCTATCCCTCAATCTAAAAATGAAGCAGCTGGGGTCATTGGATGCGGGCCGCCATGTGCTCAACTCACCGATAATGCTCCAATTTGGAATTTATAGCTTGTAAATCCATAAATCTCGGTGAGGGAGGGCTCACCCCAATTGTTCACGAGTTTAATTACTCGACGGGGATTATTTTAATAAACATTTTCAGCGTGCGTCGTCCTATGCATCAGTCAGGGCTCATCAACCGTCACTTTTCCAGGCTGAGAGAAGTGGCGGTGACGAACCAGGGCATCATAATCAACATCATCATCATCATCATCGTCGTCGATGTCGACATCAACATCGTCATTGTAGTCGAAGTTGTCGCATCGTCCCCTAACGACTGCAAAATTTTGAGGGTTTGAAATCAACACCAAATCAATATGCACAAGAGTACCGTGCCCCAGCCATCACCTGGGCCCCAAAACCTCATAATCCTGCCCTACTGTCCCCTCGTCTAGTCGATCGTTTTGTCGCTGTCGACATAGTCGTCATAGTCATCGTCGGTTGCGCCAGCCATCGTCCTCGATGGTCTCGGCTACGGTGCTTGATATCAAAACCGTGCGCAACCGACGTATCACAAATTTACTTAATGAGGAATGCTAAAAGCGCTAAGCAGTACCTCGGCGCTCTGCCCTTTTTCTCCGGTAGCCCCCGGCACAGAGCGAACCTTTCTCGGTAGCTTTACAATCAGGAGCAGCAGCAACCCTTTTCCTTCCTTCTGAACTGAACAACTCGACAGTGAAGGAAACCCAACCGACGGACAATGGTGTGAGCGACCATTCAACCCGATTTCTCCCCTTTTTGCTATAAGAGAACAATTTCCGTCGTCTGAGGTGTAAAAAAAAAAATTATGAAAAAAAAAAAATAGATAATAAAATTCGTTGCGTTGCCTTTATTTTTTCGTATTGTAATGCCACTACGAATTTTATACGGCTAAAGGATTTAAATTTTATAGCGTCCTGCTCCTGCATACGCCGTCGGGTACTGCGGCCATGTCGACCAAGAAATAGACGCCTGTTTTGATGCATAGACAAGGCCACACAGCGCAACAAAGCGAAACTCATGATGTGTGGCAAGGGGTGCTGTACTGTACTATGCTGGTGGCTGGCTATCCCCTCGGTTTCATTATTTAAAAAAAAAAAAAGAAAAAAAAACAAAAAACAAAAAACAAAAGCGTTTTCCTTTCGACGCTCGATGTTTTTCCGGTAAACCCAGAGATATTCAGTTGTTTTGCCAGCACACCCATTTGCATATCAAGTTGGGCAATATACGGTCTGGGGAGAGATTAAGGTGCTGCACAATACTTTCGCAGTTGACACAGAACGTGTCACATGACGAACCAGAAGGCGGCCGTTTTGCTATCGCGAGCGGAGCACGTCCAATTTCTCAAGGGGAGAACACAAAAAACAAAAAAAACGCGCGACTTTACAGAAGATCATTGGAACTATTGGGAACTGGAACAGAGATCCGTGAACTGGCTTAACTTTATCATATGAAGTTTGGAATCATTGTCTTGTTGAGGTTTCTTGACGTAAAATTTATATAAACAAAAAAAAAATTATATTTCTAGGCAATTTTTTGAAGCCAGACTTTTATCACGGCTGACTGCACAGCTGCAAAATCTGAGTATAACGTTAGCTAAGTAGTATTGAAGATAGTTATGGAAATTCAAAAATTTGGAAATCATACTTCTGGCAATATTTGGTAATCGTAACTAGAATTCAAGGTTAAATTAAGGTCGATTTTTCAGCTGGCTTGATTAAATTACGATTCAATAATTTGTTTTGCCTTTCTGTATTTATTAAAACTAAATACTTACCTCAATTATCCTTTATTATTTTTATTCATTCCAAGCGAAATATTTCGGAGAATGGATGGTGATACTGATTGCCTAACTAAATATTTCAGCTTTTTATAATATTTTTCGTCCATCATGTATTTCCTCTACCTAAAACATAAATGAATGCAATTAATTTATTGAAAAAAATCTCTGTATATACAGACAAATCAAATGATAAACTCATTTTTAAATTATGACAAATTTCTAGTTAAGTTACTTAAATCCTGATGAAGTTACCTTAACCTCAATTCATTGAAAACGCAAAAATCTAGAATCGTAGAAGAGCAATCCTTACAAAATTTTATCTGATGCAATTCAATATCAGCACGATAAACAGCCAATAATTTCCAGTTTTATCTCCTTCCCTCACCGTATTTTTTCGATCATCGTCAGCTGATCAAGGTAACTTCGAAGTAATCTCTTAAAGTTTGTGTGATGGCATTGAAGCCGGCATGAGAATTAAAGTTAAAATTGCTCAATCCATTGGAAGATTTTATTTAGCCCTATATTTTCTAAGTAGGGAAACCCGAAAGAGGTCAGGTACTAGTTTTAAAATTAATAAAAAAAACAGCGCCTGCGAAAAATAACCTTCCAGATAAGATACTGATTTCAAGCCCATAATCAAGTTATCATTCAAATATTTATTTAAAAAAAAATAACCGAGAACGCTCAGCTGCCGCGTAAAACAGTCAGAATTAAAGCAAAACGTATTATCACCTTCGCCGCATTTTTTCACTTCCCCAACTCAGCTGGCGGCGTGATCGAAAAAATCTCATTTTGAAAACGGCTCTCGTTTCGTTGGGCTAAAACGATGATGTATACGTGAGCATGACCTTAAATAATTTCTCTTAAAACCATTGATATCTCTCAATTTTCTCTTTTAAAATTTTCAATATGCACACAAGTGAGAGGATCAGCTGATCGATTCTCTAACTTGTGATCGCAACAAACTTTGTGGAACGGTACGTTCGCTGATCATATGGCCGGCTGTTGGCTGTGGCTAACATCTAGCAAACTAACTTGGTTAACTTGTGTGTCTCTTCACTTCCCTCTCCTTCCCCCCCCGGGAGGTTTCTTTTATTATTTTTGGTCCAGGTCACCTCACCGCGTGTTCCGATGATCATGTAATTCGCCTTGTGTTTATGTGCTGTTTGTCAGCCAATTTTTCACTGTGTTTGTTTTTATTTGTTAACTTGTTTCATGGCTAGGTTACTGCCGCCGCTGCTGTGCGCCGATAGCCGCCGCACGCCGTACGCTGTATGCCGCACCGCACCGTACGATCGATCCATCGTTTGTTCGGTCGTACATTGGACTCGACAAAGCCACCTCGATTTCGTCGTTTCATTTTTTGACGACGACGAACGGGGCTCACATACAAGCAAACGCACAGACAGACGGACGGAACTCTCTGAAGTTCATTCTTCAGGCCGGGCGGAGTGAAAGCACTCGCCAAGGTTGATGAATTACTTGAATGCAACTTTCTGTCCCTGATGGAATTTTCGACGATGAGGTTTGTTTTTTATATATATTTTTTTTTGTTTTCCAAATAAATAGATGCCACCTCGTTGCCGCTAATGATGCAATCGATGTGTGTGCGTTTTGTCTATTAAGCCGGGAGGGTAGGGTTTTTTTTACTTTTTCTTTTTATAAATTTTCGCCTGCCTTTCTGCGTTGAATTAGCTAACACCAACAGGTGGGCGGTACGACCTGAGCGCCTTAAGAAATTGCAATTGCTGTGATTTATCGACAATTGGATACATCTCAAAGCAACCGTGTGCATACAGCGAAAAAGAAAAAAGTTACTGTGGCATGCCTGGCGGAATGGCGTAAAATGCATCAGATCTGGGCACCGTCGGGAATGTTAACTTGTCACACGTGAACTAGTTCGAAGTTGTTATTTATTATAAGGTGCCCCCTCCTCCCCCGTAATGCGTGTGTTCGGGTGCTCCGGGAAATATTTATTGGCCCCAAAAAGCGCAAAGAATGCTAATCGGGGTTTTCGGGTTGGTTGTCGGAGGAAAAATGTTGAGAATTTCACAAGGATTAATTTCCTTGTTTTCTAGATAACTCGATTTAAAAAAATGATAACCTTAACAGCTGGATTTTAACAACAAAAATTTTCGCACCATATCGATTTAGTTTCTGACTGTGGCAAACCTCACAGATGACTTCATCGACACAAAACTTGTTTTACATGAATTTGAAAAGAAGCCACAGATAACAGGCTTTCGAGTGTAAAGATAAGGTTACAGGGCGATAAAATTCACTGAGAATTTATAACGAAAGATAAGTTGATGCGAACGACCAATGCACAGATGGCTTTTCGTGTTACTGCAGATTTTTATTATCTGTAAATCATTCTTTTTCTTCCGTAAAGGGAACGATGAAATAGATCATTCCATCGATTTTCGTTCTGGCAATAAAAATGGCAAAATTATGATTATTATGAAAACTTATCGCCTCTTTGAATTTTAATATGATTTTAACTGCAATAAGTTGCGTAGTTCCATTACAAATGTTTCTGATAAGAATTCAGTTTTAAAGTATAAATAAACAATTAAAAATTGAATGCTTGGTAGTGTTTATATCTAATTTACGTAAATTATCAACGTCATATCGATAACTTTATTAAAGGTCAATATGATCACATTTTATGGTAAAATCGACGGTAGTAAAAACGATCCGTTTTTCGAACGCACTAAAAAGTTCTGAAAAGTGTATACCAAAAAAAAAAGGATTTAATTTAATGCAGAGACTTTTCTTTTTAATAAATAAATTCAAAGAAAAACATAAGGCTATGAAGTAATAATTTCTGTAGGCTAAAAATCTTGAATATCAAACTGTTTGTTTTGTCTGGATATAAAATCAATATGAAAACAGGGGGAAACAAATAACAAGATCCCATCTAAATTGTACAATAACAGGCTACTCGAATCAAAAATTTTCTTCACACATCGAATTCAATGAACCTTAGCACGCAGCCCTGTGACCTTTGTTTGAAATTTTTTTTTCCTCTCTACTCGACACTAAAAACTGTGCATGAGATTTTGTATTGAAATGGTAAAAGATGAGGAAATCATTCCTTGTCTTCCTGATCTTCCTCAGGTTCATCGGATCATCGCAGTACACTCATCTCTATACAAATGCACTTGGCCGCATTAGTGCGGTACATCGTAGAATTTGAGACGATCGCGCTTCGTAACACAACGCGACTTGGACCTGTTTCGTGGAGAAACATCGAAAGAAAGCGGAAAGATTGTGCAAAAAGTCCCAATCATTGAATTGAATCTCACTGAAAAATAATTGAGAGTTGTTGTGCCGCAGGTATTTTTCAGTCATTTAATAAATTAAGAACACTTGATTCATTAGGGTCGGATTACATATGTTCTTTTATCTTTAAAAGTGACGATATACGAATAAAATTTCCTGTATTTTATAAGGGAAAAATAAATAAATAAAGGAGGTATCGTTTTTCTTCTTATGTTGTAACCGGAGTTTGTAAATTTTGGAAAGCCTTATCACAGAGCTTTTTTTAATCTCCCCACCCCCTGTCTACTATATGAGGTATTTTCCTTAAGGGTTATCTTACAAAAATAAAAACTTGGAAACGTGTGGTTTTAAAAGTTCCTTAGCTTAGTAAATAATGGAAGTATAGAAATGTAAAATTTCAAATATTTTATGCAGGTTGCACTGATTGTCCAGATCTAATTTTTAAATATTGCATTACTTAAACATATCTTACAATTAAATCTCAGTTAAGGCTAAAATATTTTCTTCTGCTTTAAAAGGACAAACGACAAATGCAAGTTCTATACGAATTTGCGTGAATTGTGAATTAAAGCGATAATCGATATATCGATTTCATTCGAATATCGACTTAAACTGTTTATATTATGCATATCTCTTAGAATATGACCTCGCACTAGTTTTCTAGATAGTTTTTCTATTTTATAAAGGTTACGTTGAAAAATATAAAATTGTAAAATTGCGTGCTCACAACTACGAATCGATATTTCGATAAAAAAACAAAATTTCCAACTTCGACTACACACAGCGGCAGATGAATGTTGCTGAACAATGACCAGAAAAAGTCTAAAATGAAACAAAACTGAAAAGTGAGCTAACCATTTTGAAACATCGCTCCAAATTCACACTGTAGTGGAATGCGATCGTTTTCTCTTGCCTAACTGTTTCCCCGCGCGCTCCGAAGATGTGCTGAAATTGGCTGCCGCTACTACTGGCGCCATCTGGAACAGTGATCACCATCGCCTTGGGAGGCCATTGGGGCATCTTGCCGGTGCGCAAATGCTGGTCGCTAGCCGTTAGCTTCTTCAATTTTTTTATTTTTTTTGAACTGGTGCAGCCCTGAAATAACTTTTCATCTCAATTAAGGTGAATTGTGCCGGTGAGTGCGCGAACGCAAAAATCCACGAAGGCAGGCATTTTTGCGAAACCGGAAGTGAAGTTCTTCTAACCCACAAAGTTGTGGTCGACAATGGGGCCGCTATAGAGCCGACGAACGTCGTCGTCGCTAGCCCGAAAGAAGTCAACAATCGGCCACGGAATGAGTGGGGTGGGGGGGACAGGGAGAAGCATTGCAATAAAAAGCAGATCTCATGGCTAAGATTTTTGATGTAAAATCGAAAGTTTTCATGGAGCGCTGGACAAGCCGCCTGAAAAGCTAATTTAAGCGGAACGAATTCGGCGCAAAGCTGAGCGGAGCTGTGCCGCTTCAAACCGGCTCCAGTGCGGATGGCGGACTACCGTTGTACGAAATCTGGTCAGCGGCATTTTTTTTTCGTTTCTTATATTTTGCTGTTTTTCCGCGACCGGAGATAGTCCGTGTGAATGATGCGCCAGATCTTTGCCTGATTTCAGAAGAATAATTTTCTATTCGCAGCGTCTCGCACGGATGTGCCGCTTGTTGTTTATGAACCGAACGCTTTCCCAACCAGATGAATTTGTTTTTTGTTTTTTTTTTTTTTGGAGGCCAGCGTGTAGAATTTCGTTAGAGGAGCCCAATAACGGACGGGCCAGACCATCTTATAAAAAGCGTTCGTTTGTGCGCTCCCCAAAACGCACTTTCACTTCGCGATGACAACGCCGCAAGACAATTGCGCAGACTCGCGGCATGTTCCCACCTTTTGCCCGTTCTGGTTACGTTCCCGTTGTGCGTTGCGCGCGCAGCTACTTTCTTGCCGCGTTGCGCTTCTCACAACCGGGAGAAATCATCGCAATTTTGTACTAACGCCAGGACGTTGGGCAGGTAAAAGACAAAAACTGCATAAATTCCAATTTGGCCTTGGACACCTAATGAAGCTTGATGGTCTTACGAAAACAACAAGATATAAATAATATAAAAAAAAAAATAAAAAAAAAATAAATTAAATACCCGCCGCGAACTAACCGCAGCGCTATTAGCAAAAAACACACGCGTCGCTCTGCGGAGTGAAGGTGGCTTGAAGGCCGTTTTAATGCCGATCATTCGCTTCGTTGGTTCAAAATCAAACACAACTTTCAGCAGCGGGACGGCAGCTCCCCGGTATGCCCAGCGAAAACGTTTTTAATTTCGTTTTCATCTGATCACATCTACGACAGCAGTTTTTCTTTGGCCCATCAGCCGATGCCTAGACCCCCCATTGCACCGGAGCGAAATTCCCCTCAGTTGCAATTAGCGTTAAAAGTGGCGAGCCAAACGCATCGGCTTTTAACTTACTTAGGAATTAAAAAAAAAATTCAGCCTAAGTTTTTCCAATTTTATTTTAATCAATATTTTTGTAGATGAATTCAAATCACTGAAAATTTGAAGAATACGTCTACTCAAAAGTTCACAAATTCGATAAGGTTCTTTGTTTTTAGTTCGGTTTCAAACAGACCGAACTTAATATGAAAATTCTCAATGAAAATAAAAAAAAAATGCTATTGGAAAGCCTGAATTCAAATATTTTATTTACTTATGTATCAAAATTTACCCGAGCAAAAATAAAAACTTGCTTTAGCGGGACTATTTGACGACTACGGACCTAACTGAGGCCTATGTCGGGTCGAAAATTTTATTTGAAGATAACACTACGCCTATATGAGGCTTCAAAATTTGGTTTACTAACATTACGTCTATATTAGATCCAAAATAGTTGAAAACTTAACTCAAAGGTAACACTACGTCTATATGAGGCTTGCATCGGGCCCAAAATCTTTAAAAACCGAGCTTAACTGCAGCGCCTATATAGAATTTGCCTCGCTTATAATTCACACTTGATATTTAAACCAAGTATACGATTTGCTTGATCGTAGCATTTGTGGGAGGTATATCTCGCTTTAGATATATTTAAAAGTATCGATATAGGGCTTCTAATTATAAGCCCCGATTTTCAACAAATAGACTTGATATTGGCTTGCTAATACTTTTTATAAGGGCGTATTTTAGGTCTTGAAGTTTTTAAAAAATTTAGATTTTATTTTTACTCGGGTAGAACCCCCTTAAACTCTTTCAGCACGAAAATTATATTAATAAGTTTTACGTTTATACCGACGACAGTTCAAATCTAAGCGATTTTTTGTCTAAAGTAATAGTAAAACTACCAGCTACGTTCTACATTTAGTTTAAAATTAAATTAAAATCGATACTCAATTTCACTTGTACTTAATCTACATAATTCGCATTTCGATAGTACATGTAAATTTCTTGCATGTTCAGTATCTAGAAGTTTTAAAAATAAAACCTAGGTAGAATCGAATGAATGAATATTAAAAGAATTTATAAAAAGTAGCATATGTGTTAAGATAGAATTTTTAGGTTGCTAGTCGATTCGAGTGTAAAGCTAACTAGCCAATCTCGAACGAGGTTATAACCAAAAGGACTACTTCCCACTCCAGAGGGGGCTTTTTATAACGTGTACAATAGACCTAAAATGGACTATCACTCCTGCTTTCAACTCCAAATGCTATGTCCACGTGCCTGTTTTGTGGTCACTTCTTTATTTGTTTTGGAGGTGGCACAACTGCATCGCCGGCAGTTAGATAATTTGGGGGAATGTTCGTTTATAACTAACCTTCCCGCCATTTCTGTCCCAGCTCGTGTTTGCTTTAATAACTAGAAAAACGTACAGTTCGTTGGTTTGCGAGCGAGATTTTAAAAATAAATGCCATAAAAGCGGAAGAGCTCGGGTTCGAATGAAAGGAGTCATATCGTGATAAATAGAGCCTCTAACGAGGAGACTATTCTTAAACCTCTTTCCCGTTCGGAATTCAGCTAAACGCATGGACTTAATTGAAATAATACCCCCCCGCTTCATACCCTGCACCCTTCGAGAAATATTGGCTTTGCTGGCCGGGGCGAAACAAAAGCACCGAAGGGCCCTCCGCTCTGAACATGTTTCCCCATATAAACGGATAAACCGAGGGGACTTCCTCGTAGCTCGTAAAAATAGTGAGTGAGCTAAATAAAAAAAATTTTTTTCAATTAGTTCGGTATAAATAAGTTCGGAGGGAGGCCAGGGAAACCATCGAACCGACACCAGCCAGGAGATGGGCTAGGTCTCCAGTTCAGGGGCAGTATGGAAAAGGACGGGTGAAAACAAAAACGTTGGAGAAATCAACATTGTGCCACCGTCGCCGACACCCTGCGGGCTGGCTAGGGAGCTTCTGGTGCAGGATGGCTTCAATGACAAATCGTCACCGAGCTGAGGAGTTTCAATTGGAAACTAAACAGGAGCAAAAGAAGGCTCCACCACCTCCACTTTGGTGCGGTATTGCTGCAAGGTACCTTTCCATTTTCTCCCCTTCGGGCTTCGCAATCAGCCGACCTGCTACTTGCTCCCCGTGGTACGAGAACAGCTCTATGCCTGCCCTCGTCCTTAGAAAGTATCTGGATATAGGTGACAGGAGTGGGATTGTACTGGGGCGCATTAGGCGCCCGGGTGAGAGCTCCCCCAATGCGACAGCTTCAATTAGATCCCTTGCTGGACGACGGCACGTCCGCCAGAGCGTCGTCGTCGGAGCTCTGAATGCCAATTTGAATCGAATCATGACCTAAATACTGTGACGGCCACTTTATTAAAAAAAAAAAAAAAAAAAAAAAAAGAATATATTTGGTAAAAAAAAATAAATAATTCTCTGGTCGAGCGCGGATTTTGTTACCTATGAACGCAGCATAGCGCAGCGTGCTCGGCATTTTCGATATTCGCCGTCGCGACCTGCGCTAGGAAGCCTTGAGTGCGTCCATCCGCCGCAGCCCAACGGTCGCAGTGGGGCCCACTGGGGGCAGTTGCTTTGTCACGCCGGTGTGGTTCTCCTTGTGGGCACAGGTTGGCGATTGAATAATTTTTCGGTGGCTTTAGCATGTTTTTCTTGATCTCACCAGCCAGAATTTAATGAGCCTTTGTTAAAGGTATTTAAAAAAAAAACAAAAAAGAAACAGTGTGAAAAACCAGTTTCGGCACATTTTCCAGATTCTGGTACCCTTCGACCTGAAGAGCATCACGAACGCAGTCTTAAAATTTGCAGAGCACCAAATCTCGGGTTTTCTTATTAGATTAAAAATAAAAAATAAAATTGTTTTGAAACAAATGCACTTTGCCATGCCAGGTGTATGCGAAAACCTTTAAGTCGAATCGCTAACCACAGAAAAGCGTATTTTGATTATCCAAATGTATTATGAAAATGGTCGTTCAAAGAAAAACAACATTTCGTAAATTACGAGATAGTTTTTGATAGACATGGATGTCTTACTGAGCGTGCAATTGGAAAAATTATTGATCGTTTTGTCGAATTTGGAGAGCGGAGAATTCTCATGTTATTCACAAAGCAGAACTTCATCCAACAAAAGTTACTGTTTGGTATTGTTTATGGGCTGGTGGCATCATTGGGCCGTTTTTCTTTGAAAGCGAATAGGAAAATGCCCTTACAGTGAGTGGCGAACGTTATCGCAACATGTTAACTGGTTTCTTCTAGCCCAAATTAAATGAATTGGATGTCAACGAAATTTGGTTTCAACAAAATGGAGCGACATGCCACACAAGTTGTACAACACTCCATTTATTGTCAAGAAAATTTACCGGAATGCCAAATTTAACACCACTTGATTATTTCGTGTGCGGTTATTTTAAAGCTAAGGTGTATGCTAATCATCCATAAACAATTCAACAACTTAAAAACAACATTTGAGCTGAAATTGAAGTCATTGATCCGCTTTTATTTGAAAAAGTTGTCGAAAATTTTGATATTCGGATGTAGGCCTGTAGGCGAAGCAATGGTGAGCATATGAATGATATTGGTTTTCATACATAAATGGCATAGAACCACCTTTCATTAGCAATAAAAATGTTTAACTTTCCACCCCAAAATATGTGTTTTATTTGCAAATGAAAAAAGGACTAACAGAAGGCCCACCCTGTACTATTTTTTTTACATTATCAGGGGTGTACTTTAATATTAAAAAATTCGTTTAGTTTATAAGTTTTAACAAATTTATAAATTGAATTAAATAAAATTAATCTTACCTTGCTTTCATTGTATTCTATAGCTTTCGTTTTAAATAGTCTTTCTTGAATTGCCATTATCGTTTTAAGTTCTCTTTCTTTCAAACTTTTCTCAAAAGAGCTAAAATGCCATGTCGATGAAAAGTTTAATCCTGTTGATCCTTTCAGTGGTAAACATAATTCAAATACCTAATTTTTCCAGCCTTCTTTAAACCTCAGTTCGATTCAATAAATAAACGTTTTTGATTATTTGTACCTTAAAAGGAACCATTTTCAATAGAATATCCTAAAATATACCGAGTATATGTTGGTAAAATATAAATAATAACGTAACATAACTGAAAACAAACTTACCTTTTTAAGAAAACATATTGACTTATAAATTTCTTTAATTGATGTGATGGATTTTGTGAGGCGAGCAAAATTGCTTTGTACAAATTTTAAATGAAGAACTTCGTTAAATTTAATCTGGTTGCCCATCATGAGGCAGATGAATTTAAGTGCCTAAAAATAGAATAAATATGATAAAATTAATATTTGTTTGTTAAGAACAATCTTTAGATATTTTATTATTAGTCCACTTTCTGTTAATGCATAAATATTCGAAACAGAAAAGTGTATTAACTCATGTCGGGGCCCGCGTAAAGTGGCAATTTTTCAAATATAAAGAAAATTGATGGTTATTAGTGGACAATTTCCTTTTCATCCCGAAAAATCAATGGGCATGCAATTAAAAAGATTCGACCAAGTATTACCCCGATGCGGGCAAACACGTCCCAAACCAAAAACTAATAAGGAAGAAATTCAATCAAATTTGCCCGAGAACTAGAAATCAAATAGCAGACACTAAAACGGCCATAAATCTCGCAAAGGAGCAGAGACCAGCAGAATATGCTTCGGAATCCCACAACAACTGGAGATGGCAAGGCAAGCAGCCCCTCCTGGCAGAGCAGCAGCAGCAGCAGCAGCACCACCGAAACGAGTGGCTGCTCGGAGCTGCAAATGTGATCATCGGAGATCATAAAAAGACGCAAAATACGAAAGGAATTATGCTTTTATGGGCGTCATGCTGCTCATGCATCTGAATTTCGTTGTATGGAGGACTAAGGCACCCTTCCTCCGTGATCCTGCTCTTTTTTTATGTAGTCGTACCTTATGAGTGTAAATGAGTGGAGGTCGGGAGGGTAGTGTGCCTGTTTTGGTCCTTTGAGGTTCCGCATCCCTCTTCAGCTAGTTGCTTAAAATTGATGTTAAAAACCTTTTGTTGGTTGCATCTCTCCAGCTAAGGGAAAAGGCATTATCCAGTTCGTGGTAGTTGCAGGTTCTGTACTTTTCAATTATCTTTTCCTTTTAATTTTTGATTTGTTGCAGTTTAAAGAGAAAAATAACGAAACACTTGTAAGGTCTTTCGCGTATCCTTCCGTTTAACTTAAAACTTTAAGGGGAGATTCTGGTCTAGAACATTGAGAAAATCGATTTTTCTTTTGTGTTGTTTCTTGAATTTGTAAAGATTATTCTAATTCTAAATAAATATTACAGATAGTCCGAAGAAAGGTATTTTATTTTTAAAACATTTTATAAAAGTTCTCGAGTAGTGCAAACTATTTGACCAATTCTGCGAAGTCAGCCCTTTGAGAGAAATACCGTCGGAAGTTGCTCAAATGGTATGCCATCCTCACGCCTCATCATTTTCACTCAATTTCTTATCGCTGGATAATTTCATAAGCGTCCAATCATCCCGGTATCAGAGTAACCCCGCGGCTAATGGAATTTTATTGAACAATCTCGTCCTCTCCCCGGAGTCTGCACACCCCAAAAATTGAATGGACAAACGGGCGGGGAAAAGAGCCTTCGACCGTGCGAAAGGAAGAAAAATGGAAGGCACCAGCAAAATTTCGGGCCCATCGACGTCGTCCTCCGGACAGAGGACTACTTCTCTTGCTTACAAAAATCGAAAATTTGCCCCAAAAGGGCTTTCGATTCAATCGAAGGAGCCCCAAATTGCTTTCGAGGACGACGAGACTGAGCCCGAGACCAAGCCGGAGCCGGACCCAGTCCTGGTGTCTATGGATGTAGCCGTGGATTCGTAGAGCCAGGACCTTCGCCATGGTAGTAGTGGTGGTGGTTCCTGATGAGATATGACTTCCATTTGTAGCGCTACAATATGACCATGAGGGTGAAAAACGAGAAGCCGACCTGGCAGCCAGGCGGGATGGCCCTAGGGTGCCAGCGGGAACGGAGGCACAGAAAATTTCTAGGCTTGCGCACGATTAGAGCAGGAGCAGCGCGAGATTGTACAGTAAAGTAAATCTTGAAGATTGTCTGCTTGGCTGCTTGGGAGTACGAAAACAAAAAAAATAAAAATAAACCTGAAAAGGGCTTCTCCATCCCGTGCGTTGCCGTCCCGACGCTTGCGTTACGAGGGAATCCCCCGCACCGCACCCGCTAACCAGTTAGCCGTAAGGGATGATGAGGTTACGGCTGCTTGCACCCAGATCCGGCCGATGGGTGACATAAACTCGGGTCTCATCGCATTTATTATAATTTGAAGACGCTAAGCAAATACAATTAAACAAGTCGTCACACATGTTCGATGAAACCGAAGCTCCGGTCGATGAGGTATAGTGAGGGTGGATAAGAGGATGGCTCGGTTTTGGAGGGCTGGAGAGGGTGGCGCAAAAGGGTACGAATGTATGAGCCACTCGAAATGTCCTTGATGCTTAGGGCTGCCTCGGCCGGTCCATTGCACACTCCTCGCCCGAGTCACGGCCGCTCGTGTATGGGTTGTTTGATTGAAAGTGATTAGCACTTAAGTAATGGTCGGATAAATATTCTCCGGCACACAATTGACACGTTTATTAGGGGCATAGGGATGATTAGGTGCGCCCTGTCGGTAACTACTGTTGCTGTTGTTGGAAGGTGCGTTTCGATTTGTTTCGTTAATTAATTCTTTGGATTAATTGGATTTTTAACCCTTCATTGAGGCGTTTACATGCTGAGTTTCTATCGCGTAAATAATTGTGGTAATTTAAGGCAATCTCAGGACTAACAAAGCTGCTTAAGACTTTGACTATTTACTGGGTTTTTTCAAAAATTATCTGGTACTATCAATTAAAAGGATAAATGTTGATGAATTAATCACTTTGATGTACGTCTATGCAATAGAACAAGTGATAGAAAATTTTAATATGAGATCTTTAATAGATTGCGATAAAAAAGAGTAGGAAACCCAAAAACCCTGTTCTTTTTTTAAATTTAACCCGGCAAGCATGTGGCAGGGTACGACATACCCTGATAAATGCGTTCTTTATTTCTGTAATTACATTGTTCTCTCTTAAAGCTAAATAAAACTTTGTTTATCTAATTAAGACTGTATTTTTTTCTTAAATTCATAAAAAATGCTTTAAAACATTATAAAAAAAAACAAACAAACGCATTAAAGTCTGGGTGGGTCAATACCCTGCCACATTCCTCCAATGATACTTTTATTACTACATGCTCGCCGGGTTAAAATTGTTATTAGAAATGGTGTGCCTGAAATAAAATTCTTGAATCGATCACAATTAGCCGAGTACCTTAGCACTTATTCCGTAAGAAGCAAAACATATTGAACTTGAGGAAATTTCTAATTCTAAGTATAAAATAAAAAATTTGTTATAAGAAAATTTTAGGGATTTAGTTTAGTTTACTTTAAGCTTCAATTTACGATGAATCACGACGATGTGACTCTGAATCGCATTTGAACTTGGAACTTAAATTTTTTGATTATTTCATATTGCATTTTCGAAAAAATTCTTGGGTTTTTACTTTAATTTAGTAATTAACACTAAAATATAAATTAATTGTAATTGTTCCCATGATTCTCTTAATTGACCGAGAGTCACATCATGGTATGATTCGCTATAAAAACACTTGGTACGACTAGAGTTAAACGAATTTCAAAATTGTACCGAAAACGCAATTTTTGATCGTATTTTGTTCAAAAACTCGTATGTGTTGAAGCGATTTTGTTTCCAGATTGGTAACGTACAGCAAATTATATCCAAGTAGACTACTACATGGTCTTTGGCAAAATACTTGTTGACTAGTATTACACTAGTTGAAAACTTTAAAAACCTCTAGCAACCTCTAGGAACCTCTTTATAGGAAAAACTTTGTTGTTCTTTTCTTCAAAGTGGGTGAGAAGTTTCTCGACTAGATAAGGAATGCAGATGTGGTACTTAAGTCTGAAATAAGATTCATAAGTAGGCTAACCCTTAGTTATACAAACAATGGGATAGATACTGTTGGTTCTTGAGTAGCAAACTTAAAAACTGCCCAAGTGATAGTTTTCCAAATAGACTTTTGGGGGCAATACCATAAAATTACCCATAAATTGGCTTACATTATTCATTTAGAAGAAAAACAACAACTTTGATATGTTCCCATCTTTCTCAAGTAATCCCACCAAATATCCCAAATGCTCCGGAATTAATCGAAGATTTTTCAAGTGCCACCAAAAAAAGCGACCGTCTTCTGAGCCCCATTTGCATTACTTGCCGGTGAACTGCATTGGGCCGCTAAATAATCACTTGTTGGGCTCCTCGTGAAGGCAGCGAGCTAACAAGCAATAAAATATGTGGAGGGAAAAAGAAACAGCACCGAGTCGAGCAACAAGGTCTACCCAGCGCGTACATTTCGCGGTCATTCATCTTATTATCACGCCGTGCTGCCAGGCTAAACGGCCAACGGTACACGTACGTGACCGCGCACATAGACGCAGCCCGTCATCCCGGCCTTCTCTGGCAGCCGTGGGGCTCCGTAGCTTTAGAAGAGCCCTACGCACACAAAAGCCAGAGATTTTTCATGTACCGCACCGTGCCGTGCGCGCCTTCCTTGATCGGTTATTCTTCCAACTTCGGGTATGCTCTGGGTGCTGTGCTCTTCCCTGTTCCGAGCAATGGGTTTGGTCGGGTTCGGTGGCAGAGTCTCGGGGCTCGCATTAGCCAAACTCCCTGAAAACGCTGCTCTGGGCCTGATACTTCGATTCGATTTCGCCAAAAACGAAGAATACTCAAAACCCGAAGGCTAACGTCTCGGCTCGATAATAAATTTATTGTCGGTCGGGAAGTGTGCTATGTTTGTGTCAATTCACCCAATCGATTGGCCTCTTCAGGTTCAGTCCCTGGTCCAGCAACATCAGCTCCCTAGCCAGATTCTGGCGGATTCGATTCGGCTCGAACTATAGCCACCAGTTTCTGACCACAGTCGAAAGGCCGGATCCCGACCAGAATTGCGGGGCCCAAACCGATGCTGTGCTGGGAGAGGAATGCGAGTGAATTAATGGAATTTCCTAAGGGAATCGGTCAGTTTGATGTGCTGATGCCTCGGCTAGATTTACCTGCGGCCGAGGAGGGAGGGATACAAAAAAATAAGCAACAACGCCCGAACTGAACCGAACGAATGAACCTTTGCCGCTGTACTGCGGTGTGACTATTTAGGTACAAGGAGGAGGAGGAGGAAGAGGAAAGGTACCCACAGGGCTGCGGGGACTCACTGGACGAGGAATGCTCCGCGTCCGTTTCATGGTTAAGTAGAACTAATTGGGGATGGAAGAAGGGCATTTGCTCATACTGTGGGACTTTGGCCTTTTTTAATTAACACATTTCAGCGCCTAGCCCCGTCTGAATGATGAAAAGGTGGTGAATCCAATTGTACGAGTAGTTTGGGACTAATTAGCTGATTTGTGGCTTTGTTATGACGGCCCAGGGCCCCACTGTTAACCAGGCGGTCGGTCTATCACAGTAAGGGAAAGCACCGATCAATCGATGGTACCAGTTAAAGGGCTACGGATGCCGAGTAGGTGCGTGAAATTTGTTTCTTCCAATTTTATGGTACAAGTTGCTTTATTAACAGATTAACAGAAAATCTGAGAAGTAAGAAAACATTGAGTAAAATAAAATAACAGAAGAGAACACACTGCAGGCCGGATATTGGAAAGTACTATGAATAGAGCAGGCGTTTAAGTCAAGATATAATCAAAATTATCGTAAAATATAAAAATATCTCAAAACATTAATTTAAAGCACAAAGTCGTGCTTGTCAACAAATTACTCGCAGACAAGCACGTTTTATTGCTGAAATAAACAAATTCTTTAAACTATTTTGGTACAATTCTGATATTTTCGATTAAATTCATATTAAAGCCATTTGTTTAAGGCCACCTCTGTTTTTTTGAATATTTTCCTCTTTAAGATTCTCGATTTTTAATATCGTTTTTCGAAAACCTTCTTTATTACTTTGGATTATTATGAAGGCACATACGTTCTTTTGATAAAAATTTGCAATATTTAAAGAATGAAGTTCTTAAAGTGATGATGTTTCAAAAAACAGAAGTTGTCTTAAACTTTTGCGCAAAATTGTATTTTAGTAATTTCTGTTTCTGCCTCAGTTTTCTGCTTCTACCTCTCTGTTTTCTGCTCCTATTTTGTTTGGCTTTTTCAAAGTCTCAAAATTTACATTACTTTACTGTTAGCCTAAAAAGGGTTAATAAAACTTATTTTATCAAAGCATAGGCCACAACTCTTGTGTACCATTTTACCTGATAAGTTTAAGGTTCAAAAACCTTTTCAAATTGTAGCTCTCTTCCAAAAAGTTTCAAATCACGTACATGCCTCGTCTGAGTTTATTCCTTGCTCTAGTTCCTTTAAAAAAAAAAAATTAACCGAACCGCCTGACCGTACCCACAATTGAGCCGCCAGCTCCTTATAAGCATTTTTTCCCTATAAAGAGTAAATTGAACGGGCGATTTTACGATTTTCAACAGTTCCCCCAAATAATTCTTTTTTTTTTTTTGTATTTCTTGTTGTATTTTTTTTTTTTAATTCTTAAACCAAGTCGGCTTTGGGCAGGTACTTTTCGTCTTCCCAAAAGAGCCTGACGGATCATCCTAGCGAAGTTGGAAGAAAGGTAAATGTAAATTGTAATCTTCCCCTTCCCTTGGGCCGCCCGGTCGGTCTCCGCCCTCTCATCGTCTGCTCGTCCTCTTGTAATCAAAGGAATGAGCCGTATCAAAGTGTTTTCTTCGCCAAACAAAGTTCCAACGACGGGAGAGACACGTTACAAGTGAACACACCCTCACATCTGAAGGATCTGCCGCTGCCGCTGTTGCTGCTGCTGCTTCTGCTGCCGAGCTGCTGCTGGTGCTGCTGCCCAAGGCAGCAAGCAGCAGAGCAGAATGGAGCAGAAGGGGGCGCAGCGGAGGGACGCCAGAGCATCCTTTTCATGTACACAGATCATAAATAAGTCCTTGCGAAGGAGCTTTCACTCCGCACCAGGCGAAATCTTCCATCTCTAGACAATCTCTGGGCTCTACCTAGGGTACGTGGGCACGGCACAGCCTGCCATATGTACCAAGGCGGGAGGAGGGAAGGGGTAGAATGGGTGGTCGGGCCGCCCCCTGTTGCGGCATATAGCAACACAAAAAAAAAAAAAATGTATATAGCAATGATGGTTTCTTCTTATTCCGCCCAACAAAGGCCTTAAGTTCAATATGCTTTAAATATAGAGCGGGAGCTTTGCGGTGTAGGGTTGCGGGCTGTTTTCGCCCAATTTGCCCTCGTAGGCGTCCCTTTTCGTCGGGTGTACAACATAAAAAAAAAAAAAAAAACAACAACAAAGAACAACATCTACAAAACTGCTGGATATGGAAATCTCCCCACCGATTGCGAGAACCACGTTTTTGCTTAATACCCCCTTTCCCATCCCCCCTCTTTGCTCTTTTGGAAAACTTAAATTTTGCAGTAAATGGCAGTGACAGGAGAAAGCTTCAGACGAAAATTGAATTGGGTAACGGGCGGAAGCAACAAGGACATGCTCGCACCTTCTGGAATCCGAAGGATTGCGGAAATGACTCCAAGGCAGAGCCCACCTGGACTTAAAAAAAAAAAGACAGAAAAGAAAAAAAGGCAAATACTAAACTCCTGAGTTGTCTGAGTGGAAGAAGCTCTGCTTATTTCGGTGATTGAAACCGCTCAGGAACTAAACAAGTCCCTGAAGACGAACAAGAAGCAGCAGCAGATTTGTGGCGGGGACGTAAAAACGTAAGGGGAACGATATAGAAGAAGGCTTCATGCCATCATGAGGCGAATAAAAAGCTCTCAGTTATTTTCTAATGAAGTCAAGTCCTTTCTTGATCCCTCCACAGAGACACTTTGCAGTCGACTAACCGCAGAAGAGGGAAAAGGGAGGAAGGTAGGTTTGGGAAAGGGGGGGGGGGATTTAAAGGGGTAAAATACCATTATTCTTCCGTTTTAGAAAATACGGTCAGGGTCACCTTGACCTGAATAAATCGGATGACTTCCGATGAAGCCTTCATAACGAATTAAGGCCCTAGCTCTGTCCGCTGCGGTACCTTCTCAAAGCGAAAGACTCTACCTTCCACCCGCGCTTAATTACCCGACTATCCGCAGAGCGAGGAGCACTTAATCACTGTCATCATTACTTACAAAGTACACAGGGCACTGCCTGCCCAAAAGTACCATAATTCGTCCCCCCTCCCCCCCATGCGCGCCGCCATCACCGGTGCCTGGCGAACCAGGTTTAGGACGTGGGTAGGGCGGAGGCGCACAACTGTTTGCAGTCGCAATCTCCCTATTAATACAAATTCAATTTTATAAAGTACGACAATACGGAAGCATCCTGAATTCATTGCGCCATGTCCTCCTTGCAGGAATAGTCCAAACCTATTCCCCGCTCTTGTCCTAGTGGCCCAAGTCGCCCTCACTTCGTGACGTTCTTGTCCGCCTTCCGGGGAACTCCTGTGCAAGTGAGCACGAGTACTATCCGGCGGTTACCCTGCATTGAAGTGCCCAGCGTTACACGCCAGACAAGCAGGGGGATGGGATGGTAAGGGTACCAACAATGTCCCAACTCCTGAAGTCATCGTTGGGCGCTCCTTTAGCGTACGCCGGAGGTGTGGGTTTTGCTCTGCTCCAGATTTAATCTTTTGTGCCAGAACTGTTCCTCTTTATTGTCCGAAAAGTGAAGCGCTCTGGCCAGCCATATATACAGGTCGGAGCAGCCTCAGCCTTTCTCTGTCCTCCCCGCGATACCCTTGGCCATCTTGCTTACGTAGAAAATTTCCATCTACGGCCGGCTCAGTGTTTATCATTGATCCCAATATTTGTCAGATTTAATCCCTGCCCCGCACCCCCGGAACCCTCCTTCGACTTGTAGCCCCGAGTCGAGTCCTTTCAGGAGGAGCGTAGGGCTGGAATATTTCCATAAGCATGCTTCCCACACAGAGGGATCCTCTAGTGGTTGTGTACGAGGACGAAAGAGAATTTTCCCGTCGTATTTTCTAGCAACGAAGAGAACATAGGGGAAGGGGCCGGGGGGAAATCCGGGGGGCAATATTGGATTCCCAAGGACCTGTAGGACTGTAGGTTTTATAGACCAAAGCATAAAAAAAAAGAGGGAGTTTTTAGTATGATGAATGAGGCGTCTGATAAGAGTGCGAATGGGGTCGCTGCCTACTCTCCTTTTAGCCCCAACAATTTGCGCCGCTTGCGCTACCCGGTTTAAGGGGGGACTACACGGCTCCATTGGCTGGAGCTCTTTAACTTGTGTCAGAATCACGCGGCGGCACCTACAGTGCAAAACCGCACTCTGCTCCAGTGATCCAATTAAGCAAGAGCCTCCTCTATCATCCACCAGCGGAAACGACTGTTAACGCTTGTTAATTTCCCGCCGAATTAATTTTGGTTCTTTAAAAAAGAAAAAAAAAAAAACAAATCCAATTAAGAGTCTGGTCGATGGTATTAATTTTGATCGCTTTATACTCCACCCTTCTTTATAATAAAGTAAGCGATACTGTTTAAATCGCCGAAATTAACAATTATACAGAAGTGAACTTAACTATCAATAAAAATTGAAAATTATGCGGAGCGAGATTCGCGCGTATTATGACGCGTTCCATCGCTTGCACAACAAGCCCGATGCAATCCGCAGAAAAGCAATGGGCCATCGGCCGGGTAGGGCCAGGAAAGTGGAAAATAAAAAAAATAAAAAATAAAAACATTACTCCCGCCTGGAGGGTTGAATGAATCCTAGGCATCTCCTCGTTCCCGGCCGTTCTTTCTCTTCCCTACCTAAAAGGACTACAGCAAGGGACGAGTTGAGACGAAAAAGGGGAAGCCTCTTTTCCCTATGCCTGAAAACTTTCCTGACTGTGGTGCTCCCTGCTGGTGGTACTCCTTGAATATAATGGTGGCCCCCAACCCTTAGGGCTTTTACGCTCGCAATCCTGAAAACCCTGCCGGGTGGGAAAATTATGATGAAAATTCGAATGTAGCTTTACTTGTTGAAATATTTTTTTTTCCGGTTTTATGGTATGCGGAATTGACTTTCGAGTAGTTCTGCGCCAAGATAATCGTTTATTTTACTTTTATGACGGAAAGTGTCAAAGGAATTTGTCTTGGCCCTAAATGCAAATGAGCTTCTTAATATGTAATGAATTTGGAATGGGGATAAGTAGGGTACGGTATGTGGTTAAAGTGAATCTTGTTTTCGGTTCATCTTTTAGATTTGCTGAAATCTTTTAAATTACTTTCGTAATCAAGTTATAGTCTCGAGTTTAACGAATTTAATTTACTTTTAGCTTATATTGAACACTTTTACTATTCGCTAAATTTGCATAATACATCAGAGATGTATAAAAAGTACCATTATCACCACTACAATTATCAGTATTGGTACTTTAACAAATTTAATTATCATTACCTACTTCAGAAACATTACTTAGTATTATCTGGCATTAATCGCAATTATATAGCATTACTCAGCATTACCTGGCATTATTTAGAAATAGTTAGCATTATCTAGCATTGCCTAACAGCACCTAACATTACTCCTATTGTATTAGGTCACGCTGTGCTGTGAACTGTCGAGTAATGCTAAGTACTGTTAGGCAATGCTAGGTAATGCTGAGTATTCCTAAGTAATGCTGAACATTTCTAAGTAATGCTGAGTATTTCTAAGTAATGCTGAACATTTCTAAGTAATGCTGAACATTTCTAAGTAATGCTGAATATTTATAAGTAATGCTAGGTAATCTTGAGTAATGTCAAGTACTGCTGAGTAATGTCAGGCAAGTTATGATTGCTTAGTAATGGTAATTATATTTGATAAAGTACCAATAGTGGAAATAGTAATTTGTATTGCTTGCATTACTTGTAGTACTAGTAAGAATAATAAAGGATAATTTTACAGCGCTGGTATACATAGAAATTTAATTGTACAGAATGTTTTGAAAAAATGCGTTCAAGTGTAAATAAAACTTGCGCGCAGAGAGTTCTGTAATTTAAAAATCATCCATTTAATTAACTCTTAATTTTTGTTGCTCAAATACAAAATATGAGCGTTATTTAAAAAAGAAAAGAAAAAGTTAAATTTACTCTAAATTGTTACATTGCTTCATTTACTCTTATAGTCCAAGTCTATAAAATGTAAGACAATGAACATATCAAGGTAAACTATGTTGGAGCATTATTTATTGTTTTTTAAGCTGCTCTGCAAATATCTGCAAAATGCAATAATATTAAGACAAAATTTCATAATTTTATTTACTTTCTAAACCTCTCCATTCCGTGAAGTTTTATCTTTCTCTCATATGTTTCAGTATACTTTAAAAGTTCAAGGTAACTTCTGAAGTCGGTATAAAATGCTTTGAATTAAAATAAATTGTTGCTCCAATTCAAACAAAAATAATCGTTATCATTGGTGTAGAGTAAAATTTGTCTACGTGAGACGTGTAAGAAGGAAGTCTTAAGTACGGTTTTGAAATAAGAAGAAGATAGAAGCTAGATAAGGCTGTAAAAGACGTAATTAAAGAGATGCTTCCATCGGCAGAAGTCAATGTTAATTTATTCAAAACTCTCATCCGAGGTGGCAGCCCATGTGCCCATAACAAGCACAGAAGGTGTCATCAGGTCTAGAAGACCCTTTTGGGGTCCCAGAAGCCGCCGATGCCGCTGCTGACACTGCCGCCGTTGCGGGCCGGATCACAAATCAATTAGTATGCCGCCGGCAGAAGCTATTCTGTAAATACAGTCGCTGTAAATTGCCCAAGGTTCCGTGTTTTGTTTTTTGTTTTTTTTTCTTCTTTTTCAGGTAAGAAACTTGTCACAAACTTTCCTGGCGTTTTCTTATCATCGAATTAAGCAATAAGGGGCCGCGGCAAGAGGCTGTCGATCTCGCCCCAACTGGGGGCCTGAACCGTTCGCCGCGCTTAGCGGCTGGCAGCCATCCACCAGGTAGCGTGAGTTACCTCAGCTCAAGGCGACCAACTTTTACTTTCCGCATTCAGCGGGTCCGTGTGGCTGCTGCCTCTCGACGGAGCGCCAATTTTTGAATCTCTTCGGAGCGCTGAATTTTTGTTCTTTTTTTATATACACTACTTTAACTATTCGTCGCAGTCGAGTGCTCATCAAAACGATCATCACGAAATACGATGATTGGGAAACTTTTGACTGATTTTTACTTCCGAATCGACCGCATATCAGACTGGGCTGATGCATATTTACCTCACCCCTTTTAATTCGCCGTCTACCTCAGAGCGATGTAATTAATTATTTAAAAAATTGAAAAATCAATTACCACTTTTGCCGGTGCAATGATAGACCCATGATACGCGCCAGCGTGATAAATACGTTTTAATGCCGCAGTTTTTCAGCCCTGGAGGGCACCAACCTGATGTAGTCTAGTTTGGGTCTATGTGTAGAGGAAGAGGGCTAAAGGGGATGGGGGGGGGGGACTCGGCGCGTACCCGCCAGCGGTTAGATAACCGAGGTCGTGCCGCTGCTGCCGTTGGTGTTCTCGCGGACAAAAGCGTCAAAAACCGATATTAAACCGCATTTTGTGTGCTTTTCGGGCTCGAGCTTATTAGGTAATGGGAGCAGGGATGTTCACAATTTATTTTCATTATTCTGTCCGATGTTGGATTTTATTTGTTTAAATTTTGATTTCAGTGCTGATTTACACGAATTCCTGGATTCCATGGGGAAGGGAAGCGGAGGGGGCAATTAATGGGTATACAACCTGAAAAATGTGGCTTATGCAACCCTAGAACAGAACAATCAGAGTCCAAAAGCCTGAATTTGCCACAATTTCAATTTTGTGACCAATACAAATCCGATATTATCTTAGTATCACACTATCTCCGGTATAATTTTTTCTGCCTCTTTCGCAGATATAACTGAATACTTCTCTTAAAACCTGTCCGCGACTTGAGATCGGTCTCGGGATCGGTGGAGTCCAGAAAAGAGCGCGAGCATCTTGTAATCGTCACATTTGCCCTGGAGATAAGCTGATGATGTTAACAAACGTATCACCCTGGCTGCCATCGCCGCCGGATTCGTCGTGTAGGCTGCCTTAAGTTATTTATTTATTTTTTTTTGTTTTTATATGCCCTACCGCTTTTATTTATTTTATTTTTTTTGACGCATGCTGACACTCTCGCTTGCGTGATGTCCAAGAATTTTATCGCGCAGATTTTATGGATTTTCTTAATTGGTAATTGAGACGTTCGCGAAAATACACAACCACTCGGTTGGCCGGACTCATGAATTTCTTAGCGCGCTCTTTAAATATTTGGTCATGATTAATGCGGGAATTATATATTTTTTTATTGGTTTTTTTTTTTTTTTTTATAATTTCTTGTTATATGAGGGCATCATATTAACGTAGATAGAAAAACCGGATAATTAACGTTAAGCCCAAACGCAATTTAAACGCTTTTAAAGTCAAATTTGGCAAATGTTTTCGAAATACATGCAATAGTATAAAACAACTTAAAATTTATTTCCCTCTGACAAGCACGCATATCTTGCTATATATCGAATAGTCACAAAATATATTTTCGATTATCGAATCCTTTACAGTTTCATCTGTTGTTCTAATCCTGTGGGAGGGTTGTTATAATTTTGCAATGATATTCTTAAAAGGTAATACTCTTAGAAAAAAAAGACGGACAAATGCGAGTAGAACTCTTGTGTGATATAACTACAAATGAACCACTTTCGGATTTTTCCCTTTACTTGTACTGTAAGACATTACTTGCCAAATTTCATGATTCTAGGTCTATGGGAAGTACCCTATAACCCTATAGGTTTTGATTTAGTTGCGAGTGTCAAAATATGCGACATAGCCGTTTTTTTTTTGATTGTGTTGATTTAAACGCTTGACTTTTGTACAGCTCCCAGGGACCATAGACTTAAGTATTTGATATTAATTTCGACACATTCCTGGAAAAAGGAAGAGTCTGAACAGACAGGCAGACAGACGGACAAAGAAGTGACCCTATAAGGTTTCCTTCTTTTTCTTTTGAAGTACAGAAGTCTAAAAGGAAGGAAAAATCGTTTTTAAATCCAAATCATTTAAAATTTCGTTTGAATTTTTTGAAATTGTAACGAATAAATAGCGAATTTTTATATTATTTACCTTAAATCAAAGCTGTAATAATTATAAAATTAACTGGCGTAATTAATCGTTATTCTATTTATTTATTATTAAAATTCCACCTTAACTACGCACCTTTTCCCCTTGAAATACCTGCAAATTTAATTACACTCACTGTTGAGTGATTCAGCCCCGCGCATCTCTGGACTGTCACTTTTCATAATGTGCCGGGGGGGGGG
This sequence comes from Philonicus albiceps, assembly GCA_963969385.1. Classification (NCBI taxonomy): domain Eukaryota; kingdom Metazoa; phylum Arthropoda; class Insecta; order Diptera; family Asilidae; genus Philonicus; species Philonicus albiceps. The sequence continues at coordinate 41,623,254 of OZ017774.1, forward strand.
CCTGCCTGGGGTGTTTTCGCCCCGATTGCGAAAAGCACCATCAAACGTAAACTATTTTCATTTAACAATAACAAAGTGCCGAGGTCCTCGAAACCAGGGGACGCGACACGCTCGCCCTTCCGTCTCCTCGTCCTGGTTTCGTATCCCTGCAATATTAATTAACCACCCCTAATAAATATCCTTCGATAGCTATGAACTCCAATTAGATCCTGGCATGTAACCATCCTCACTTTGAGCAGTGCCCGCAACGCCCTCTATCCTGCTGCTCCTACCCTATCCCGGCCGCCCGTCCATCCGACCACCACCCGACCGCCTGCCCTTCTGCCTGGCTTTGCCGCCTTTACAGCAGAGCTCGGTTAAGGGTTCCCCCTCTCCACCCCCATGCAGGATGGAAGGCGCAGAGGACGCTCTTCGGATGAAAACTTGTTTGAAGACATTTTCCGATGTTCATCGTGCGCCTTTCTATCATACGCCCCCGCCCGACCCCTGCCCGTATAGCCTATTTGGCAGCGTTATTAAGGTTAAACTGATGTTGCACATAAACTGCCGGGGAGCTCTTTGCCATTAAATCTGGGCATGGGAGTCACGATTTCGTCAGGACGCATGACCTTCGGGCGGTATAAGGACCAAAGGAATGGGTGGGTGGTGGTTGGTTGGTTTGTTAGTTGGTTGGTTGGTTGGTTGGTGTGTGTCTGTATGTGCGCACTATGGGAAGATAAGAACTGTAAAACGACAGAGCCCCATCGATAAGTATCTGGGGAGTATCTGATAGCCTTTGGGAAGTCGATACGAAGATCTGAAGTGGGCGCAAATAGGCGGTGCAAGCATTAAGAACTCATCCAAAAGGATTTTATCGTCAACAAGTGACAAAGGAACTTTTTAAGGAAGCAATAATCCCGTTCGACTGACCCACAAAGATTTCATTTATCTGCGGGTCTCTCTTAAACTCTGGTGGAAGCCCCTTTAAGCCATTTTTACAACATACAGTCGTGAAAATCGAATAATTGATTCGATTTTCGATAATCGATTAATTGAATTGAAAATTTTCTCGAATAGTTGAAACTTTTTAAAGTTCATTAGGCCCACTAACGGCAGGAGAAGCTGGGCGAGAATTAAACAAAAAAATTAATAAATTGATAATGGAAAAAATAAAACCAATAAATCACCATATGCAAGACAGGGTCTTAAATAATTTTAAACTAATACTAGATTAATATTTTACTTAAACTAAATTCTAGGCTTAAAATTAAACCGCTGGTCGGAGAGACAGACAATACGTCCTTTTTTAAGAAATTATGTAATTTGCACGTTATTAACTTTATCAATTAAGTAAATAAGAAAAATTTGCGATGCGAAGCGACCGAGAAAGATGAAAATAAAAGAAAACAGTAAAAGATAATAATAAATAAAAATGTTCAAGACATTCTGACATGCTTTACGAAGTTAACTAAAATTAATTCGAAATTTTATGCGAATTATATGAAATTTGTTATGGATTTTTTTAAAAATTCATGCGAATAATTCGAAAAGAATTACAGGCATTCAAAATTTCATACACATTTTTCTAATGATGTAGTTTTGAAGTTGTTTGAAATTAATAGAAAGCTCTTCTATGAGATTTTAGAATTAAAGAAATTGTAGGTTCGATTTATTTCCTGTAATCATTGCTCTAGTAAACAAATATTTGTGGGTGTAGTTCTGAACTCGGCCATCAATTCTTTTCCTGACATGACAGAGTAAATGTAAGTCAAGGCAAGCCTCAAAGGTACAAAAAAGAACAAAAAAAAAAAATCAATCACCTGAAAACGCGGAAAATTGCCTATGCCCACCTGAGCCTCGCCCGGTCTTCGTCGCCATTCTCTAGATACGGCACAAATGAAATTCCGAGCGTGTGTCAAAGATGTCATTCGACCCATTTCTACCTGAACATCCTGTTTTCAGCTCGAAATACCCAAACAATGGGATTACTGGGCAAATACACGTAACAAGCGGAGCACAAGAACGAAAGGATGAGAATGAGGATGAGAAAAATAAGAAGCCGTGTATGCCTTTGCTTGTGCCCCCCGTTGGCCCCGGAAAGAGGGTACCACACACTCCCATACCCCACCTATCCGGAGCCCCGAATCCCTGCCATCGTCGAGAAGAGAGCTGATATGTCGAGGGCAGAACATATTTCAGTTGTGGGTTAAGTGGAAATAAGCAGGATAATTTACGGGGACGGCAGGAAGCATGTGTGTGCGGTAGATCAGGGCACAACTGCGAAATTGCTCCAAAGTCGGTTCATAATTTTACCCCCGGATGCTTTTTGTCGGATAGCGCCAGGCGTTCGACCCTTCGCCCTCCGCGCAAGGTGAGCTGGAAAATGGTCTCTATTTTGACGACCGTTTAGCAGTAATTAGATCCTCATTTATTTTTTTTTCTGGATTTCGTCTCTATGACTTTCATTTACTTTACTTTTTAAACATAGACAAAATGAAAACTTAATTACTCCTGCGACCATTGACCCGAGGTACGGCACTGTATAGTGTTTGAAATTCCAACATTACGAGGTTCATTAAATAGAAGGAAAATATAAAAGTAATTTTTAATATAGTCTCGTAAATAAGAAACTTGTTTTCTTTCTGATTTCGACTTCTTCACTTCCGGTGGCATAACGTTAAAAATATTTCATGTATTTCTTATTCCGTTTGTGTGAAAAGTTCATTCTTAGACAAAAGTTTAGACAACTACTTTCAGAATACTTCCATTATATAGTTCCGAAAGTAACCTGTTGATGAAAGTAATACTTTCGCTTACTTTAGAACTTTTTCGTTATGCTCTATTAATTCCCGAGTGAGTACCACGAGTCGTACAAACGATCAAGTTTTAAATATTTTGCTCAGGCGTACAGCGGTCCGTTTAAGGGACAAACTCACCTTTACAGTGTTTAATTTTGGCCGTACGACGGTCTTTTCAATGTATTTTGGCAATACGATCTATAATTAGTAGGTAAGTGAAATTTTGTTATAATCTAAATCTATAATCATTTTTTAATTTAAATTTGGCCACCGTACGACGAATGTGCAGTCGTCATTGCCTTTACTTAGCTGTACACCGAGCGAGTGATTTAAGGTCTGTAAAGATGTTGTAGGCCTCTGTAATGAATGCCCAACCGTTTTTTGACTGTTGTACGACCACCAATAATTTTTACTCTGCTTATTATCAAATATACAAAATTATTTGTAATTGATAAACTGAATTAATAAAATGAGCTTGTTGGCAATTTCAAGAACTGAACGCTACAGATATAGGGCTTTCCTCCTTAGTCCAGTATTTTGTAGGACACTTATAAAAATAACCCATGGTATGACCCCGAAACCAGCTCACAAAATTGCTCTAAGCTCCGTTATACATTTTTTTTCCCTTATGCTCGCTCGTGCAGGTCTTGCTCGTTAAAGCAGCAGCAGCAACCAACAACGTCTCCGGATTATTCTTATAAAGTTGTGCTGTGTGTCTTACGGTCTTACTTTAGTGACGAGAGCGGTGAACAAAAGAAACACCGCCACAGAGCCTGGACAAACCGTAAAAATTTTCGTACGTACCTTAAACCTATACCTGAGCTCTAGATGGGACGAGAAGCGTAGCATGAAGACACCTCGAATGATTGCCACTCGTCGTCTCTGCTGTCTTGTCTTCCAACGAGGAGAAGACGTCGTTTCTGGTTGTTCTTTTCATTCTTCCTTATGCCATTCGACTGTTTGCTTCCCCGGCATGAGCCGACCACTAAGGTCGGACCCAGAGATGAAGACGTGCTGTATCGCGAGTACACCTAAAATATATATAAAAAGCAGTTTACTTCTCCATTTTTTGTATACTACACACGAAACTATAGATTAATTTATGTGATGATTATGCCGGCACACCGCTCGAGATACAACTTTTCTACGCGCTTCCCTCGGGAATATGGACACATGGGAGTCAGTGCACTGGGAATGGGACCTGATCTATGTAACTGATAATGTTTAAAAGATTGGGTGCCACCTGCTTGTTGATGCAAAATATTTACAAGAAAGTTTTGGCAAAGTGGACTTATATACTTATTTTAGGGACAGCTCCGAAAATCAGCCATTAAGGCATTTCGTAGGCAGAGGTCATTTAGGGGTATAAACATTTTTATAAATCTACGATATAGCAATATTAATAGGGGCTATATATGTATGTTATACCTGGAAGGTTCGATAACTTTCGTTTTTAAATAATCGTATCATAGCTTTTTAACAAATGCTCTGAATTCGATTTTTTAAAATCGATTTTGGGTTTTTCAACTTCAAAAGAAGCAATTAAAATTCGTGTACTTGTTACACTAGGAACTAATTCCTCATTTACCTTATTTTACAGATTTTTCCATTGGAATTTATTTATCTACTTTTTAACAAACGCTTTTAAAAAATTCTAAGCAACCTAAACCGAATGTTAAACCCGTATGCCTAAAAATTTGAATATGTAAAATAAAAAGTTCTGCTTTAAAACAATTCAAACACAAGTTCAATGAATGGGAGACAATTAGTCGGCACTAATCACGGAGGATTCGCATCTAAATCATGTCGCCCGATCGAACCGGATAAACAAAAATCAGAATGAAACCAAACAGACGGCAAAAATTCTGAAAATAGACTCCCAACATTCCCGCAAAACTCTATGTCTGCCGGGAGGGAAAAAATTTTACCCGGGTGCAAAGACCCACTTGACGGGCGCTAGCTAGCTACGCGCACAATAATTAGCTCAAAATTGATTGTCTCCTGAAATTTTTCAAATAAATTTCATGTGTTTATTGAATCCGCTCAATTGAGCACGCACATATCAGTGCGACTCGTCCGCTGAATCTACCGCGTTCGCCTCCCTACGTATCGGCGAGGTCTTTCTACTTTCCGGCAGTTCGATCCAATTCAATAAATCATTGGGGTAAGAGCTCTCCCCCTCCATACAGTCGGGTTCGTTTATTTCATCTATCACTAGACTACTCCGTGGATGCTGTGCTGGATTTCGGGGATCGGTCCGAATATGTGCGAGGACCAAAAACTATATATTTTGGAGGAGGAGCCCCTCCCCCAGGTTGTCTACTCTGTGACATGCCGCCGCCCGATGGGCATCCACGAAAATTGTGGTCGTAACCCACGGAGCGGACAGGACTACTCCTGGAGCTTGGGATGGTCCGCGAATAACGAGCGTGGAGCGCCCGAAGACTAATTGTGTATTTAAAGGAACAACTTAACTGAGGCTCCGGGGCTCCGGTGCTGCACGGAATGTGTATATGCCCCGGTACTCCTCTGATGAGATTGTTGGGATTCGGTTGGACGGCTTCACGCCAGGCAAGCGAACGAACAAACGAACGAACGAACGTACACCGTCGACTTTGGCGACGTCGATTGCTCGACGAAATATTTTTAGAAGTGATCCGGCGCGAAGGGGGACCCTTATTGAATTAGGGTGATTATCGATCCTTGATACTTTCCTCAATCGCGCCGGCCGTGATTCCATTTATTGTGTTATTTTTCCTGCTTTTGTGTATTTTTCTGTTGGACGACCGGCAGACCCTTTTTTGCCCCACCCTCCCCCATGTATTTTGTGTACGGTAGGGTCGTTTTGTGAAAATATATCTGAAAGGTTGACGAGGGAACGGGTACAGGTTTCGGATAATGAATACTTTTATGGTTAAAGACTATGTCGAGTGGGCTGACAAGCAAGCATAGAACAATTCCGGGGACACGGTTGTTTGCATATTTTATTAGAAATTTCGCACACCTAGTTATTTTTAGTTTTGGGTAAAAGGTAATCTTCAGGTAATAGAAAAAAAAAAGTGTGAATTAACACTAGAACTACCAAGGAGTTATTTTGAAGATTTACATTTTAATACAAAGAGAGAATGAAAGAACATTCCAAGAAAATTCATAACGTATTTTACGAAAATACCTTAATTAATCTTCAGTCTGCGTATATTTGTGCTCGCAAAACTCGAAAAATAGTCGATTTATAACGCAAAGTCCCCCCGCCGCGTCTATGTCTGTTTGTTCGCGAATTCCTCTATGACTTCTGGTGGGATTTTGTTCCTGTTTTGACGATTCAATAGACCCATACATGAGGAATATTTAGATGTATAATTGGTGAATGCTTTGTGCAAATTAATCGACTTATAACAATGAATTTCAGTAAGAAAAAAAGCGATATTCAATGAAGTAATCTCCGCGTTCGTTGCGTAAGCTAAATAATTAGTATTCTGGGGTCAGGCAAGTTAGTTTAAAATAAACGGACAGAGGTCACAATGACCTCTGGGTTAGGGTTATCTAGACGTTCGTATCCTTGATTCCGATGATATTTGATATTCTAAAAATATAACAAAATAACATTAATGAATAAAATTTATCCCTTTATCTCTTGAACCTGCAGTAACAATAAAAATCTGAAAATTCTTAAAGATATGCTCTGAGGTCTAAATTGAAAGAAAATTATCATTCAGTTCATTACAAGAAATTTCTTTACTTGCATCGATTTTTTTATGGTATGTATCTACTGAAATCGCTCTACCTAAACGACTTTATTTAAATCCTTGTCTAAAATAATTTTGGAGTAATTGCCCTAATTTGATTCTGTGACTTAAATTCCAAAAATTCGATAGCGACTATGAGACAATGGGTGTTATGCATAAGGCTTGTATCTCGAGTAGAAACGTTTTCGAGTTCTACAAGATTTAAAACTATTTCTATAAAGATTTTTTCTATAATTTACTATTTTTTAAATACACACAATTATTTCGCCCCTCTAGGCTTTATAAAAATAATCTTTTCCCTCCCTTTTGTCCTATTTAACTGATTTATAGCCCCCCAAATGCCTGGCAGGTTTTCACTTCCTAAAGTTTTACATAATTTTTACAAAATTAATTCATTTCCACCTTTCCCACCGCTAGCTATTTCTCTGAATGAGTAACGCTCCAAAAAGGGGGCCCACTGATTGTGTTACTCCCCAAAACAGAGCCAGTTCCCAGCAGCTAAAATTTAAAATTAATTCGTAATTGTGTTGTTACCGTTCATTAATTAACCAAATGAAGTAAGATTTTGTTCGAATTACGAGCAATCGATACCGATCCATCAGCATACCACCGACTGGAGCTCCCCGTTGGGTGTGTGTGCGCCACCACCTGCTGTAGGCAATTCGCCTACAAATTCTTTGGAGCCCAATTTTCGCCCACACTCTTCCCCGCCTCTTTGCTGAGATTGTCGCCCTCGCAAATAAAAATTTTTCTCATTGAGGGCATTTATGTTTTATGAGGCTAACCCCCGTGGACCAGGTGTTAACAGTTATAGTCTCAATTTCGGCAGGTTAAGAGCCTCGGGCGTCTCCAAGGCTAAACGTAGCGCCAATGGGGGGACACGCAAATACTCGCAACTGATTAATACAACCGAAAAACGCCTCTTTGGGTACACCGTGAGCCAGGAGCCTGGACAGTCGTCGTCCGTCCGACGATGACCCTTGGGGCTAGACAGTTCAAGTCGGAAGAGGGAACCGTCCAGGCGAACGGAAGAGAGGGAGCACCCAGCCTGAATCTGAAGGGACGAGCCAGGCGGTCGGCAACAGTGGGAAAAGAAGAACATCGGTAGAGATCAGGGGACAATTATGAAAGGAGCTGCTGAGAAGCTCTCCTTCGGACTGTGACGCGCCGAAAGAAAATTCGGGCACTCCGTCTGCCAGCCAGCTAACTAAATAGCCAGCCAGCCGGCCAGCCGGCCAGAGGAGGCAGCGACCCCTCGGGATCCGATTCCCGAACAGCTAAAGTGAAACGTTCGCGGATGAAACTGAAAAATGAGAAAAACTCGCATATGAAGCCGCACACAGGGAACAGATTGAGGAAAAATACATTTAAACCGGGTAACTGGCAGCCAAAAATCCAGAATAGGAAGATCCAGGAGTGGCCGGGAGGAGCTGCTCCTACCATCACAATTCCCGGCATGGAGCGTCCTTCAAGTGGCGGTTTTCGTCGTTTCGTCGCACAATGGGACGACGACGACAACGACAACGACGATGCGGCACAGGCATGTGTGTTTGTTACCACCCGGCACAATTCTGGGACTTTGGTGGGAAAGAAATTCGTCGGCGGATTTTTAAGGTGTTCCCTCTGGCGTTTTTGCCAAATAACAGATTACGTTCCCACTTCATCCACCCCCTTTACCCACCCGCGTTCGTTCAGGTCCCGGAGTTTGTCTGGAAGATAATTTTTTTTTTTTCGCCGTCGCCGCCGTTGAGCCACCTTTTACATGTGAAGTAGGACTGGGGGGAGCACCAGACGGATTTTTTCGGGGGCAACAATACAAATAAAAAAAAATAAATAAAAATAAAATATAAAAATATATAAAAATATCCAGCGAAGGTGGAGGAGAAAGAAAAAAAGCGCGAAGGCGCTAAAGGAGCTTCGACCGGACAAGTTTGACTAAAGCATGATTTATGGGCCGCTTTCTCGGAATCTCCCGGACCCGACTCATCATCGCGGACAGTTTCAATAGAATTTTCGCCTTTTTCTCTCAAAGGACCGACGTTCAATCGGCTATTTATTTTTTTTGTATTATTTATTTATTTATTTATTTATTTTTTCCCCTTGCAGCAAATATTGACATGATTAAGGACCCGAAATGTTTAACAAATTGATTCCTTCCTAATGGGGCAAGTACCTCGTGAATTATTGAGGCCTGCGGGGCACTTAGGATTTCAAATTTACTTCGAAGACTCTTCATAAACATCTCAATTTTCTTACCAGAGACTAGGTAGCAACAATATATTTTTTTTTCTGGTAAGCTGAGCACTGTAAAACAGGGTGAGATTGACCCAAAACAAAATCTGTTCATGATTTTTTGACTGCATCTTTTTTGTTTTTTTTTAATTCGAGTAAAATATGAATTTTATTTTTATATCCTATAAAAGATCTCTCGCAACGCAATTAACGGGAAATATATGTAATATTTGTGATGTCACTGCCCGACTAGGAAATTATTTCAGGTATTCCGAATTATGATCAGATCCTGACCAGTTTCTGATGAAAGTAAAGTGCGGTATTACTTGATCTGGCCATTTGATCAGTTTCTTGATCAAGGTACAGCACTCTCACCGATCTAAACAAAATTTTAATACAAAACTTATCAGCTGTGTTATTAAAAATCAAATCAATCAATTTACAGCCATAAAGCTAACTAGAGAGAAAGGAGTTTAAAAATTGAATTTTATACATGTCCCATTGGTAAGTTTTATTATTTGTTTTCTAGTTTTATTTTAATTTTCGTATTTCACACAAATAATGCGTGAGAATTTAGAAGGTAATGAAGTAAGATTCAAAGACTGTTGACGCCATTGGATGGGTTATAAATAATGACAAAAGCTTGGAACAACTAAAATTTAATTTCATATTTAACATTTTCTTTCTTTAATTTTAACGTTTCATAAATTAAAAAACATTTCTATCAATTATTTCATAACCAATCTGATCTTATACTACAGTCTTTACTTCTCTGAACAGGATCTAAACAAAAAACCTAGGTAGATCTTTATCCGTTTCTAAAAATAATTTGTGATCAGGATCGGATCCATTGGACAGTTCTGCTCCGTTTCATACGAGTTGTAACGTTTTATCTTCACATTCGGATTAGAAACCCCGACCCGTTCCGGATCATACTTTAGGGAAACCTGTTCCGGAACAGGTATAACCCTGAAGTAATTTCTAGTGTCATATGCTTATAGAATTTCTTCTTAGTTTGAGCGCCAAATTCACACACAGGGGTTTGTGTGAATTTGGCCCATTAGAAATTTTTCATTATATTTTGCAGTAAACACTTCAAATTGACTATCCAGTCAATGCTGGTCAGGACTTGCAAATAATACGAGTTAATTGAGCTTTTTAGAAATACAATTTTGGTTTGTATTCGGATTGAAAACGGCTGCCCAAATAAACACATGAAATTCAATTGAGATGAGATAGTCCGTCTAAAAACCCCTCCTAAAAAACAGGTAAGAAGCTCGAGAATTAAAAACGTTTAACATTTAACAGGAAAAATTAAGTAATAGTACAACTAATGCAAAAAAAAAATACAGAAAGTAGAATAAAGTTATAGAATTTTTGGAAGTAATGCGTACACAGACTACTTCTTCTATTTTCTGATTCCTTATTCTACACTAAATGTAAATTCTTTTTTCATTATTACTATTAGAATTTAAAAACAATTCGTATAGTTGCCAAAAGCCCGACACAACACTCAGTTGAACGGTTTAACAAGCGTGACAGGACTATAAAATGATTCGGGCGACAAAGTTTCTTTCAATAAAATTAAAAGGTCACATACTTAAAGGGGTATTTTTACTACACATTATAATTTTAATGCGATGATAGTAACATTATGGCTTCACATAAAAAAACAAGAGGTACTTACAACAGTGGAGGACACAAATTTGCAAGTAGTTCGTAAAATTTAGGATTTATTATCTATTTTCGCAGTTGCTTATTTTAGGTCTTACGACTCGCGGAACTGCTACAGATTTATGTAGTTCGGCGATACTTAGTTTAAAAACCGCTGCAATACGTAAACTGCAGATTTTGGAGTTCTTATTTTAAAATCCAAGATAGTAAATAAAATTAAATGTGATATTTTGATTATGAACTTAGTTCCCCTCAAAAATATCTAAATACTACAAAATATTAAGGTTTTTTCAATGAAATGTCGCACTCATAAGTATTGGATATCCATACTCCATTTACCGTGACCCTCAAATAATCGTACACCTTTTCTAAAAACTGATTGAATGATCATGAAGAGAATGTTTCCTATAAATGAAACAATTACGTAAAAATTGTTTTAAATAAAAGTTGGTCACTCGACGGTTGAGGGTATGCTGAAAGAATCGTTATTCAAACATTGAACCCAAACAAATCCAACCCATTTGCCTAAATCTACGTAATCAAGTGTAAGGTTGCAAAAACATTGAATGAATTGAATGAATATCGAAAGGCTGGCTGCTGCGAAAACAATCGACCGAGCGACAGTGGCGGCGGTGGCAGCGGCAGCAGCAGCAGCAACATCATCAACAGCGGAGGCCACGGGCAACAACAAAGGCGGCAACAACAACAGTTGGAGTTGGCAAGTAATCCGACAACCTCTGAACCGATGGGCCCCTACGTACGTCAACATTCTCGTCTCCTTTTATATTTATGCGCTCGCATGGGCCCCACAGTCCCTGCGACTATCCTGCCCCTTTTCCATCCCTCTCCCCATCCAGTCTTGTGGTACGTGTGTTTCTGTATCAGATTACGTAAATTACGAAGCCCTTCATTGACTCGGTGCGTTCCCCTGTGTTTAACTTAATTCCGAGTCCTGTCAAAATTAATGGCTGCCTCCCAAAGTTGTGTAAGTAGGAAATTTGTTTGGATTTAGTTTTGTTCCAGTGCCCCGGCTAAGTGACTTAATTATGGTTTATGACAGTTGGCGGAGGAGTTCTCATTATTTTCTCCGATTCTTAGGTGTGATGACGGTGTGATAATGCGTCCAACGGAAAGAACAATGGGCAGCCCTTTTGCGCTTGTAATCACTTTACTGCCCTAGATAAAATTCAAATCGGGGAAAAATTTGCATCCGAACAACAAAAGGGTAATTGGGAAAAAAGAGGGGGGGAAAAAGGGTCGAAACGGTTTCGGTATGTGTGACTTGTCAAATAATTGAAATCGACGCTTTTCTGCTACGGTCCCTAAACAATGCTCATGCGGGATTAAAACAATGGAGAAGAAAGAGGTTTTTGTTATCGAATTTACGTTACGTAAACCCTTAATCTACTTGAGAATAATAAAAAATAAAATTAGGAATAAAGCGAAGTCAATTAACATTTACAATAATCCATAAAATTGCATATCTCCTTTAAAGATAAGCAGAAATAGTTAAGACAATTTTCTAAAAATCACTTTTGGAATGACTATCACATTTTTTTAAAAACTTACAAAAATTACGAGCTACACTGCGACAGTATTCAAGTAAAATGTAAAAAGCCCATATTTGTTCCGAACCACTCCAAGAATACTTAAAAAACATGCAATATGACAAAACCTCTTACTATAAAATTTAAATTTAATATCCTTCAAAACAAGCAAATTTAGCTATAAAGAACAGGAAATTTTATCTTGAAATAAGAGAAGCAGTCCTTAAAACACGGAAAAAATCCATTTTAAGAAAGGAAAACAAGCAGAGATTTTTCTTCTCCATCTCTCTTTGCGCTTTTTTACATTTTACGTTAACAACTACTTGCATATATCGTTTAAAAATATCCGATTGGGGTAAGGATTCGAACTTGAGTCTTTTGGGTTGTAAGTCCAACATGCTCTTTACTTAAATTAAGAACGTTTTGTTAAATTTGTGGACACATTAAGATTATTTTCCTTATTTCTATATAAGAATTGTTTACTGTTTATACTTAGTCCACAAATAAGAGCCCATTTTTTTTTACTTTTTAAAGAATCACTAGCATGGATTGCCGGAACAGTAGAAAGGGAAGGTCTGCTTCAACTACAGACATTCTGCAAACAGAAAACGTTTGAAAAATTAAAATTGGGATCAAAAGGTGAGAATTTGGTAAACTTTGTTAATCGAGTACGCTATTAAACTTCTTAATTAAACCTTGAAGACTTGCCTTGCCCCTGACTTTTATAAAATACACAAGAATTACACCTTAAATGCCCCTACAAATTACAAGTAAATTACCTCTAAAGAATCATCTTCAACTTGATACGAGTACTTCGCAATATTCAAAGACGCGAGTTTCATGGTCACCGGCAATTTGTAGCAGTCATGAAATATCAATTAGATAAAAACAGTCATTGACGAGCTTCAAGACAATCTCTAGTTCTCTCTCTCTTTTGGGGGCCGCGGCATATTTTGAAAGGAATCTTCGGACAAGCCCCCTGAGGGTTAAAAAGCCTTGTCCGCACCTCTCCTTACACCGATCCAGGGCAAGATAAACTTGGCCAAGAACAAAAGCAACGAAGGCGGTAATCGCCCAGTTTACGTATCAATAAAACCGTTAAAACAAGATCAGTTCAGAGCATAATTCATAAAGTCACGCATCATCTCAACCAGCAGGCCTGAGCGCGGAGACTTGGAAGTAATTCACAAAACTCCTCAAATTGGCCGTCATCGTTCGCTTTCAGCCAAAAAGGAGAACGACAGGGAGGGCTGAGGAGAATTCAAAATGTTCCCGACTCTGAAGAAAGCAGACGCGGTCGCAAGGAGAGAGGAGCAAAAATAATAATAATAAAAATAAAAGAAATAAAAAATAAAATAAAGTAAGAAGGAAAGGAGGAGCGAGACGATGTTGCCGCCGTTGCCACTGCCCTGCCGTGCGTCGGTCTGCTTCATTGTAAGTAAAATAAGAAGACTAAAAAAACAAAAAATAAAACGAAAGAAATCAAATCGTTCAGACCCAGGGAAGTAGGGGGCTTTGTTCTCGAAGAATTAACGCAGCAGGCGGCCAGAAGATGGAAGCACTGTAATTCCGGTTAGACGAAAGGAAATTCATTAAGGGTGACACACGAGAGAGCCGGGTGAACAATGGTCGCGCCGGCCGGGGTGTAGAAGGCGCTGCTGTTGCTGCCGCCGCCGCCTCTACTGCATAGTGTGATGAACTTTCAATAGAGGGCAGCAGGGTGAAGTGTGCAGAGGAGCCGTATATGCGATCTGGGTGCCTGGCTGGAGCCGAGGCGCAACTATAAAAATCACTAAAAGGTGTAAACGACATCTGAACGTAAATACACCTTGCTCCTTGTCACTGGTCACACCTCTCTCCCTCTCGATTTGATGCACTTCAGTCCGAGGAAGATTTACCGGGCTGCGAAGAAGCTGCCTTCCGCAAGTGAGGGGGGTGACTGCTTAAATCGAAGGGCTGTGTTACGCAAATCTACTGTACTGTGTACACAAAGACGGGAAGGGGGATGGGATCGAAGCGCGCGGGTACCGGGCCCGATCCTTACCTAACTCCTACAGATAAAGTTTTGAGGATATCTCCACTTTGCAGTGAAACAATAATTTATTCACGTATCAGAAAGGCACATCTACCAACAGACCTTCCTGCTGCCCGACCCCACTCCATCCTTCCCCTAGAACGAAGGCTCTATCCAACTTTTACTATGCTGGCTCCTCTGGTAGAGGGCTCCACAGTCGGAGCCCGAGTTCTATGCTCTCGTATCGGGCTCTGCCCGTTTCACCAGCATATCCCCCGTAGAATGAAAATATGCTCTGAAAATTGAAGAGGGCTCGTCGTCGTTGTCCATATGTATGTATGTAAGTAGCATACATGTACGCTTGTATCGTGGGTAGTGTGACACACTTTCATACCGACATACGGCCGGATAAAATCCAATATAGTTAATGTACGTCTGATGGTGTATTCTTCAAAGGCACCTTTATGACCGTACAGTCCCTGCTCTGGAGCGCCTATAGAGGTGTATGGAGAGGTATAAATTATGCAAACACTGTGCGGTTTGAAATTTATTGACACTACATTATACGCACATACGGGCCCTGGACGAGAGACGCGACTGCCGGGCGACGGAAGTATGATGGAGAGGGGTGGGGGTGGAACGCAGAGAGACATTCCCATATGCATACGTAATAATTTACTTGTTTAGTGTCATTTTAATACACAAAGGCTTTGGCACTTTGCTTAACATTCATATGTTGGCCAGAATCGACGGTCATATTTGACTTACATTTTGTTGATTCGTTGGCCGCGTGCTAAATGAAAATGAATCCATTTTGAGGCCACCAGGGCGCGCTTTAGGGCTGTTAGGCTGTGAGGGTGTTGATGGAAAGGGGAAACCTAAATAAGTGGTCCTCTGTCGCTTTATTTTACTTTTCCATTTTCTTTTGCTGACTGTGAGTGAGGAAGGGCGAGAATGTCTAGTTAAAAATTCGATTGCGCGCTTTTCTTTTTTTTTTTTTCTTGTGGTTAAAGGACAAATTTTAGGGGATATACTTCTCAGGGGAATTGTTGTTTGCTAGATATTCGTGTTATGCTTCTTTTAACGATTTAAAGGAAAGAGACGATGGTACAACTTTATGCCCTAAATATAGGGCAAATAAATGATAATGAGAAATGTACACATCTAATAAAATTGTTAACACAATTGAAATTTGTTTGCATCAACATTTTCAATTTAAAACTTGAATTATTAATTTAATTATAATTTTTTTAAACACTTATTTTAATGTTACATATTAAGCTTTCGAACTTTTGATATTCTATCGAATTTTACTTAGTATTGTTATTCCTAGCAAAGGTCCGAGATTCTGACTAAACGTTTTATCTTTTTTTAGATTTCCCTATAAGGTTGAATTTGTGTTATAACATATTTCAAATCCCAATAACCATTAACTGACAATTTTAAAGGTACCAATAGATTTTATATGGAAATAGTACTAAATCTGTTAATCTAAATTCTAAGGATTGGCGTAAACAGTTTAAGGATTTAAGTCCTACATAAAACTGAATTCAACACTCCTAAAACCAAAAAAAAACTACTATCTATTCATATGTCTTTTTGTCTAACTAGAAAACATCTTGAGCCCATAATTTAATATTATCTAAAGTATATAGTTATTGGGGATTTTTCTGTATTCGTAGAATCTTTGAAACCCGCATTGTCTGCATTTAACAAGTGATAGTAATCTTAGTGCAATGAGTAATATTCTGAATCATAAGTTCGTAATCAAAACGATCTAGTGTCAGAACGTAAAATATTTAAAACACACGAACGAATTGTCTCGCTTACTAAAATGACTAAAGTGAGACTCTAACAGGTCGCTCTTCTGAACTCCGGCCCCTTAGAATCTATGCAAACAATTTAAGGAATTCACCACGCTCCAAAAATATGTCTAACAAAATAGAAAAATGCCTCCTCGAAAAAGTATAAGATTTTGTTTACCATATCGCGGCTGCGTAGAGCGGCCTGACCCAATGAATCAAATTTAAATTCGAGCCAGTGATTCACCCAAAAGCGGGAAGATTGTGACGATCCCTGCAAAGAAGCGCGGAATGCAGTGGCATGGGATGATCACGCTGCACGATGAACCGATCGTCGCCTGATTCCTCACCTAAAAATAACCCAACTAATGCCGACATAGACTTCGTAGTCCCCATCGTCGTCGTCGTCGTCGTCGTCGTCGACGTCGTCGCCGCCTGCCAATGTCGCGGAGGGGAAAGCACACGTTCTTCAAAATGATTTACAATCGGAGCTCGCGATCAGCGATCGTCGATCGCACGGATAGAAGAAAAACCCCAGAAAATCCGCCGGAATTAAAAAGCTTACGGCGAGAGACAACAACTACGATGAAGACGACGACGACGACGTTCGGTCCGCAGATCAGGCTAGGCAGCGCAAAATGAAAACAATGCGCGCGAAATAACAAAACCAAGTCAACAAGTGAATGACGTAAATTTTGTGATTTATCCGGCGGGCATTCAATCAAACCATCAAGAAAAGCAAAACGGCGTCACGCCTGCATACTGCGAGCTTGTCCCAAACCTTACGTTATGGGCAGGAGGCGGTGAAGGGTGGAACGGTATGGCGGCAACTCGCCGTTTCTCTAGACTCTAGAACGTATCTGAATAATCTGACTAGAGCTATCAAAGCTGACTAAATTGTGCTCGATGTATGCCAGCCAACTTTTTACGTTCTTAGCCGCAGGTTAAGAAAAATGGTAATTTGCGCGAGACGACGTTTCTTGGTCGCGTAACAGTCGCTCGCACGCGTCAGCGTTTAATACAAAACAAAAACAAAAAAAAAACAGCCTTTTGCAATTCCGCGTGCGTGCAGCACACGCACTGAACGCAAAGATTTTTTTATTATGTATGTTTTAATTTATCCAAAAAGTGAGCCAGGCCCATTAGCTTTCCATCCGGTGCCTGGTCAGGTGCTCAGAATCCCAAAATTGCCCAACGCTAAACCGTGTTTACATCATTCGTGATGTTAAACGTAATTTCTGTTTACATTTTGCTCATAATGTGTGCGCCGCTTATGCGCGCAAAAACAGCAAATTGTTTTCCCGATTTGCTACTTTGAGCACACGGGGAGAAATGGGGGGGATCGAGGTAAAAATACCTGCTGGCATTGCGTTAAATCACGCCCAGGGCCATTTTTAATTTTCTTAAGATCTGTAAATTCTAATAAGTGATCATCTGGCTAAAAGGGTCCAACCAAGAGAAGATCGCGCGGACTATGATTTTCGATTTTATGTTTTTCTTTTTTCTTAAAGATTTCTCTGTTGGGGTCGATTTTCTGAAAATCTGGATAGCTATGCTCTTGCCATTGAACTTTCAAGTATTTGGCCTCGATGTGGTATTTTTGTGTGCAATTCTCCTCTTTCTTCTCTTTTTCTCTTTGACTTCTATCAATGCGGAGAGAGGAGTGGGGGAGGTGTATTTACTTTTTGATTATCAACCCAATTTTAACTCAAGTGGTTTCGAATTAAATTTTTAGCGAGTCCCCAGATTTTAAGAATTATTGCACAAGATTAATGCATTTTACGAACTTGTTGGCTTTTTGGAAATATAAAAAAAATGTAAATAACATTTAGACTTATTTAATAAAATAAATAGAAGGAATTAAATAAAACATATTTGGAAGAATAACCTGTTTACCTATAAAAAAAATTACAATGAAAATGTTAGAAATTTTAACTTAATTTTTTTTTAAGGAAATCATTTCTATTGGCAAATTAAAGTTTATTTAAAACATGGTGAAAATTCGGAATATTTTTAGTATTTCATAAAGGCTATTAATTCTTTTGAAGTGATTTTCAAGCAAATCAAAAAGCTAATACTGTCTAGAATCGAGGAGTTAATCGATGGATAGCTTGAATATGTTTTTCTTGTTTTTATAAAAACCAAAATACAATGGTCGGAAAACAATTTTGGTTGATTTCCAAAATTCAATATTTTCGTAAAAGTAAAACTAAGAAATTTTGATGAAACAGTCTAATTTATGAAATTTTCCTAATGTACAAATATCGCTCTCAATCAATTTTAATTCATAATCACATCGACGATTTTATTTGATAAGATTTTAATCAAAACTCTGCTATTAGTCGCTATGGTTATCTTTAAATGCCACTTGATGAATGAAACTTAAAACCAAAAAACCCTAAAAGTCTGAAACGCAAAAATCAACCCGGGATTAAAATGAGAGTATTATTAGAAGAAATCGTAATTGACTCTTTTCTAATCGTAAATCGCGTATCAAAAGTTTAAGTAGTTTACCAAAAAGGTCAATCTTTTCAAATTGTAGGGTATGGCGCTAACAAAAAGTTAACTAAACATTAACAAACTTTGCAACAACATCAATTTTCTACTTCTGAGAAACAAAATTGCGATGTTTTTGGAAAATAAGACAGACGATTTAATGAAACAACGTGTTTACGCTTGAATTCCTTAATTAATGACGGGGAGACCCAAACCAGATGCTCACGATATTTTACGAAAATCACAATAAAGGGCAGGGAGTTAAGAACATTTTCCAATTTCCAATTAACTGTTGTTATGGAGCTACCTTATCGAGAAATCGAAAATGTTTAGTTAAAATATTCATAAAATCAAAAGCTGCCTAACTGGTAAATTAAATTGCAATTCGTAATCACAACTGTCGTCATCGAACAGAATTGCTGCCAATTGGGGAATTGAAAAGCAAAAAGAAAAAAAAAAAAAAAGAAAAGCAACAAAAGCGAACAAAGGCAGAGGTGATGATCCACCACCGCCCGACCCGATCAGGCCCTGATTGTCAACGGAACGAATTATGAAATTAAAATTCGCTCGCTGCTGATAAGATTAATTGCTCCTGTTCCGACCGTTTATCGATAAATATGGGGGAAACCACCGAGTGCGAGTATCTCACAGCAAAATTTCCCACCTCTCAATTCTCTTTAATTTCCATGTCACAGTATTTGTTTATGTTTTTCTTTTATTTCTCAAAAACTCAACTCTACCAACACTCTCTCAACTGAACCAAAGGGCACGCACACTACCAAACTTCTAAATTGAGCTGGTAGTGGTATTTCTCAGATTGTTGTTTTAAGAGTAAAACACTCTCTGGCTTCAGCATAATTAGCAGTTTTCTCTTTTATATAGTAGAAAATTGCTCTTTAAAGAGATATAAGATCGAAATGAGATGATGAAAAAACATCTCATTTCCCCTGAATTTTGTGTTTTGAACGTCAGGTTGCTTAAAATTCATTCTCTGGCGCGGCAAAAGAGGATGAACAAAAACGAAAGCGCCTGCCGCCACCACAGACTTGAGGAGCGAAAGACAAAAAAAAAAAAAAGTCACCAGAATTTATGACGACACGGTTACGACGACTGTTGCTGAGCGTATCAAGCCATATGAACGTGCCGTGCCATACCGTAGCCGATAGCCCTACTTCTCTCTTCGGAGAGGAATGACAGTTTCTTATCTCTCCCACTCTCTTTCTTCTCGTAATAATTGCAATTTGCGGGAAAGGTGTGGGAGGGATGAAATTCTTTTGTTTTGATGATTTCGCGCTGATTAAGGCCACTCTAAAGATGTGCGGGCAGCTCGCGAAATGGAATTTGGTGTATATGCCCCCAGAAGGCGATTTGTTTACAACTTTTGCGGTGTTTTCGTTGCAATTAATGAAGTCACCTTGAGAGGTGCTCTCCCGCTATCAGATGAAGACGACGACAAACGTAGGTGAACACCTGATTAGTAAGCAACACCGTTATCTGCGACGTATAAGAGGTAAATGCCGTTTCGTATTATAATGCAATTGTTATGAAAAGAGTCTAATTAAAAGTTTTATTATTTTAATGGATAAAGTAAGAAAATCTGATTATCAGTGGAGTTGAAATTCAAAACCATAGTTCCACAACTTTGCCACGCATATATGCCTTTAAATATTTTAATAATCAAATCAGCTGTGGGATTTCAACAAATTTATATCCCATTTTTGAAAATCTATTTACTTTTCAGACCTACAAGATAAATTTAACACATTGTTGACCGGCAATTTTACACAGGAACTATTTCATATCATCGGGTATTATTTCGTAATTGAATGTGGAAGTAAAACATTCTAAATAAGCTCCAGTAAACTTTATTTATACACGACTAAACACGATCATCAAAGCTTTTGCATTATTCTATGTATTTCGTTCTGGGTTTCATAAATTCAAATAGATAATGCAAGTGCAATGACGAATTAACTCGTCATCGGTCAACAACATTTGGATAACTCGTCACAGATCAACAATGTGTTAATCTTAACTAGTCAGTAACAACACAAATTTCTTCCTGATGATAATTAATTTTGTTCCCATCCCTCCTCCCTCCTCCCTCCTCCCTGCTCCATATCCCTAAAGATTTCCTTTTTAAGTCAATTAAATTTTATTTTATCTTTTCAATTCCCTTTGAAATTCGTTGTCAATCAAATAAATATTACCCGATGTTTAACTCTCCAGTTAATTTGTTAAATTGGCTTAAACTCAGTTGCCAACGGTTAAATATGCCGATAAATTGAAACCGTAATTTAAAATTTAGTTTAATATATTCATAAAGTTTATCTTCTACCTAAAAACTAGATCTAAAATAACCAAACCCCACCGCTCTTGTTAAAGGTGTCGGTAGTGTGCGACAATTCTAATTGCTATGCCCTGTTCACATTAAACCTTTTCATGTGAACCACTTAATCAGCGACAGAACTGTTGCCACCCACTTGCTGTTCCCGCTCAGAGTGAAAAATGTCTCCTGTGGCACAGGAACGCATGTGATTAAGTAAACAGGTAAGCAAGCACTGTACAATCGTGTCGTCCTATGAACTTTGTGCCATTTTTCCCTCATTCAATGGGGGTGTTGTGTAGGTGTCGACTGACCTTTATTTGAGTAATATACGCCCCCTCTACGCCTTCTTCTACGAATTAAATGGTATTTAGCGGTTTTAATATTATCAATAAGTCACTTATAAGAGCAACCTATGCAAGAGAGGTGAGTGGGCAGTTTCAAAAGGTGTAGTAGAATTGAGATGGCTTCTAAAATATTCCTCAATAATATCCAGGCAATTGTGCGTAGAAACTCTCATGCCATTCCCTAAAATTTCAGTTCTCTCGTCCCTCGGGACCCTGATCTAGGATGGATATAATTAAAAAAAAAATTCCAATTTCCTCACTCGTCCCAATGTCACGAGCAATGAAATTACGCAAAATATGACGTAAAATGTCTCGAAGTGACGTCGTTTAGTCATTGTAGGCTGAATATAGTACGCCTCCGCCCACGCGACTCATATCAAGCTTGAGTGCCTGAAATACGACGTCATCGGTGGGTGTGCAAAGCAAAATTGAACCTTTCCGATTCCCGTCTCGACCTAAGGCTCTCACGGGCTCTCCTCATATAACGAAAATCTTCCACAGAGCCCTCAGGGGGGAAAGATGCGGGGGCGGATAGGAATTCGAGGAAAAGCTTCCTGTGACGCTTTTATCAGACAAATTTTCTACAGAAAGCTTCCACCGACATAACGCCCCCGCGAGCATACAGTTAACTGAAGTGGAATTAAGGATTACAAAAGGGAGCAAATCCACTTAATCAAAGTTTGTTAAAAAATAAAAGGGGGAGACGCTCCACAACTGTGCCGTGCACTTTGAGTGGTGCACATTGGCCGGTACATATAACAAAACAAAAAAAAAAAAAAATAAAACATTCTACCGCCGCCATCGAACCTCAGAGTGAATCCAGCGGACGATAAATACGACTTAATGGGATTCTCGCGGTAGCAAAGGACCTAAACTTGCTGCTACTGCTGCTGAGGTAATGGTTATGAGGAAGTGTTATGTAATTTCTGTTTGATTGGATTTAATGGGTGGAAGCGATGTGACCAGTCTGCCAGAGACGCGATAGCCTCCATCGGTTGTGTGCAGACACCCTCGCCTTGGTGACCAAGGAAAAATTCAGACAAATTTTTCCCACGAGGATCATGCCCTTCAGCCCCTGAGGGATGATTCACATAATACGACAGGTGGTAGTCTCTTTACATCCAAGGGTATGAAGGAATCTCTATGTGAATTCTTTTCTCTCCTTCGTGTCTAAACATATTTTTATTTTATTTTTAAACTTTTTAAAATCAAAATCGATTTATCACCAACTAATTGGCCATTGACCTCAAGGGAAAGAAACCCTCTACTACAGACCAATTAGGGAATTCATTTATTTTTTTAAAACACCTTAAAAGCGATTAAACCTTCCTCCTTGAAACTGCAGGTGCCCTTAACAAAAACCCCAAATCCTCTTCCCACACCCACGAAAATTTAAAGCTTTGCACTACCCTTTCATTTTGAAGCACCGGTCTAACGAAGGGATGTCCTCCAGTGGGCCGTTCCCTCGAAAATTCATTTAAATTGCCCACACGTAGCGAAGGGAAACACATTCGAAATATGTGAACGACGTCAGGATACTTATGAAAGGACCGATTTGTGCTACCTAAAAAGTGCGATACAGTCATTGGCCAGCGGGGTAAGTTATTTACAATTTTATCAGGAAAAAAAATATGCTGTGGCCTCATGGCGGAAGCTATTTTCGGAATATATTTAACAATAATCTTTTATATGTTCATAAAAGAAATACCCACTAACTTACGCAGGCACCTTAAGTACAAATCTTCTATAGGTCCTGAATATGGCAGGATATTTCAATATTTTTCTTAGGTGCTATAGGCATAATCTAATCTAGGTGCTATAGCTATAAAAGTTTTAAAGCAGTTCTAATTCAGTTTTTAGAGATTTACATAAATTTTACAGTATCGAATTTTAAGTATGCTAAGCAGTTCTATTTTATTTGTTTTGTATTGAGTTTAAGGAGCTAATTAAAGCGTAAAATTTGGTGATTAAGGTTTTAAAAGTAAGTGCCGATAATCCAAAAAAAAAAAAATTCTAGCACTGATTTTAGAAGTTTTTTTACGATAAGTTTTCGACTCTCAAGCAAACTGCAAACGTAACTTTTAGCGTGTGTGTCCACATCGTAGGAGTTAATTGAAAGAATCCCCAAATGACAGCAGTTAATGCCTTCTACGAGACGAAGGTATCCAAAGTTTGGTCTGTAACGACCTGACCATTACCCGGATATGTTCCACAGAGACGTACCGACTTGCACGCTCGTAACTTCGCCGCCTAATCTCCGTCGGAAAGGGTTCCCAAACACCCTCCTGCAATTCCAGCAGAGTTGTGGTCCCTGGAAAAGTGCATTTCGAGGGACGCGAGAACTGCACACAACAAGTCGAAACGCTGGAGCTACCACTAAATTCTGCTTTTTTCCTCCATTCCATTCCTCCTTAAATTACCCGGGCTTGTCGGGGCACAAAAGCTATGGAAAAGATAAAAAATGAAAAACGGCAAAGACTCCTAATAAAAAACAAAAAAAAAGAAAAAACAAAACCTGCCCAGGGGCAGAGAGCGAAGGGAGGGGGAGCAGTGCCCGCCGCAAAATAAATATTCCTTCAGCTATGTAAATGCAACTTTCGTGCACTTGCCCTTCAGTGCATTAGCCTCTTGCAGTCACCGGAATTTGTTACACCTATGACTCCACAAGTAGTCGAGGCTCCTGAGGGAGCTTTTTCAGGTAGCTTGAGTAGTTACCTTCGGTCACGTTAAGAGTTCCTGGACTGCCTTTTGGGATGGGGCTGGAGCAGTAACGATACCGGCTGCGTAGTAGTTAACAGGGAAGAACACATAATGAGGACGGCATTTAGCTCAAGTTGAAGTCGGAGTCGGAGTCAACACTCGTCTCACAAAAGTTTTTGGTAAAATACGGAGGAGGAGCGGACGCGGACGACGACGAGCGGTTTTCACCATGCTCAAAAGTTCGGCTCGTCGGACCAATTCAAAAATTTCATTTTATTTAATTTTCTTTTTTTATTTTACTTCATTTTATTTTTTATTTCCTCACTGGGTGGTGGTAGGTCCCGGGCTCATTAAAACATCCCTAGGATGAAATATTTTGAAGCAGGAGCTCTCTACACTGCTCCCCATTCATAGAGACCCTTTTGATGATGCTTCGAGGCACATAGCGCCAGCCAGCCAGCCAGCGAGCGAGGGAGCGACCGAGGGATAAGGAGAAAAAATGTTGCGATTAATTACTTTTTTCGCGGAGCGTTTGAAGGAACACCATTTTAGCCTTTAATTAAGGTAAACGCTCTTGAGGGGAGGCTCCTCTCACTCAAAAAGTTTAGTTCACATTAACAAACGGTCATCCCGTTTGTCACATCTGTCCAAAAATCCTAGCAGATGTCGCATAGTGGGTATCTTTCGTCGCCTGCATACCATTCTAGGGGTTAAATTAAAGAGTATTTTGCAGTTTTGGTGGTTGGAGTGCTCTGAAGCAGATCCCTCGCCCTTCTAAGACTACCTTAATCCTAGATTTTTTTTAATGGATAAACTGCTTTTCTATTTCGTAACGCAGGGGAAAACAAACATATTTTGTTACCATGGATAATTGAAATCTTATAAACCAGCGATATGAGTTGATTTGGTTTGGTATCTTTGGGGTGTGGTGTAATTTTAAATTTTCTGTTGGCTACCGTTCACAGTTCGACAGTACAGAATGAAAGAATATTAAGCCTTAACCCATCTACTAGAAAGGAACTTTAAATATAATACTTGCCGAGTTTTCGTAAAATTCGAGTTAATTCTAGAATTCAGCTAATAGACGTGATAGATAAATTCTGTTAAAATTCTTATTACATAATAAAATTCTACACAGTTTAAAACAAAAGCAGAATTCATAAACAAGTCAAACTCATCTATTATTTTGGGAGGCTCCAAAACTGCTTAACTAAGCTTTTAATAAATAAAAATCAAACACATAAATTCCAAGAGAATTGGCCACAATACTAATAAAATTTGCGAAAAGTAAAAATCTTTCTCGTAAGAAAGTGGGCATATTGATAAAATGCGAGAGGTTCAACAACAAGTAAATTCCCCCGATGAATACGAAACTAGGCAAAAATTAGTCCATTGGCTGGTGGTAGCCCCGTCTTGTTCGCGAGGCGATTCCGGTTGCTTTTGAAATGGTTCCAGCCGAAAAAGAAAACGGCCGCGTGCCGTGTACTCTCTTAAGGCATATGCCCAATAGCACACAAAAGTGTTTAAAATCGTTTTGTGTGTTGCGTTCGTTCATGTTACGTGGCCTACTTTTCCTTGAGTTTGCCTTTGTTCGCGAATCATACAACGGTGGCAGCAGCAAAAGCAGCAGCAGCAGCAAGCTCAAGCCACAGCTCGCGACTGCTTACGTATTTTCCGCGGGATCTGATAATTTCTTCGCAACCGCGGATCAGACGGAATCGAGGAGAGAAGAGTACATAAAAAAAAGATAAAAGAAAAAATAAAAAATAATAAATAAATTGGAGAAAAAAATTTACTTTGGTTCGCCGCAATCTTCCAAGAGAAGCAAAAATCTTGGAAACAAAAAGAGATGAAGTGAAAAAAAAAAAAAATACGGCCAGAAAACGTTCACCGGAATACTTAGCCATACCTGATGATGGTAAGGTATGCGGCCCGTCAGCCGACGACACTTTTACTTTCGTTTAACCATCTTTGTCTAGCTACGATTGGAAGTCCGCAGGTTAACCAGCTTCCCTCTGGCTGTGCTGTATTTCAAAGTAACTCGAACAGGCTCTGTTCCGGGTTCGGAAAGTATTATGAAAAAAAAAAAACATTCCAAAGCAGGCCAATGCATTTCTGGACTTATAAAGTTCACCCCATACATTCTAGGGGATATAGCTTATGATGATTCAAATTATGTAACACTTTTAAATATTTTACTTTGTATAAAATTTAGTTAACCCTCATTATTTGTCGAATTGAGACCCAAAATAGATCGAATAAATGATTTTTCAGCTAAAAATAGCTAAATGAAAAAAGTAAAAAAGGAGTTATATAAAATGCAAACTGAATGATGATAACTGCCTCATCTAAAGATCCTAAAAATAAGAATTCTTTAATATACCAGCAAATTTAAAATTGCATACATAAGATCATAGGGAAAATTTTGTGATTAATACTGAACTGGGCGTTACTGGTAAGTTAAAATAGTTTTATATATGGTTAGACATTTTAGTTATACTTACGAGATGGGTATTTACTAAATTTCCTTTGTGCAAATTTGTGCATTTCCCAAATATCTGTTCCAAGCGACTATCATTGTTGAATATCTTCCACGATATTTTAAGGTTTTCATGAAATCTTGCAAGTTGAATTTGACCTACTTTCCGACGTTTTATTGGGATGATATTTTGCATACATATGTAAATTTGTTGACAATGAATTATTATAGTACCATCCAGTCACATTTGTTAATTCTTCACAGTAAATAAAAGCTGATTTTCTTTTCTTTAGTTTTCCTCTTTCGTTCCATTCATTCAACCTAAAAAAAAAATGAAATAAGTGTTAGGAGGAATGAATGAATATAATCCCAAATAAAAACGTTTAAATGAATGCATTAAAAATTCATTTTGCTCCCATTTCCATGTTTAATAGAAGTTGGAAAGTATATTAGAACTGTTACACAAATTTAGTAACATTAGAGGTGAAATTTAATAAATAATGAGTTTTCTACAAAAAATTTACGTTAAAGCTATTATTTTAAAAAGCCTTAATTTAATACTTAAAGAAAGTATTCTGAACAATTTGTAGCTTTCTTCTAAAAATACAATTTTATATTTTTTTATATGTTACGTTATAATAAAGAGGAAATGTTTCGAGTTTCGAAAAAGTTTATTGTAAAATAAAGCTGTGGTCACATTTAGAGCTAAATTAAAACCGCAGTCACAGCAATCGCTGACCATGAGTTCCAAAATTATCTGATTATTCACATCATCGCTGATCCGCGCCACTCGCTCCGCCCGATTAATTGGGTCCACGCATAGGTTTGTCTGAGCAAAAATCAATCGATCGCCATCCGACAGAGGCTGTTTTTTGTGTCGTCAGCGGCCGCACGCCGGCAGACACGAGAAACGTATTTGTCGGTCGGTATCTACAGCATCTTCTAAAAGCGCATCTTACTTTACTATTTATAGACGCACTAATCCAAAATTGGATCTTCCGAGAGTGAATTCAATTGTCGTTAATAAAATCTCGATAAGTTTGTGTCTCGTTACCTTCGCACTTTTTTCGTTATATACGGAGAATACGTTCC
This sequence comes from Philonicus albiceps, assembly GCA_963969385.1. Classification (NCBI taxonomy): domain Eukaryota; kingdom Metazoa; phylum Arthropoda; class Insecta; order Diptera; family Asilidae; genus Philonicus; species Philonicus albiceps. The sequence goes on from OZ017774.1 coordinate 41,650,486, forward strand.
ATTCGATGGCAATGTAATAGTCATAGTCGTAAAAAAATAAATAGAGATTGTCGCGGAACGCGAAAAAAAAAGCGTGGGATTGCTCCTCTTAGCTGGGAAACTGAAGATACGTGTGGGGCGTTTGGGGAGCGTGACCGTATTGTCCGATTGGTATTATATTTATGAGGTACAATAAAATTAACCTTTTGAACGGAGAACAGATGCTACTCGGTGGGCGGTGGCCCTTATTCAAAAAAAAAAGCATAATGTATACGAGTATACGAGGGCATATATTTGTATCTATCCGCAAACACCTAAACAGTTGAGTAAAGTCTGTGCAATTAAGGGGCAAGTGCCCTATGCATATGGAGCGCTTGGCAGTGAGCACATATAGTGCAAATGTTGATGCCACTTCATGACAAAATCAACGAGCCACTTAACGACTGGAATTCGTCCGCTTTCCCCCCTTTCACATGGTCATCATCGTTTAAGTCGCCCAACAGCCTATGACATGGGATCCGGGACTCTGTCCGAAACCAAATTGACCTGTTTTGAAATAACTCATACCTATATTCTGTCGTGGTCGGGTAAAACCCTCCTCTACCCGGTATTTCTCCCGAACTCCTCTGCCACCCCCCCGCATCATTCATTCAGCCTCCGCGCCACTGAGTAAGAGTGGTCCTGGACCATCATCATCATAGTCGGCCTCGTCCTCGTTCTCGGCGTCGTCATTCAATCAAACTCCCGGCAAACATACCACTGGAGGGTTTCCATCCGGATCCCAGAACAGGCGATGGGCCTGCTGGAACTAGAGGGTTGGGGATTCTGGTTATAAAAGAAGAGACGATGTGCGGTAGAAGAGGGGCTATAGCCATGATTGTGGGTGGATGGAGGAAGCGAGAAGGTATGGCAGCCAAGCTCCGGTGCTGAAAGCGTCCTGAAACAAATTTTCATCTCAAAGCCTTCGTATGCCCCCGCAACGGAGCTCGGTGCAGGGAGAGACAAGAAAGTTTTTGCCTTGCTGCTGAAGGGAAATCTGGCGTAGAAAAATTCCCCGGTATTATGGAAGAATTTCATGGGAAGGATAAAAAGGCGAAAATTTAATGATGCACTTCGACGGGGCGAAATTTATGGATTGGGCGGTAGTACGTAGCACACAGCACGGCAGCTGGATTTACTCGATTTAATAAAAAGGGGCGACGAACGGAACGATGTCGTCGTCTTCTTCTTCTTCTTCTTTCGAGAAAAACCGTTAATTTTGCCTCAACCTCAGCCGGAAAAACGAAGCGAATGGTTGCTTCTTCTACGATATGACCGACTTCTAGTTGTGGCACTTTCTGGTTCCAATTTTTGCATAATTAAATTGGTGCCACTTTGGCCCAACAAAGAAGGCCCTTTCCGGGGAAAACGGATACTATGACCGAATCAATTCGAAGAGGGAAACTCGATCATCCACAAAAGGGCTTCTACGGATAGCGGAAAGTTGCGAGTTGTAATATTCCGTTTTGCAGTAATACCCCATTCATTCCACCTGTACTACCCACCTCCCATCTCTCATCTCCCACACCACTCAATCAGGGCATGAACTGCCCTTGCACACAGTCTTCGTCGGCTAGATCGAGTGCCATGCCGTGGCGGCGGGCTTTTCCACCCTCCACTCGAGTCCATAGCCCACACTTTTCATTCAACCCATCCAAACCCGGCGCTCTAGTAGACATCTAGTGTAATGTACTTTGCGTACGCAGTGGTGGCGGAGGGGGCACCGGGACGCCACTGGCATTTACGTACTGATTTCATAATGCGCTCGATAGGATATGATTCCGACGACTGTGCCATGTCCTACGCCTGTGTGTTTGCGCCATCCTCGTCCCGTCTGTGTTCAGTGTATTCGGGCTGGCTTCGTGTTCGATTAAACGTGAGGGTGGCCGAGGGAGCATAGGGGCGGGTGGACTGGCTGACTACTCCTGGAGCTGGTGCTGCTGCTGCCGCCACCGCCGCTGCCTGTCTGAATGATGAGACCCGACCCAGCAGCAGCAGCACCAGCAGCAGAAACACCAGGAACAACAACAACCATCTAGGGGTATACCCGAACCAGCCCCAGTAGGAGCAAAAACGGTTTGTATTATTAAAGTTATGGGAAAATAGCAGAAAAAGTAGGGTTACCAGGCTTAAATGGGATTACCTAGGCAAAAAAAAAAAAAAGTTAGCCTCAGCAAATTCCTCTTTTGGCCGCTACTAGTGCTTCTGCTGTTGGGCTGTTTTTGGGGCTGAGGAGGGGTCTTCTGTGGCTGATGGAATGCCCGGTGTTCCCGTTTTCCTCCCGTACCAGATAAGTTGGCTGCTTCTCGGTTGCTTCTGATGGCCACAAATGAACCTCTAATGGATTCGGACCGTTTGAATATTTTGAGATGCGGAAATGATGAGGGTTCGCTGCAAGGATTCCCATAGATTTTATCCTGATTTTGCTTACACACAAAATGCCAGGATATTTCATCCACTGATTTGCTCCTCATTCACTTGCAAAAAAAAAAAAAACGAAGAAAAACTAAATAAAATAAATATAAATAAAAAATATGTATATATTTTATATAACATATAAAAGGCATAAGTTCACCGCTCAGTTTATTGAATATCTTTCCGAAAATGGGGCCAAGTATGCCATCCAGGAGCCATCCGACCGTCCATAGACGCACACAGGCGTAACAAATCCCTCTTTAGCCATATTCCCACTAATCTGGTAACGTCGATAAAGTGTCTATCAACAACTGGAGCAACAGAGCAATAAAAGAGGGCGGGACAGGCCGTCCTGGGCTGAATCCAGGGATGTGGGTGATGGACTCTTTTGCGGCGTGAATATGTGCTCAACTTGAAAGAGATACTTACACAAAGAAGCCAACCCACCCGGGTGATGAGACCAACTTTTCAAAAGGGCGGGAAACACAGGGAAACTTTTGCTTACTGATTTCCTCCGCTTTTTTTTTTTTTTTTTTGCCTTTCCCAGAAAGTCAATTACATGTTGAGGATGGATTGTAGTCAGATATTGTTTTTGCTGGCAAATATACCGCCACCTTTAACAGAAGCCTCAGAAGCCCTAGTAGTTGGCCTACCCCCCCTACCACTCCCACTTTGTGGTTGAATGGAGAGAGAAGAAGTAATAGAATGTCACAAAGAAGTAAGTCTTTTGCAGATATTCCCATCTAATTTCATTTCCACTGAGAAATCCTAACGCCTCCGCCCTCATCGGTTCTGACCTCGGTCTCCACCCAGCAGCCAGCCTACAATTGAAGCCCTAATTGCTCTGTTTTATTTCGAGCAAACGGTGAAGGTTGGCGTCAATTGATCAAAATGACTATAAGAATTGGGGTTGGGAAGGGATCGCGATCCAAGGCGTATTTTAAGTGAGAAGGGAATGGACCCTGAAATTTGTTTGAGGGAAATGTGGTTTCAGTAAAAGTGATTGAATGTTTTATACACAAACGCCTCAATCTTGGTCGATCTGAAGGTCTAAAACCGCACAAGTAGGTCTTAAAAGGTTCAGGGCAAAATATACACAAGGGCTTTTATTTTATCATATGGCATATACCTTGTCTAATAAAATAGGAGGATAACAAAAAATTTATATACATTTACAAATTGAAATTCAAACATTTTTCGAAAAACAACCATACAAGTTGTGGTATCACAATGTAACTTACAAATTAATGATTAGCTTAAATTCAGCATGTGTAATGTTGAGATTAGGTATATAAAAGATAACATCCTTTAAATTTAAAAATTTTGCTTCAAGCTGTTTTTTGTAAAAATGTAATCTGGTAAACGGAGACAGAGAAAAAATGCCTTACCTTGCAAAAAGTCGAGTAATCAATAGCAGGGTTTTCTTTCACTGTAGACTATATAAATATTGCAATTGTTTTTGCAAGGAATTGTACTATTAATTTTTTGTTTAGTACATTTTAAAAATTTTGAAATTCATATGAATTTCTATGTAAATATTTTAATCGATCCTATTTTCTTTAATTTTATCATTTTGTTTGAAAAGCAAATTGCAACGTAAATTGCGTACACCACCCCGAATCGAAGAAGTATTCAAAAAGTTCAAAAATAAAATCTTGAAAATCCTTCCCATATTTTTCGTGCTCAAAAGGATGTAAGCCGTTAAACAATGATGGGTTCGTGGAATTTGTGCTGAAGGTGTTAGTAGCGTTAATGGTGTAGGTGGTGCTTAGATTAGGTTACATCAACATTTTTCCAATCTCTTTTCTTTTCAGGAGAGCGTCACACGTAAAAGAAATATCGTTATTTGTCGGGGGAGTCACATTTAGAAGGTAGATAAACTTTAAGATAAAAATAAATCGCTCTATGTTCACTTGTAAGTTTCACTTTTAATATAAATATAAAAAAAAAGTTTTGAACTCAGCAACAACTTGACAATAAAATCGGCATTTATTAAAGTGAATTAAGAACGATAATATCCTTATCTAAAATCCTATAATGATGAATCAAATTACATTTGTCTGACTTTATTGCCGCCCTCATCAAATTCATTTAATTTATTGGCCTTTTTTCTAGAAATCTTTCTGTGGAAGTCGTAAACTAACTTGATAAGACTGCCTTATTGATCTCAGTAGAGTAAGTAATATGCTAAGGGGTCTTAATTAAAGTTAGTACTTCGACGAGCTTAAAGGCATATACATCGCAATGGAAAATACCTGTACATTTACTATTTTCGTAGTGATTCAGTGTTTTTTAGTTATAGAAACGATAGAAATCAAACATATTTTAAATCCTAACATATGGAACATGGGTGTTGCAAAAGAAAATGAATTTCCCTATGTTGTAAGATTTTTTTAGTATCATATCTAAAAATTAATTTTGTCTAAAATTTCGACAAGGTGTCTATTCTATTAATTTTGTCTAAAATTTCGACAAGGTGTCTATTCGGAGAACAGAAATGGATGAGATTGAATACGGTGCACATATCTGCGGTGGTACTTTAATAGATGAAAAAACAGTTGTCACGGCAGCGCATTGCATGTATGATAAATTGTGAGTATTGATTTTCATTTAATATCAAAATATTTTATGAATTTCGATAATAATATCAATTTGTTTTTCCAGCGGTAATTACTTAGGAATGCCGAATACTTTTACCATCATTGCTGGAACAAATTCCCGTACGAAACAAGATGGCAATGAAATAATAAGAAAAAATAAACAGATCTTCATATATCCAAAATTTACTTTGGACAATTTATACCATGACATTGCTGTTATTATTTTGAATGAGGAAATAGAAATTAAAGGAACAAATACACGAAGCGCTCTCCTAGCCGAACAGGAATTCCCTGAAGGGACACAGTGTACAATTAGTGGATGGGGAACAACCGTAAGTTAATTTGATCGCAAAATGATATCTTATCGGGGAATTCCTTTAATTAATTTCAAGATTAAACTCTTAACGTTCAAAGTCAGGGAATCCCCGTTTATGATAACATTGAAAAATAAAAAATGTACAACTTATTTTATGGAATATTAATACAAGTCCTAATTTGTTTGTAGGTTAAACCTTTTGATGACCCTCCTGACGCACTACAAAAAACAGAAATTTATATTTTGCCAAGGGAGGAATGCGCGGCAAATTTCACAACAAAGCGTTTTCAAATTATCGATAGTCAATTTTGCGCAAGTAAAGGAATAACTTTTCTAACTTAATAATTCTTCCTAATTCCTCGTTTATTTATTTCAGTTGTCCCTGGAGTTGGATTCGAAAGTTTTAAATGTGATTCTGGAGGTCCTTTGGTATGCAATAACTCCCTTTATGGGATAACTTCTGGAAGCTTCGAATGCGCAGTACCAGGATTGCCTATTTATTACACCGATGTAACAAAGCATCTCGAATTCATCAAGGCACCAAAAGAGTTTATACAAACCTTTGCGAATGCAAAGAGAATCGTACCATTAAGTAAATTAGAAGGAGTTGCTCTATTTATAAGTCTTTTAGTATATTTAAAATGAAGTTAAATTATTTAATGAACTTTAATGCAACTCCATTTTATATTAGAATTCTATTGTAATTGTAGTAGCCGAGAATTCGAAAGTGTCTTTTAAATGCTAGCTTTTCTCTGCAATAGTTTTAACGGAAAAAGTTTGAAAGCATTTTTAATTAGTAGTTTAATGCGAATGTTTACAGAAACATTAGAAATGTAAATGTAATATAAGATTTCTATTTTTATTTTTACCTTATCTTACCTTTAATGCAAAATACGTCAGAGTATTTTTACATCTATACATTCTAGGTACATTGCATTTAAGATCTAAACGACATGTTAAATGCCTCTTTATGAATCAAAACATCATTTCAATGTGGTCCGCATCTTCTTAAAAAAAAAAGCAATTTCTTGAAGAAAAGCTAGCGCGATTTATCGGATCATTTTTTATTTCCCGCAAAATTATTTAAATATATTCAGCTACCGCCACTCTGAGGCCATTTTTCATCGAGCAACAATCGCTACATTAAATTTTGTCCTCCGATCGGTCTTGGGGCCGGCCGGTTACGTTGAATGGAATAGCGGTGTGGCGCAGGGCCGCCCTGGCTTCTGTGATAGCAAAATTCAGTGAGCCGCTTAGAGGCGACCGCGACCTCGTGGCCAGTGACATTATTTTACGTCATTTAATTAGCATAATTCATTTATTTTCCGCTAAAATTGATTTTAATCAAGCGACCATCGCCAACACCACGGCATGTGTTACCGGGGCTTCGATCTGATCTGTCTATAGCCCGTTTACACATTGTCCGGATGGCGATGGCCCGTGTTTCTCCTGGTCTACCTCCTCCTCCGCATTTTACAGTTTTTCCTGAACATGAGGGGGAGATATGGTGCCAGAAGCGGAATTGTGGTACTCGCCCAGCATACACAGCACTCAGCATAGCCGAACTGACCGCACAACATTTTTATGTGGCGCTGAATTACGATGGCCAATGGGTCCGCACAGCAGCGATTTATATATGTAAGTCCCGAACGGCGTGTGCGCCTGTACGCCACATGCCGTCAGACCATCATCGTATTTGTTTTAGAGAGACTCCCCAAAAACTCACCTCATGTGGGCCCCATCGAGCTGCACACATTTCGGCGCACCCCTCACATCGACCTCGCTCAACAGCGGTGCCCTGATAAATTCGTGTCATGCGATAACTGCTTGACCGCGTATAAATCGCGTCCTCCTCGATGAAAGAGTGACACCGCACGTGTTCACTTTTGACGGGAACAGGAAGGGATCTAATAATTTTTCTGGTCGCTTAAACCTGACCACCTTCTTCACGGGTCAACCGGAGAAGGAACACCTTTTGGCGGCATTTCTTGCGATTGTACGGCTGTCCACCTTGTCTGAGATGAAACCGCTTGAATGACGGACTGTTCACTCGGATTGCTTGAACAAGGCCATTCCCCTCCTGATTGTTTTATACTCGGGGGGTAGCCCTCCTCCTGTCCGCCGAAGAAGGAAGTCACAGTCGATCAGAATCGATTAAAATTTAATGCAGCCCTGGGAATACAGGGCGCGAGGGCTTAAAAGGTCACGTGACAATAATTAATGCTTCCGTCCCTTCGTGGAAGAGCCTCTCTTATTTATATATCACCGCTGCTACGGCTGTGCATAATTAACTCTCCGGGAAAAGTTACCACTCAAACGAGAACCGGCCGTAGTTGCAGATATCGAGTAATTCTAGAAATCACAACAAATACAGACCCTGAAATGAAATAATTTCTGAAAAATAAAACGCAAATGGCTTAAAAGACCGACAATCTTTAGGATTCAGTAGCTGCTAGACAATTCCAATTTACTATATCTACAATTACACATATGAAGTTGATTAAATCAAAATAAACCATAATTAAGTCTAGTAATATCTCCATTTTTATATATAAAAATTGAACTAACCGCATTCGACATTCAGAAAAACATTGTTTCCATTATTTTACGAGAATCATACAATAAATTTTAAACTGATTTAGAAAAAATCACTATATAACTTTATTTTATAAGAATAATACCAGTTGGTAAGATTTACTATTTATTGATATGAATACAACAAAATGAACCGAAAAATGTTTAGAAAAAAAAAAAAAACGTTAAAGCGAATTCGTTTCATAATATATGACTTTGCCCCTATTTAAAATCTATTTCCGTAGAACCCATAAAACAATTTCGCTGCCTTGGCAAAAATTATACAATACTCAATTACATAACTCGTACAACTGTGACAATAAGTTGACACAGTCGAAATTCAAGTATAGGCGAACAATTATACAATTCTTTTGCGTATTAAAACGTTTTGGATTATGGGGATAGCTTTCGAAATTTAAAACGGTAGCAATGCATAGAACTAAAAGTACTTGGCTAAAACAGACATTATCATTGTTTATTTACCATGGAAGTGATTTTAAATATACGCAATAATATTGCAATGGATCGAAGTACAAAATAATTCAAGAAAATATCTTTTAATAGAATTTAAAACTATTTTTTTAATATTGCTCAGTTTAGAAGTTTGTTAAAAATGTGTATGTATCTCTTTTAGAATAATAAGTTCATCGCATAAATGACGAAATGATGAACTCGACATAAGGATCAAGAGATTTTTTTTTTTATATATATAATATACAGAAAAACTGGAAACATAAAATACGAAAACGATACCATACATATGTATCTTGGCTGTATGACGTATGTTTTAAGCTTAAAAGTTCTAGTCGTTTACATTTCAGATATGGGTATGAGAGAATACCTGAAGAGCCTTTTATAAAATAGGAAATGTTCTTTGTTAGTACCCTAAAAATAAAATTATGACAACCCCAAAAAAGCAAAATAAAAGTTCCTCTTAAGCACGATGTTGACGAAGTGAAAACAAATTGAGCGAAGAGCTCCATCAATTTGATAAAGCAATGAAACATATCTAAATCTACTTGGAAAAGACAAGAAAAAAAGACGACCTCAACCCTTTCGGGCTTAACCTGTTCAACATGCATGTAACCCACACAAAAGTGAGCAAACAAGTGAATTTTCTCACAATGTCTGTGCAGTGATTACTGTCCTTACAACCCCTCGTTCTGCAAAGGAAGGAAAAATAACGCAAAAAGAAAAAAAAAAAAACTACAACCCCGAAAATCTGCTCATTGTAAGTCACCCACAGCAGTTAAGTTCAACCCGAAGGAGCGCCTATAGCAACCCGAAAAAAGGGGAAAATCATCATCCCGTGCCGCTGTATGTGTTGACAATGGGGGGCGAACAAGAGCTCATGGAACCGAACATCTCTCTTATTTTCCTGCTGTTAACATTGATTACACCACGGCAGCACCCGAAACACGGAGAAGCTCCGCCAGCACAAGGATACCTCCCGGGGGACCCCTACGTTGGTGCTTAACAAATTTTTTTTTTTTTTACAATTTAATAGGTCCTAACTCGGGTAACGCGCCATAACCGGGTTCATCCGGTGCCAAGTTAACGCGATGGTGGGCTGTTGGTTGGTACCTTGCCCGGAGGGGAGGGGTGTGTGGGTTTGGGGTATCATTACTTTTTGGGCGCCTCAAATGAGGTGAATGATATTAAAGGCTCTTTCCCCGGGAGGGGTGACAATAAATATTTGATCTTGCGGAAATTTTTAATGCTCACCGTGATAACACGTCTAATGATTTAAAAAAGCAACTTTAGGAAGAAGTAACTCTCTGCCTGTTGGCTGCTGGGTAAACGCGCCGAGATCAACCCCGAGTATGTGGTACATGGTGGTAATGGGGGTGGGTGGCATATGTGAACGTGGGTAGCGCCCAGGACGAAACAACTCGAGAGCTGGAAGCACAGCATCGAATGGGTAAGGGAAAGGGTCTCAATAAACTCCTTTTATAGTAAAATGGCAGACTCCTCTAACGAGCTGGGGCTCTGGAGCACATCTAACAGGAAAGCTTTTGGTCGGGCCCTTTCAACCCTCGCCCGTGCATCTCTCCCCATTTTACGTGTGTACGTGCCATTTTTTAAACCCACTTCTAATCTGTTCTGTAAAAGCTGTTACAGGGATAATAAATCTCGGCCTCAAGTGCGCCGCGTCTCTCGGGATTTTTTTTTTCCATTTTCCCTTTTTTTTATATATATATATCCCGAGCATTTGATGATGCACCCTGCAACATCATTTCTCGACGGTGTTCGCGCTATGTCAGCGATGTCCTCTCCTCCTCCAGAGTCTGTGCAGCTGCAGAATGGCTGCAGCTTCCTGTATTAGTGGGAAATATCCCCTTGAAAATTGTACACTTATATTTTTCATGGACTGGATATACGAGTATACCACAAAACTGGTAGCCGGGCAGCGCACCATCTCAACGAACGGCTGGAATATCAGACTCCAAAAAAAAAAAAAAAGAACAAAAAAAAAAACATATACACCAGGACGGGAGGTGATGGAATCACGAGATGAAATGTGTACGTGGGCAGAATGGGAATCTCGGCTTTTTGCAACGCGAATGAGTAGAGGGGGTGCTTGCTATTTTTTTTCTATACCCTGAAAACCAGGATGACTGCACGATGAGGACTTGCTCCTTGTTGGGAAGAAGTTGACTGCTTTTTAGGTCATTTCTTCTACAGCTTGTAGGCTAAATATCTACATTATGAAAATGCTCCCACATATTCTGCATAACTACTGCACTCGGCTCTGTAAACGAAGAGAACACACATCGATGCCTGGTCTCCTCTTTTCTTAAACGTTTGTTTTATAATTTTACGTAATTAAAAATATTATGAAAACATATTGAACTAATTAAAACTTATATCCTTACTTTACAACTATCGATATTTTGAAAGTATATTTAAAGTAAGTAGCATTCAGGTTATTCCATTGATTATGTATCAAGGAATTAAAAATCATTCAGCTCCAAATATTTCGTATACCCATGTTAAGGGTTATATGCCTCAAATGTCCATCCGTCTGTAACAACTTCATGGATGGCCAAAATCTACTATTTTTAATATTAGATGATATTATTTTTATAGGTAAAATGCATATACATCCAATAACCTGTCTGTCATTTTATTTTGAAAAACCTGTCTATCATATATCATGATATCGATATTTTTCAAAAAGACATTATTCATTTTGTTACATGTGGTAAAATGATGGTGATTTCATGAATTAGTTTTAACATCGTTCACGAACCTATTTAAAAATCAAACAATAACCAGACTATGGAGCTTAATAGTTCAATAATCATAATAAAAACCGGACAAGTGCGGGGTGATACTTGTAGATAGAATATAGATAGATACACATAGAATCGCATAAAAGTGTAAATTAACTAATCCTCTTAGTGCAATATTTTTCGGTACCACATTTTCCACATATTCCTCCTGTATCCTTTGTGGCCGCGAGGAACAGTGTGTATACAGCAGAAAGGCAGGCATTCAGGCATACAGGCATTCAGGCAGGCAGGCAAGCAAGCTGGCGAAACATAGACCATAATATTCAGTTCCGCAGCCCGACGGTATATAGTCATGATACTCATCCTAGTCCACCTCGGTAGCGAGAGATAAATCCGTAAGGCACGACAAGCAAATAAATTTAATGTGCCCAACAAATGAAGGAATTATTCCGGGAAGACTACCGTGTGGCGTCATGAAAGCTCAATGCAACCAGGGATCCCCATGCTGTGCACATCCATAAATCTTTGGGTCCACAATGTATCACTGTAAATAGTTCAAATCAGGGGGATAGTGCGGGTCCTTTAGCCCATCATTTCCTTCCCCGCCCACTATTCGACCTCGCGGCCAAGATATTTATTGCGTCTTTGATATGTTTACCCGTGGGTGGACTGTAAACTGGAATGGGTACGGTATATGCAAACAAATGTCTAGGGGAATGGGTCCAAACGATCCTATCCTGATCCTGCTGACGATCAGATCAGGACCGGCCGGATCCCACAATCAGCCTCTGCACCATTTTCGCTCTATTTACCTTTTCCTTCAATGGCATTTTGTCACCGATGCGTGTGTGTCCACATATTGCCCATGTGTGGCCATGGAGTCCAGGCGGAAAAATTTCCAGAGGGAGGGGGGGTTAGAATGGAATGGATATGTTCGGGTACGAGCCCGACATCACTTTGTAATTTGTCAATTTCCTCCGAGTTACAGCCAGCGCCTGGGCATGTGCCCGGCATGAGCTAGTTGTGGAGCAGCATGTGAAAGCTTTCAACGGTTTCCTTGTAGTCCCTTTGCTATGTGGGGAGCAAAATCTGCTCCCTGTTTTTCCTATTTTTTTTTTTTTGTTTTTCCTATTTTTTTTTTTTTGTTTGAATTCCGGAGCTTCGCAATAAAGCAAAATAAAAAGGAGGAAAACAGATCACCCTAGGAAAGGAAAGTAGGTAGTTATGAGCATAAGTTTCGGTGCCCCTCAAGGAGACTTTTATGTCCTTTGAGGAATTGATACCTTGAGCAGCTTGTAGTGTTTGCCTGAATCACGCACAGAACCCTTGACTAAATAGAACTTATTGAAGCAATCATCCAATTTTAAATTTAAGAAGATATCCTACTGTTAAATGAAAACAAATCGATTATTTTATGTAATTTTCAAATAGTTTATGCCATCAAGAAAATATTTAATGAAAAAAACGACGGCGTCAACCAAAAGATATATGTAAATTTTATGTCTGTGTTGAAGATGATCAAATGAACTTTACAAAAATATAATTTTCATTTATAAATCAAAAACTGTTTTAATTTGAAAAAAAGCCTCAATACAAGAGAGATATGCTTTGAGGTTGACATTGAACGAAAATTATCAAAAGTATACAATTCGTTTTCTGTTAATTGCAAGCCTCGAGGGTCTTATTATGAATCGATTTTAAATCGAAGCCACTTCAGTCTCTAAAATCTTTCCTCTGCGATTGATAAAGCCGTCTCATTTTATTTCGAAAGGTCTACTTTTAATTGGCAAATGGTTTAATTTTATCCGGTAATGTTATACCCGATATTTTTTTCAAAAATTAGCAACAATTCTATTCGTTCAGTTGTTGACACTTTCAAAATCCTTCAAACCTAGCTTTAGATATCTTCCTTTATCCCTAACTTTAAGTATTTTGAAAGTAAATGAGAGTAAAAGCTTGTCTTAAAAAAGAAATAGAACCGTTCTTCAAAAAACCTGAAACTTGAGGTCAAAAAAAATCATTGACAATGAGTCTGAGTCAAACATATTGTAAAAATTTTAAGATGTTCCATTCCAGGTAGCAACCGAGAGCTCCGACCTGAAAATTACTTTGTACTTTTTGGATTCAATATATTGAACTTTTCCTCTCGTAACAATAGAGATCCAAAATAAATAAAATGATAGTAAAAATGTTATATTGTCTACGATATGTCGTATCACACAAGGTGAAATCATAAATATTTTATATCTTTATGAAAACAATGAAAACTTAATAAATATTAATAAGAAGATATAAGGACTTAAATGCAACAAATAAACCTCTTGCCATCCCCTCGACTACCCTAATCCTTAGCTAGCAGTTCACGAGCGACGAGGGGAGACGGAGAGTCGGATTGATTTTTTCCTCAAGGATGTCACCACAAGGTTTCCCTTCTTACAACTACTTGCACGAGGACCCAGTTCACACTGAACCCACACGAGCATAAACCTTTTCTTTTTTTTTTATTCTTTTTCTTATCTAAAAGAAGCTTTTCCTTCCGGTTTTCTTGGGGCTTCATTTTTATTGCCGCCTTTGTTTTATGCGCCACATTTGGCGCCATTTGAGGAATTCCCTCCAAAGCATATGTCCTGTCGCATATTTTTATGGATTCCCCCGCGAGTTTAGCGCTTCCCTTCATCCTCCCATATAATAAACGTTTTTTCCCATCCATTTTCTCTGGATCGACATGGTCCATATGATTGAAACTTTCTCGGATATGTGCTGCTTTGCTGCAGCGGGTAGGATGCTATTACTACATGTGAATCTTGTTCACATTAGAATTTTGCTGGGATTGGGAAATCTATGTAAACCTCTGAAGCGTGATTAAAGGACGATATGGTAATTCGTATCATAATTGCAAACCACATTGTAAAACCGACTCCTTCTCGCCCAGGTGTTTGCTTGATTACCTCGAGCGCTATGTCGTGGGAATGTAACGTACATACACCTCGAGCTCTTAACTCGCAATCATCCCGACATTTAACTTTCAGTTACCTGTGCCCGCGCCATAACCGCCCGGCAGCCGTTCCTCTTCTCTTCGAACATATCCCTTCGCTACATGAAATATGCAAATAGGATCTGCTGTTCTTATAAAATTAAACTTCTCCGTCGTAAGGTAAACATACGGCCAAGAGTGGAGATGGGAATGGGAATGGGATGGGATTGGATGAGATGGGATGGGATAGAAACGCTTTAGATACAGAAAATCAGAAATGTTTTGGCCGGGTCCAGCGGGGGCATTTTCTTCTCTCACACAGCATCTTCCGAGCTCGACGAAGGACTCAAGGAAAAGAGAAATTTCCACGAGCCCGCCAAGATACAGATACATCGCTTTCTGTACCAGCTTAAGTCTTGTGAGAGAAGATAACCGAGTTGGGCGAAGGGGGAGGGGCACACTTGCTATGTTTGAGCCCAACAGTATTCCAGCATCCCTAGTGGATCCCCAGAAATTTATGAATTTTTTACCACAGCATCGGAGAGAAAAATCATTTGCGGTTATGGTTGACATAGCACGCCTTGTCGTCGCATAATGGGGAGAGGGGAAGGGGCCTCGAACGTCGGTCGTCTTCCCTGACTTACAGACTCGTAAGTTTACAGACAAGTTAACCGTCGTCTTATGATCCAGAGAGCTTGAGTGAGCCTGGAGAAGCAAGAAAATAGTTAGGTCACGGGCGAATCCGTTAATGAGGGAAGTAGAGCCACCTCCGCGATAGCACTTATTGCGAGAGCACCAGCCTGAATCTATTCGACTCGACGTTTTCTTTCAAAGGCTACTAAAATATTCAAAAACTCCGAAGCCGGAGGTGGATCACCGCACCCGCTACCGCTCTGACCTGCCCACCCTACCTGAAATGGTCCCGGGATGAAGAAGTTTTATACAGGTATAGGACCAATAACTTTTCCAGGTGGGGTACACGTGCAACGTTGATGCTCCACAGCGAATAGTGTGCCTGTTTCCTATGTTCACTGCGACTTCCTCTTTTGTTGTTGGATTTGAAGTCGCGTGGGGCTGCGTGGGGTGTGAGGGGTGGTAGTTTGTCTTCTGCGGCATTGACGGCTTGTGTACATTAAGCTCAGAATTACAGCAAGAGGTGAGCCCTCTTGTTTGTGGGAGTTTTGCAAGGGTAGAATCAATCAGATTCTATGGCGCTATAAATTTTGAACAATTTTTGTTTTTTTTTTTCTTTTTTGTATTGTTTGAAAGAGGGATTTACAGTGCTTACGATTAAATATAAACAGAACAACACCTTCCACGATTTCTTGCTTACAAATTTAATTCTAAAGAATTAATGAACTATCAGAAACAAATACAATAGGTAGTAATTTATAATTAACTTAAAGGATCATTCTGTTTAGAAAGCGACCAATTGTTTAATGGATTATTACGAGAATTAAGCTTTTACAATTTAATACAAAATATAGAAATCATGAGCTATATAAACACCCCTTTGTATCGATTTTATAATGATTTAGTACACACAAAAACTTTTATTTTAAATAGGACATTTTGAACTTTCACGGTATGGTTATAAATTGAGTAAATGGTAACTAATTGAAGTCAATGGTTCATATTCAGAAAAAAAAAAACTGAGCAAGATCTCTTTTTGTATAGAAAATCGAATTTTAAATTGAGATTCTGCTTACTTTTCTAGCACGCTTTGAATTTATCTTACTTTTGTTAATGTTTCGATTTTATTTAAATATCAAAACAATACCGTGAGCTATTCTATAGCGAATAATGTACAGGAATAAAATGTATTTTAGTTCGATCATACAGCTAGAAGAATAATATTTAAAAATAAAACGTGCTTAAAATTCTACTGTGGTTCTAGTAAGGAAACGAGACATATTTCATTCATATTGATCGAATAATTAAACTTAAATAGCATGAAAGAGTTTGTTATTCAGCATGAGTACGATAGAAAAAATCGTTACATTAATTGTGATGTAGAAATATAATAATTTATACTCATATTGTGAACCGAATTGATTATATTCAATTCTCCATATATATAAACTATGAAAACAATTTGTTAAGTTAGAAAATAAACGAATTCAACGAAATACAGAGATATATAGTATAATATGCATATTTTAAAGAAACAACTAAAGAAATATATATACAATATCTGATTGTACAAAATATATAGAAATGACAAACATTATTTCTTCACTAAAATAGATATTGTGGTATTTTGTCATCGTTTACTTAACTGCTGACTGTAAAAATGTTATCGATCTGTGTTTGTATTCATTTCTTTCTTCCCTTATTGTAAAACCAAATGTAAAAAGTTTATAGAGAAGTTTTCCTACGTTTAAAATTGAATTGAGTACTTTTATCAAAAATTCTCGGCTAAGGGAATGAAAACAACTTTCGAAATTAACAGGGAGCCTTTTATAGATTTTTGTATGTTGTACTCCAAAAGAAATGAATTAGATAGTTTAGAAAGAGAAATGACAATATAGAATATAGTCAGATTCAAAAGAATTCTTTTTTATTAGACCTGTATTTATAAATATTTTTTTCTAATTAAGATTTAAGCATTTTCAATATTTCTCTGTTTTAAACTGATAAGTTTTGGGTCTGGTTGTATCATAAAGGGATACATTAAGACTTTTTAAAATAGTGTTTTATATTCAGATATGAACCGGTCTTTAAAATTTTATTTCATTTAACAATTTTGAAACAGAATTTCTGAATTGGTCTTCCCGTGAGACCAGCTCACACGTCTATACCACTTATCTTTCCCACAGACTTCTCACAAATCCCGACAACTCAATCAGAGCGTACATGGCGCGTGTGCAATTTTCTCAGCACAGCATAATTCATCAAGTTATCAATTTTTCTCTGAGGCGAATTTAGTCCAAGGTTGGGACAATTCCTGCAAATTTGCCAGAAGCCAGGTAAAATGCAATTTTTCCCCCCATCGTATTAAGCGTAACTCTGTGGCGATTTTATACTACT
Organism: Philonicus albiceps; assembly: GCA_963969385.1. Taxonomy (NCBI): domain Eukaryota; kingdom Metazoa; phylum Arthropoda; class Insecta; order Diptera; family Asilidae; genus Philonicus; species Philonicus albiceps. The sequence continues at coordinate 41,667,649 of OZ017774.1, forward strand.
AAAAGTCTGACTTATTGCGGTTCTAAAATTGAAATTACGAACCATTAGAGAAGCCATTAAGACGCTGAAACTTCTCGGAGGCTGCCGACCCAATAATTGCGCGTAATTGATACCTCCATGCTGCGTTTCATACCGTGAATGTAATTCTGGTATGATTGGTGCGCTCTGTAAATCAACACTACGGCTGGGTGCAAGTGCAGGTATTAAACTGTCCGAGTTCGGCGGAGTATGCATCTGAACGGTTGGTTTGAAACGATGCAGGTGGAGCGGAAAGCGGGATGTTTTTTTTTTTATTTTATTTTATTTTATTTTATGTCAGTGAGGCCTGGTTAAATAGGGGTAATTAACGAGACAATTATGTCGATCTTGTGATCATTTTACTAAACAAATGGCTTTTTACGATTTGATTTTATCGAAAAATCACCGATTAATTTATTAAAAATAACAATTGTTTTTGGTTTTTGAGTGTCAATTTCACTTTATAACTTCAACTTTGTATTGATAGTATCATTTTATAAATAGTGGAGTCAGGATAAAGGATTTTAACAATAGAGTAAAGGAGGTACCATAAAATACGCCAATATTGGACTGCTTTTTATATTAAAATCACATTAAGTGAATCTTAATTCCGTTTAATTTTATAAGTAACACCGTAATTGTCATCATATTTAAATCTAACTTAAGCTTTGTCTAAGCCTGACTTAAGCCACGGTCTAAGCTTGATCCAAGTTGAACTCAAGCTGACTTAGTTTAATCCTGGATTAAATCGCATTACTATGACCTACCCAAGTCGTAAAGGTGTAGGGTGTGTAAATTTTAGTGATGATCAATGCGGACTTACAGAATTTGAAAACAAAATTGAACTTGTTTCATTTTTTGCATTAAAGACTTTGTTTTCTTAAACTTATCAATGAAACGAGAATTTCGAATAAAGTAAACATTTAAAAATGTAACAAGAAAATTTTTAGGGTTACTAAAGCTTACCGATTAATCGGTGAGTTAATATTTCTGGATTTCATATGGTTTTTATATCTTGATAAACAACTATACAAATTTAATAGTTTTTTTACAGTTTCAACATTTAAAATTGTTGATATTGGCAATTTATTTCTGCCACTACAGACTGGATGGAGTTCGTTAAAACCTTAACAGGGAATTTCAAGTACCAACGGTCTCAAAATGACTAAAAAAACAAAAGAAATATTCCTGGGAAGGCATCGTGTGCTCCATCTCGAAAAAAAAAATCATCGTTTCGGAGAACAGCGTTTTGTTTGGACTCATTTCATGCTCCACAGTATACGAATTGTGTGGCATGCCACAGTCACCGTCATCGCCCCCTTGACGGTCTCACCTGGATAAGGTGGCCGTGGTTAATGTAAGGAGCTGCTTTCACTCCAGATTGGAATGGAATGTCTTGTTGACCTGATAATATTCAGGATTTTATTGTTTCCTGCTCTCGACCGTCCCCGCGCGCCCACTTTCTCACTAAAAGGGAGGAAAAAAGGAATTATAATATGGCGAACAGATTTTCCACAGAGCGTCGTTTTTGTTGGTCGGTCGGTGCAGTGTATTATTTCGTGACTCGCTTACTCGCGCACTCTAACTGAGATTACTTAAGCGATAAGAGGGAAAAGTTTAAGAGATTCTTCCACCTTTTGAGGGGGGAATTTTCTTGCATTATGCGATTTTCTTGGAATTTGTTTACCGTCACCGCTTCCTTTAGCACTGGTGCACAATATCCCGTGCAGAGAAAGGTGCACTGTTGAGGAAATTTAAAATAATATCCTCGACGGTATCGCAAATTAGTTACACTTCTACAGTAAAAATTATGAAAGCATGATGATTTAAAATTTAATTTTTTCTTTCTACTAAACTCATTTCAACACAAAACCTCAAATTATGGAAAGTTTAATAAAGAAAATATTCTATCTGTTGTTTGTGGTCTGTGTATCCGAGCGATATCTCCTTCTTAGCGTATTTAAATACAAGAAAATTGATTAGTTTAAGCTATAACTACAACAGGCCACATCAAATTAGCGAAAAATTGGCTAAGATTCATTAGCTGGTTTTTCTTAAATGTGATTTAGGAAAAAGTATATGTATTATCTTAATAAAAATTGAAATCAGCAAATTTTAATGTATCTCCGATCTTGTGAATATCATTTAAAGAAAAAAACTTTTACAACCATAAAGTCTTGCACAAAATCCCTGATATATTTTAATTTTATAGATAAAAGGTCAGAAATCATTACTAAACCAACAATATAATACCAGTAATTGCGATATCTCGCGAAAAGTAATCGGAGTTAAGTACCTCAATTAATTTTGATCAATATTAAGTGTGACAGACCTCACTATCTGTTGTCGACAAAGAAAATCAGTTCGAATAGCACGACACTTCTGATTATTTGGGGAGTAGAGGATGGGGGGAATGAATGAAAAGGCACCCGATAGTGTCCCAAATACTGCAGGTAAGCCTCAAGTGCTTCGATTAGATCTTTACCTACGCGAGAACTCTAATTTAATTGCCTGGCCCTAGTTGTTCGGCTTTAATTCAATTACTCACTCTGCTCATATCTTTCAATCTTTGATAGCATTGTACCTAAATAAATGACGAAATTTACGGGTACTGCAAAAGCTAGTGCTAAGTTACACAGAATATATTTTGCAGAAATTAGAACATGGGAAAAATAAATTTAAATTGGTTGGGTAATTTAAATTTATGCGCTCAATATCTTGCTGATATAGTAGAGTAATTCCAGAGACCAAATGGAAATTTTATTAGAAAGAAAAGAACAGAAATTGCGTCTTTTCGCTAGGTCGGTCCTTAAAGGTGATATCGCTACTGATTTAACTGAACCCATACGACGTTTTATTATCATTTTTTTATCCAGCATTTTCATGTGGAAATCGCACTTATTTTTTTTTCAAATCCACTTTTTATTACATGGAAATTCGAATGAAACTTCGTTCAATCCTTGGGAGTATTTTTATACTTAAATAGATCAGTGCAGGTGGAAAACTACAAACTAGAAAGTATTCACTTTTTACTTCTTTTTTCACTTTATTTCCTCAAAACTTACATAAGGGTCTAAGGCAATAGTGGAATGCCGGTCTTTTCATGAATCCAGTCCAAGAACCTGCTAAGACGAGCGTATCCAGACGGTTGTCCAGAGGAACAACCCTCAAAGGCAACGAAAGAATTAACACCGATTTGGCTGAATTTTCCGTCCTCATCCTGCATGACGAGGGGACCGCCAGAGTCGCCGCTGCAGGGGCTGGAGTGGGCATTTTCTGCTCCTCTGCCGCACATAGCATTCTCGGTGACAATGTAGGGACCGTAGTATGGTACACATTCGGAATTTGTGATAATCCTGACGGTCGTGTACCTCAATTCCTTAGACACATCCTTTGCCTTATCGACTGTGTACCCAAATCCAGAGGTATATGCGATTTTTCCGTAAAGATTTTTTCCCGCCAAAGTTTTGGACATGAGACGAATCGGTTGGATAGTGTCGGTGAAGGTTAGTGGAGTTGGGAGACGGACTAGGGACACGTCATTATTGAGGGAATCGGGATCATAGTTCGGGTGCTGTTCCCATTTTGTTGAAGTCATTTGCAGGGGCATCGAATCGATGTTGTTTGATCCAAAGAACAGAACGATTTTATCCATGCGATACGTACAGTGGCCGGCCGTTACGACCCAATTTTCGGAGAGTATCGAACCGCCGCAGTGGCCCACCTCCTTGCCCAAACGGGGCTCCATGTACACCTGCCATGGGAATTGCTTTTGTTCAGCCACCTTCCCGTTCACGATGCGGAAGTGGGGACTAAGCTGGTGAATACGTGCCGGAACTATCCCGGGGCGCTGCTGCTAGAAATAATTGATAGGTAGAGGAAGCGTGTAATTTTATATCGTTAACTCGGAAATTACCCACCGCTCGAGGAAGGGTTGCTGCCACCGTTGCCACCACTAGGGCGAGAATCGTAAGTGTCTTCATGGCTAAACAAAGAATAAATATTGAATAACCACCGACGCGGCCTTTTATTACCTTTTCGGAGCCAATTATATAACAATTAATTTTCGATAGCCTCTTCGCGCCACAAAGATAACCGAAAATTTCAGATAAGTACTCTCTTTGCGTCTTATCATAAACACGGGTAAGACATGAACATGTGGGGATTTTTTTTATACAGTTAAAACGATTCCAACGTAAGGCGTTTGGGAAATTCAATTAATTAGCAAATGCGGCAACTTCTTGATTCGATTGCGGTGAGTCTGGTGGGCTTTTTACATTCTTTCACCCTCGTGACACAAAATAAGAAAAAAAAAAATAAAAAGGGTTCTCTTCAGCGCCGTTATTACCTCATCAATCTCGCGTTCAAAATGGCAATTTTTTGCGACACTTTCCATGATACGATAAGGTCGCGGGAAATGATTTTTACTGTTCGTTATTTATTCAAGCGGCTTACACATGCCAGCACACAGCCTCCGCCCTTTTTCTACCCCTCCCCGTTCCACTTCCTGATCACAATCTGCAGATATTCCTTTTGTGGAAGAATTTTCCCTAGAACTAGGCTGGCAGTAAACACACCCACATAAACATACATACATACATACATACACACACACACTCGCATGTACTACCCTCCCCCGCTAAGCCCAGTGTCCTGCACATAGCGCCACGACATCATCCCCGCTCGGAGAATACGTTAGAAGAGATAATGCCATATAGTAGCAACAGATTATATACAGCTTCAATTTTGTCCCCGCAATATCCTCCAAGGACAGGGAGCTTTATGCCTTATACCAGAGGAGGGTGTACGATGGGGGCTAGGGCTCCGGCACTGCGGGACGAATATTACCGAAATGAATATAACCATCCCCCAACCTCTCCATCTATGGCACAAATTTTCTGGGCTTTTGCAGACGACGTTCAATGGGAGGGGTGGGTTCTGCGATTGTGTATTAATTGGAACTCATAGGTACTGAGGGAGTCTTTTTGGAAGATAGGCAGCTAAGCTATACCCTCGTTTCATACCAGGGAGTTTGCTCAGGAACATCAAACCATTACAAATTGAATCAGTAACTAGTATTAATATTAGGATAATGCAATGCAATAAGGCAGTTATTGCCTGAATGCCAATAAAGCTCAAACAACACTATGCACTAACATGAATAACAAATCTATGTATCAAATTTCAAATTGAGAATTATTGATAATTAGTAATTCATTTCTCCTTTCACAGTTCAACCAGAGTTCGATAAAGAACTTTAGATCTTCATTATTTGAATTACTCAGAAACCAATGCGGTTAACTTTTTTGATAATTTCTAATTTCTGTAAATTTCAATGGAATAAGTGTATTCTTTTTAGTTATTAAAGGAGTTATTTGTTGCTTCGTGTATTCTAGGTAAGAAAACCCTTCTTTTTCCTTTCAATTTTTGTTTTCTGCATTTCGAGTGGCTGATTTGTATATGCAATTTTGTTTGAATTTAAGTAAAACATTTTATCCTTAAAAATTAAAAGTTATTTAAACGTTTTGAGATGTTTAAAACCCCTTAAGAGATGTCTATACTTTAGCAAAATTCTTTGATTTGGAAATTAAAGCAATTTTGAAAGTTACATAGAATCTATCTAAAATTGTTGACCCCCCATTCAAATTGAAATTTTTAACACATTACCTGTACTCTACATTTTTATAATTGACTCAATCATTAATGAGAAATTACAAATATTTTGTGATCTCTACAACAAAATAAAAAAGTAAATCCATTTTATTTAAATCCATGTTTGCAATTCAAATTGCAATTACCCACTATACTGCATAAATAAAATTAATCTCACCCTCCCAAATTTTCTACGTATGGCCACAGTAGCAGCAGTGAAAGAATTACACAATTTTCATCCACTCAATGCCTAAATAATTGTGTGAAATTCAAGCCAGGGAGATGTTTTTTATTTTTGTTTTATTTAAAGCATGAAAAATAACACAATTTTCAGTACTTCACCCTCCGGGGAGGTCGTCGCGCCGCCTAACACAAAATCCCAAACATTCAAACGTAAACCTAATCTATCCAAATCCACCGAGGCTTATCCCTCCTTGGGCATTAAGCGCGATTTTTTTTTTTTACTTAGAAAATTTTTGCAGAGCCTTGGCAGAGTGGGAGAGCACGGAACAGATTCGGGTGTGAGTTAATGACAAAGGCAAATTATGGGATAAAAATGGGTTAACTGTACAAAAGTGCACGGGTATTCAGCGCGCCAGAAGTTAGGACAAATTAATTAGCACTTTTGCCAGCTATTCCTCCCCTGGGAACTTGAGTGTTCAACAGAAAAGGTGAGTGCCGGCGGTTTTGCGGTGGCTATGGTAGGTAGTAAATGTGAGGATAGGACCCACTATGTGGTGCCCTGTTTTTAATTGCGTATACGTTTTATTTTTTCTGGGAATCGGTGCAATTATTCATATTTACTGATTAGGGTACTGAGTGAGAGAAATTCAAGGAATTTGTCACGCGACCCACCTGCACCGATTTCGTGAATGGAAGTGATTTTCCAGGTCACATTGCTTGAGGTGAGCATTACTGATAATTGCTCAGTAATTGGAACGAATAATTGCAGGACGTCAACTATACCTGCCGGTAAACTATGCTACTTTGGAACGGTGTTGGTAGGTTTTAGTTGGGGTGGAGCAGCAATCTAGAAATCCGTTTTACACTCGAGCACCACAGTCGAAAATTCAATTTGATTGGGAGAGTCAAAGCTCCCTGGAAATTAGATACCCGCCCCATGTTCCGGCATGTTCCATGAATTCTTAACAGAAAAACAAAAAAAATAAAAAAAAAAATCGGGAAAAAATGCAAAATAAAAAAGACCATTCGAATTTGAAAAAATAAAAAAAAGCGGATCCAACAAGTAAACAAAAGAGGAGAAAAATTCACGAAAGGAAAAATCGCGATTAAGCACATCTAACCCTTGAGAGCGCAACCCTTCGTAGCCAACCAACCCTTCGAAGTGGTTCTGTTCTCATAAACAATTCATTAAGGACAACTCGTTGGAACGAAGGACGAAACACACACAAAAGTACCAAAAGCAAGCAAGCCTCAGTGGTTGTTCCCTCGTCTCGGTTCCCCCCTCCGGGAGCCCAGAATCCTCCACCATCGACGCCCCAACATCCCCGCATCTACCGTGCAGTTCATTGCCTGACTGACTGTAGTCATGTAGCATTTAGCATAGCGCGCGCCCGCTGCTGCTCCTTGCCTCATTTTCATTCTACAGGATCCAAGTCCAGAGCAGCGCCAGAGAGTTCCAGTTTGGAGGCATGGATACAGCCACCGAACCACCCTTCCCCGGACCTACAATTTTAGCCCGGCATACATATAGATCTGAATGGCTGGCTGGCTGGCTGTGTGGCACCTCAACCTCAGGCGTCCTGGCATCCTTCGCCTGTGGATGAGACAGGATAATAAAAAAATTGCCCAGAGGATTTTTCTAAATGTGTTTAAGAGCACAAAAGGATGCGGAAACACAAATAGAGGAGGAGAGACCGACAATACGGAAAATACTGAAACTGATTCCCGCCCTCCACAAACATGTTAAATATTGGGAAAAACGTTCTGCCAAACGGACAACTCTTCTTCATATCTTTCGGTATTTGGCTCCTAGAAAATCTATTTATTTTTTTTTCGACTAAAAAAAGTAAATTAAATTCAACATCTTGTATTATTTGCGACTACCAATTATTTTCGCATGCCTTTCATTGAAAATAATCCCACGGCCCCCAAAACATATACAAAATAACACAAATTTATGAACAAAAGGTAATGTTTTTCGCTAAATCGCTAAAGTACATATTAAGCTAGTTACAGCATGTATTAAGGAATAAATAAAAAACATAGAACATAGAACATAGAAACAGAGAAATTTGCAACAGAAATGTAAATAGACATAATTATTATAACTATTTTTAATTGGTATTCATACACAAAAATGTTTAGGGTAGACAATCACTGGGCTTTGCTGTTTAATAACAGACTTAAGAGAATGGTTTTAGAGAACCGAAAAATAACGAAAGTCAATTACCGATTTTCTTAAGGCAAATCAAGATCGATTTTTGTCGTTTTTCCGAGTTTGGATAATGCATTTTAAAATAAACGTTTAACTCTAAAAATTGAGCTGTAACAAAATTATTCATCTCTTATAGCTGAATTGCGTACAAGAACTTTTGTACATAATTCAGGTATAAGAAACAAAAGATCATTGATTACTTGACTAAAGCCTAAACATTAAAATTATCGAATGGCGACATCAAAAAGGAAATTTGATTGGACCCAAATGACTAGAAGGCTTTGTTAAATGTATTCGAATGCCCCTGCGCTCAGAGGTCCTCCGACGAAATGATTATACATATACCAAAAATTGAACAGGTGCTACTGCTCCCCCTTGATCAGTGGTTGTTCTCTGGGCATCCGAATCCGATCAGATCAGATCGCAGGACATGCAACAAAAAGCCTGTACAGCTGCCGCTGAGGCTTGCGCGGGAATGCGCGCGCATCTCAGTGATTCCCATCTTCCCGATTTTTTTTTTTTGTTTTTTTTTGTTTTTTTACCTCTTATCCCCTAGAGTCTCTGAACTCCTCCGTGAAATGTACGTCTCGTGCCGATATAAAGAAGGTTCATTTATTGCCCAGGACACCCAAGCGCTGGCCTCGGCATACACACACACACACAGACACGTGTAAACAAGTTTCTTCCCGAGGCAGAGGCAATCGGGCATGCAACTCAATCGAAATCCTCAAGAGCACCCTTGTTTGCTGGGAAGTTCCTTTGAAATGGGAACCTCTGCCTTGTCCTCCCTAGGCCCCCTCTTCATCCCCCGACCAAGCTGAAGGAGGTTGTTCTTTCCACATTTCGGCGTTCAGGGAAAAAAAACGTCCTCAGTCATATCACGCTGAAAGTGGAGGCAGAAAAAAAAAGGAATGAATTTCAGTCGCCGTCCTCAAATATATGATGGGGTGAATGCACCATTTCGATGAGGACAAGGGAGAGGAGCAACTCCTGCTGCTAAAGACTGGCGAAGCCACCGAAAAGAAGGCTCTCTATGTATCCTCCGATGTTATACTTCGTGTGCAAGTGTGGATTCCCGAAAATACTTTCTTCCCGCCGGTCGTCACCAACCCCTCGGATTCCCAGGCTTAATTCATTTATTACTCTAAGTCCCCGGTATTGCCGGAGAAGAAAGGCGGTGGCGGCAGCATCACCAGTCACACCATACCACAACTATACCGTCCGGACTTTGGTAGGTCGTTGTCACCCTGTGGCAGAATTTTTGCAAAATCTGCCGGTGCCTTGCTCTAGACATGAGGGCCGTCTTTTTATTTCTGCGTTTTTTTTCGGATTTCACTCAGTCAGTTTGTTTTGATGAGTTCCTGAAGGATTTTTTTCCAAGCGTTAGGTTTTTTACATTTATGTTATGACATTATGCTTGCCTGGCTTGCAAGTGTAGCGAATCTTTTCACGCTTCGTGCGATACTTAAGAGGGTGCTCCAAAAGTTCCATTGAAGTTTTTTGGAGCTTTGCTTAATTTTTTATCAGATATACATATATATATATATTTAATTTATATAAAAAAGAAGTAGAATCACAAAGAGGGTTCCACTTCATTAACATTGCTTTTTTTTAGAGATATAGAGCACGATAAAAAAGAGGTCATACTTCAGCTAAAATAATATTTAATTTAATTAAATGAGTTTTTTCATCTAAACAAGTTACTTGCTTGAAAATAAACTTCTTGCCAATAAAATGAATTTGTTTCTTGAACTTTGATAAGTACGTTTAGCATCTTTTTATAGGATTTTTACGTAGATTTAATCTTGAACTACATATCCTACTACACCTATAAAAAACTAAAACTAATTTATGACCATTATTGCCTTGAAAATTGACAATCCGAAATCTGATATCAAATATTAAGAAAATCAAGATAGGAAATAGAACCTAGATCTAGATTTCCAATCCCATATATTTTAGTATAAATTTTCTATATTTTACTTTAAAATTTATAAAAGGAAATACCTTCAATTTCTATAATTTGTGCTTCTCTTTTGGAATTCCGCTAAATTCAAAGTAGGTGTAGTATGCAGCCTTAGAGTTCATTTTCTTATTATATACATTTCTTTTTTTTTCATATTCGTTCGTTAACTCAAATTTGATCCCTTCAGTTGCCAAAAATAAAAATATATATAATAATATAATATAAAACATCTACATAATTTTGAATGTATTTATCAAAAGAAATCAATTCGCAAAAAACAAAAAACAAGCCTAATCAAACAGAAGTGCAACCGAATCTGGAAGGTGTTCATTCATAAAAACAAAAGCAGGCAGCTCTACTCGAAAGACACTCAATTCAATTACAGTGGAGTTCACGAAGGTAATAATTCAATTATCTATTCGTAATAGCCGAGGAAACTAATCTTGCCGCCACCGTGCGATTGTAATCAAATAATTACACCCAATCTCGGAAGCATATTTACCCTACACAAAGCGATCTCATGGTGGTTATATCGGGAGACAAGGGGGTGGGATATCATCATATGCGCAACAAAGCAAATCCCCACAAAATGCAAACCTCTCCTGATCTGCTGAATGGCTGCTCCGGGAAGCGAGAGAATTCCCTTAATTTCCGCTCGAAGAGATTCTACACCGCTCCAGAATATCCCTACAGCGAAGAGAAGGGCTATGATTTAGATTTTTTTTTTTTCGTCTGTAGTAGTCCTTCTTTTTGTGGGGTTTCGGGGTTCGCTCTCGCCGGGTTCGTTGACTTGCCAGTGCGCCTGACTCGGGACTCTCTTTAAATTTTTCGGCAAGCATACCTTTCCTACGGGAACCCTGTGGTGGTCGTGTCGTCGGTCGACGCACGGCTGTTCGGTCGTTCGGTGGCCCGCCACAGAGGCTCGACCGGGCCGTCGTCGGCTAACGAGAGAAAATTGCGGCATATGTTCCGTGATAAGGAACCGCCGATTATCAGGGTTCGGATTCGGGCTCGGGCAACGGGTGGCATACTGTTTGAACCTGAACGCGCTACCTTTCCCCATCCCCGGTGGGTTATAGGGCTCCATTTAATTAACAGACGGTCTGTTGAATACCTGTGCGCGCTCCGAGCACCCTGGTCGTTGGCTTTTTGTTGTCATACTTCGAGCATAGGTGTTTTCGAGCAGATTTATTTGGGTACGCTTTTTTCCGCACTTTCATGTTTACTTAAGCGGTTAGGTAATAATTGAAATATTGCGGCTCGCAAACTGTAGCCAGTTATCTGCCCGGAACCGGTCAGTGGGTACTTCAAAGTCTGCATTTTACGATCGGAGGATCTAATTGGAGAAAAATTTAAAAACTTTCAAAATGAAGGACTTAATTACTCAATTCCGCCTTTCCCCCCTCTGTACTCGTATAAAGGCGACCGGCGACAATTGAGAGTGTATTGAGTAATACCCGACAAGAAAAGTATTCTCTGTAATCGTATGTAAATTGCGGCGACGGATTTATCGGATCAACCTAATTAAGCGCAACACTTATGAATACAAAATAAGGGCACACGCCCAGGGTATGTGGGAATGAAAGTTAGAAGGTCTCTTATGCCGCTCTTTTATTATCATTTGAAGAAGCAAAATTCTCCGCAGAAAAATATTCAGGGAAAATATGTTGAATGTATGTACCATAGGTACTTATGTCAATTACTCAAGATATCAAATATAATCGAATAAGAAATATTAAGAAATTATATCTTATAGCAAGTTAGGGCATAATAAAAAAACATTTTGAATAATATTAGAGTAGGAGTCCTTTTGGATTATTTGTTTTATTATAAAGTGCTAAGATGAACACAATTTCCTCAATTTGATTAGTTACTAAATGAGGATTTATCTATTCATTTAAATATAGTTAAATTAATCACTACAAGGAAATATCCCTTTCTGAAATTTCAGTACTGTTACAACCTATTTCTCCTATAAACCATAATTTAAAAAATATTCGAAGTAGGAAAAAAAACGTTTCTGACTAAATTTGATTTGATTTAATCTGATACTTAAAACGCCACTCGACATGGACTCCTCCTTTTATATAAAGTGCGAGTAGTATCAACCACTTAAACGAATTTAAATTGTTCAAACCTGGGAATATTCTTCCAATTGGAGCAAGATTGAATTTATATCTTTTTTTTTTTCTTAAATTGCTCCTATGTACCTATAGCAGACGAGGTTTATATTTCAGAACAGGTGCGAATCGAACGAGGGTAATGACTTCATTTTTGATAAGCTGCTCGTTCACAAGCCAAATCACCTGGTCGCATCTGCCTCTGGAATATGCTTTAAAAGAATTTCAGGGAATAAATGAAAAAAAAAAATTTTTTCCTTGTCAATGCCTTTTTATCGCCAGGGTTATTTCAATTACCAGAGAATCATTGGTGTCCTCCCCAATTCTGAAATCGAACCCCTCATCATACGAGGGAGGGGTATATCATCGTGCAAGTTCAATGCACTTTAAGTGGCCTCTTTTCCTCCCGTCGATTAATGGCACCGATGAATCTCAGAACCGTCACTGCACCCACGATTTGCCCAGTTGACACAGAAATTTGTAGGGTAAATACGATGTGCTTGGTCTTCCAGACAGGACAACGAATCACACCGCTCCTCCCCCAAAAAATTGTCAACATCTGCGCCCTTCTCCATTAAAGGCGAAAAATACACGCTCGCAAGGTACAAAACCACACTATTAAAACTAAATCCGGCACACTACAGCCGGGTACTGAGGCTGAGCCGAAGAAATGCCCGGACGGACGACAAAATAAAAATAAACAGGGATCTCGTCATCGTGCCCTTGTTTGTTGCCTCTCAGCAACGCTAAAGGAAGAATTCCCGGTTGTGTAGGGAAGTCGTCTTGTCTGCTTATGCGGCTAGGTGACGAATCGTGATAAATAGTTTTGCTGGATGGCTGAGACTTTCGGGATATATTTTTTTTCTTGGTTGGCGGGAAATGACATCTCACCGGGGGATTCGATGTGATCTCGCGCCCTTTTCCAGACAGCGCAGCACGCGCTCTCTTTAGGGCTGCATTATCAAATTATAAAAAAAAAAAGAAAAAAAAATCGGCTTCCTGTAATACAAGACGGAGATATCTTTTTAAATAATTTTTATAGGGGGGAAGAGTGTTAACTAAACGGAGCGCGTTAACGGAAGTAGGGAAGATTTAATCGTTAATTGTAACTATGAATGCAAATCCTATGACCTAAGCGTAAACAAAAAAATAATTTAAGAACAGTAGAAAATGTATAAAGATATTTTCAAATCAGTCCTCGATATTTGTTAAAATAGCAAAATGTTATTTGTATATTAAGACTTAAAACGGTTTAAATCGGTTTAAACCGGCTCAAATCGGTTCAAACCGGTTTTAACAGAAACGAAACTAAGTCAATGTTTGATGATGCATTAAATAACATTAGAACATTTTTTTCCAAATAAAACATCTATCCTTTTTGATAAATTTTCTCGTTTCCTCAAAATATTGAAACCGGTTTTTGTTCAACTTATTCTTAAGTTAAACAATTCATTTTTTTAACAATACCATTTCTCCATTCATAGTATGACCTCTCTTCACCTTGTGTAATTTCTTAGAAAGAGATGAAATATTTTCAATTGACAGCGATTGCATAAAAAATTCGGGAAGAAAACCTATATACAATTTTTGTTTTTCTTTGAATAATAAAATTTAAGCATCCATTGACTTTCCTACTTATCAGGGATTAACTCACCCTCCTTCAGACTGCTTAAAGCGCCCAATTTTCATACGTTTGGTATCATATTGTTGCCAACGGAAGCTCCAAACAGTTCCTCAACCACCTCGTCAGCCTTGTGGGAAAATAAATCACTTGAAAATTTTTTTTTTTTCCCAAATATGAGGCCGACAGTTATTTACAGGCAAAAATTCCACAGAAATATAGCATTAGGAATACCAGGAGGTCTCTGGCGTGGTCTTAATGAGCCCGCTCAGGCATGGGTGCTCGAAACGATTATGGAGCAAAGCAAAATTACCGCTAATGAGGAATGGCAGTGAAACATTGAGCTGCGAAGCACTTGAGAGCTTTTCAAAAGGGAGTTCTCCGGATTTTCTTTTGGGCTCAGAGCATTTTCACATCTGTAGCAAAGGCTTTTAAAATTCAGACTCTTTAAAATCGTTGCAGGTTTGGCTTTCGATATGTTGCCTTAAATGTAGTAATGCAAGGAGCTTATATAATAGAAAACTTTAATTGTAGTATTCTTATATAAAGTATCTTTGATGATTCCGATCATTTTGAGCTCCGTATCAAAGTAAATATCTGAATTAATGTATTAACAATTGAAACAATAGCAGAATCCCTGTATTTAGACAAAAGCTTAATCTCTGTCTAATAGCAATAGCTGAATTGCTGAATAGTACCTTAATTGGCTGCTAGATGTTATTCAGCTAATTCATAAACAATAGCTAGTAAAAATGAATCAAGTATATATTGAAATATCTGAATAACAAGTAATTGTAAGAATTTTTCAACGAAATGATCCATTATTAGTGTCATTCATCAAAGAATCATATCACTTGTCGAAAAAATATTACCTTCATGGAATTCGTGTTAAAACCGCGGTGACATATTGCTCCGAAGACAATAGCTCTCATGTATTTCCGCCGGTCCGACCTCGGCGTATATTCCGTCTGCATGTAACACGATCAGTGATAGTCATAAATCACCAGTCTACTCTACTCAGAAATGCGACTAAACGAGAAAAGAAATAAAAAAAAAAGAGAAGAGTGGCAAAGTGGCGCGTAAGTTGCTCACAAGAGCCTGATGATGCTCCTTCTGTCGGCGGGTCGCTGCTGCTCTGAACCCCCCTCTATCTCTTTCCCTATAAGAAGTAGTAGTGTGCAAGTGCGCGATAATGCCAAACAAAACACAGATCAGAATCCCATGAAGGTCTCCAAGTGTGTTGAACCGCAACGAATCGCAAACTCAGCACCAAGATAGCGGAGCGGGCAATGCAACACAATGCTGGAGACTACCTGCTAAGTGGTGGCACTTTTCTGGCCGGACAGGTAAAGCAGCTCTAAAGCACATAAACACGAAACGGCCAATGTAATTGGCTCCCAGTCCATGGGTCACCGACTCGGGCTATTTTTCACAGGGGGCATAATTTTCAGTGCAAATTGCGGGAATATTCCGCCTCTTTGCATAGGTTCGCACTTCTCTCTAGCAATGTTAGACAGACGATGGTGTAGAGTGCGGATCGTCTTGTGAACCGTCTTAAAAAATTAAGTCAAGTCAGATGAACGACCTTGAACTAATCGAGTTCCCGCTATGCAAAATCAGCATGCGCTTGCCTAACAGGTTATCCCGCAGAGCCCGCAAACCATGGGGAAGGATGACACATGAGATGGGGCAAACACGGGGAGGCTCTGAGCACCGCCACCACTGTCCCAGTAGGAAGCGATGAGCAATTCTCTTCAGAAATTCTTGTCGTGGCTTCTTGGCGACTGCTTCACGTGCACTTTCGCAAGTAGTAAGACGAGCTGGTTTACCTCTTCGGGTACTTCGCTAAATTAAGGCGGTATTACAACTTAAAACCGTAAAAGAGATTTTTTTTTCTTATGTCTGTAACATATTTGTCAGATGTTTAATTAGTATACTATTACCACGCTAATAAAACAGTTTACTTTTATTAATTTAACGGACTTAGCGCTATACGTATTAAAATAATATAGAACATAAAAAATAATTACTCTAATTAATAGGGTTAAATTATTATCATTGCAAGAATTTATCTTTATCTTTAACATAAGAATTACCAGTGCGCAAGTCTGTAATTTTAACACTTTTCTGCACCTTTAATTTAATACGCTTTCAAATTTGAATAAATAATTATTAATGGAAAAAGATTTTTGAATATGTCGTACTTCTCAATTCTATTAAACTTTGGCATAAATCAGAAGAGAATTACAAAAATATACAATTAAATGAAGGAAGGAATTGAGTACCAGTCAAATTGACTAGTTTTAGTAGTTCTAGTGTTGTTTCCAATTTTCTATGGTATGACACTATATTACAATAACATTTAAAATTCTGGCAACTATTTAAAGGGTAAAATATGCTTTTCAAAATGTCGAAAATTATAAACAATTGGTTTTGTAAATTCGAAACACGCCGAAGGTTGGAATTTGTATTTTGGTTAAAAATTCAAGTCTACACCACCCAAATCTGCACAATTTTTTTTAAATACTACAGAAGAATCTGTCGAAATCAACGAAAGTATTTGTGTATATATTTTTATAAACTTTTAGAAATTAAAGGATTATGGCAAAGGCAAATAATAAAACTATAATTAACATTATTTACGATTTAGTTAGGGTATTATATAATTAATCTCAGCGATAGAGATTGGGAAATGATTTAGTATTCATAGTAAATGTCTCCTAACTAGGGCTAATTGAAAAGCAGCAAAACATGTTTAATTATGCACTCCGCTGCTTACCTTCAGTAAAACCCTTTAAACAAATATTTCTTTTTTGTTTTGGGGATGAAAAACTATCGTGAAATTTCCATCTTCAATTCTCTGAAATTCCCAACAGTCAAACTCCGAGCTCGAAGTAATCTACCTTCTGGAAAATACTCCGCAACTCTTAAAGAAATGGAAACAGAACTTAAAGCGGCACCTCCCCCATCCTCGGGGTTGGGGTTGGAGGAGAAGGCAATGGTAGGGTGATGCTGCCCAACAACAAGAATCGCATAGAACTCTGAAGCATTAGGGAGGTGAATAATTAAACGCCATTCCAGACATTCACTGACTGAGGCGCGCGCGGGCGACGAAAGACCCGCCATCCTGGCTCTGGATTCTGGGCGGCTATAGATGGATCCAAAGACGCGCTCCTCCGGCTCCACAGAGATCAAGGAGTTGGAGGAGTGGAAAATTTCGAAGTGGAAAAAATGTTGACAGTGGAGAGCCGCACTAGGTATTTCTTCCTCGAGAGGGATTTCCTGCTTTTTACCTATAATTCTTGGAATTGCGCTATCGTCTACCTTTTGCAGATAATTCTGCGACGTAAAAATTTCGGTGAGTTCATAAAAAGCAGAAAAGTGAAGAAAAAAAAACAGAATAAACGTAGCAGCGCGGCGTATCATGTCAGCTCAAAGTTGCCACGGAACTGATAAAAGTGGAGCACCCACCGACGTCTTGTTGTCGCCGGAGTGTAAATTGCTACGGTCAGCACACAGGTGTGCTGCGGGGTTTCTCGGTTCGCGCAAACAGCGCCTACCTCCGTTTCGCTGCGGTTTATTACATTTCTCGAAAGGTGAAAAAAATTCTCTTCATTCCAGCACGAGCCAGCAGCTTGATCGAATCGAAATATTGAGACCACATATCCGCCGCTTCCTGGTCTTGAGACGAGCTCTGGCTGCCGTGTACCTGGGTACCTGTTCTTACTTGGGCCTTTTCAGAAAATCTTCTTCGTGCCGGAGAATTCGCTCGGAATCGGTCTCAAAACATTTTTTTTCTCCCTAAAAGCGAATCGAACCAGCAACGACTGATTTCATTCAAAAGGCCAAGAGAATACAACGGCAGGTGTTGCATTTGTCAGCCTGAGTGTATATGCTCTGCCAGACATACAGACGAAATTCTCTTAGACTGGTCACTTTTCATGAGCTAACCACCTGGTCCTTGAGGTTTTTTGGAAACTCTATACATCTAAACTGCGGCTTTGTGTGTCGATGTTTCGGCTACAAAATAAACGTTTAATGGGGAGGCATAAAAATTTTTAGTGCCTTTTCTGGTTTGGGCCAGTCTTTCACAGACGATTCGATTTTTATTTGCGTGCTGTGAATTCACCTATTTTCTTCTATTCTGGTATTTCTTTATTATTGAGCTGAAATTGCTATACTTAAATACGTGGCTTTATCAATAGAATAACAAGTCGCATTATAAAAGTAAAAAAATTACTATAGAAACCTGTACATTGTGGTTCAATTAATTTTAATTATACCAGTTGTTTTATTTTTAAAATTATATTACGATTATCATTAGGTTTATTACTCTAAGCGATTGGCGCGTGTCTACACTTACTAATCGATTTCATTAATCGAATGTTGTTTTCTAGCAATTTTAAAGATTGCTACTTTATTTGCATTCAAGGTGTTTTTAATATAACAGCTTTTTTCTACCAGTAAATGTAAATATTGCTGTCTTAAATCATTTTAATTATTTTACCCTATTCCAGAGGCTTGGTACTAAGCATCAACTAAAACAAGTTGTGTTCAATTTCCTCACCAAAAGCAAGAAATATTTTTTATATGAAAAAATTTAGTTTCTAGAAAAATTCAAATTCAAAATGAGAACAGCTCATTTTCAACTTGAAATATACTTCGGGTCTGATTTTATCATTTGCAAATCGCCCTTGTAAATTGGAATCTAAAAAAAAATAAAAGTACCCTACGAAATCCTAAAAAATACAGCCTTACCTCTTTTATAACTGCATACTCCACTCAGAAATATTCTCTAGCAGTAATACCCTTTTGAGTTCAGAAAAGGTTTGGTTTTCGAATGTAAAAAAACATTCTGGTGCATGCCGGCTTTATTTGAATGGTTATCGATATTTGCAAACATCCCATCTTAAATGTAAAGCCTATTAATTAAAAATTAGTAAAGTATTCATAAAAATATATTAGATATATGTAATACCTTTCTGCCTTGGATTTTTACCACAAGGTGCACAGAGGACAAGGTAAAATGCGTTGTTATTACATAAATGAAGGGGTTATATCCGCTTAAAATCTTGAAAAAGAAAGAAAACTATTAATTTTATTTATTTACATGTTATCACAGACATAAAAGCAAAGTTTCATTTTAAAAACATAATTTACAACATCGGGGAATTCATCTGTTCGTGATAAAAATGTTAGAACTATAAGATATATAGTCCAAGTTTTGATAAACCGTATGTGCAAATGTTACACGCAGGTTTTTAAGCAATTATAAGGAAAAACTAAGCACTTACATATAACTGAAGAAAGAAAATTATTACTTTTATTTCTCATAATAAAGCCCAAGAGACTCATTTATCAAAATTGCGTGACATTTTTCACGTTATTCACCCTCTTTGATTTTCATAACCCTGCACTATTTTATTTTTCCCCACCCCAACTTTGACTTCTACTATAATGAGATTACCCACGTGCTACGTCTATTTAAAAAATTAGCCACTGCTGGGTAGCTTGTAAATATTATTGATAAAGACGCTTCAGGTCGATGCGGGTTATCACGGTACGAGTTGAATAATCGCCAATTTGTTAGTGATTTTCCCCTACAAATTGATGAATTAAACGCTAGTCCTCGCGTGATCCTAAAACCATCAAGATGTCTCTTCTTTCGGTGAAGACGACAGTGTTATTTAATATAAGTTTACTGCTTCTTGTGATTCCATCATTTTGCAATTTAGAAATGGACGATGAAGAATTTGAGGTGCAGGCAATTATGCGTCTTCCGAATGACACGCGACCGCTTACTTATCACATGCACTTTGTTACAAATATTCATAAATGTGACCTTGAATTCAGTGGGCAAGTGTCTATAAAACTGGAGGTCTTAAATGATACAGATAAAATTGTAATTCACGCGGGGGAATTCTCACAGGTTAAATTAAGTCTTACGGATGCTCGCGATGGAAGTGAAGTGGAAAATGTTACATTCACCTATGATAATACGACACAATTTCTAACCGTTTTATCAGAACCTATTCCTTTAGATCTAAAAGCTGGTGAAAAGTATATTTTATCTATTTCATATGAAACCCAACACAATGAGAATCCCTCGGGTTTTTTCAAATCGGTGTATGGAAAGCGTAGAAAAGAGGAAGGGTAAACAATTATAAAAATCAATCTCTATCTGTTTGACATGGTTATCCTTAGATGCATTGCTGTAACAGACTTCGAGCCAAATAACGCTCGATTAGCATTCCCCTGCTACGATGAACCGGCCTTCAAGGCGAAATTTACAATCAAAATCACTCATGGAAGCAACTATACAGCGCTCACAACGATGCCGCAAGATGGGGACCCAGTTGTAAGGTCAGCAACCAGATAAGACCGATATTTTGCGGACATTGATAATTCATCTAAATTCTAGCAAAGAAGACGCCGAAATGACGACATCATCATTCAGGGAGACTCCTCTTCTATCGACATATATTGTCGCTTTTGCAGTCACTAACTACGAGAGTATTTCGGCAAAGAAGTATAACGTAAAGCACAGGGTGTTTGCACCGCCAGATTCAGATGATAGAGGCCAGTTTGCACTTGAAACGGCAACTGAGGGTTTAAAATTGCTTGAAGAATATTTTGAAATAGATTTTCCCTCCCCCAAAATCGATCATATAAGTGTTCGTGGTTTAGATGAGCGAGCTATGGAAAATTGGGGTCTTATTGTTTATAAGGAAGGGTATCTTTTACCGAGCTCGAACACGTCCCAAATGTTCAACCTTGACAGAGCCTTAACCATTGCTCATGAACTTACCCATCAATGGCTTGGAAATCTCGTTTCCCCGAAATGGTGGACATGGATATGGCTTAACGAAGGTTTAACAACTTTTTACAGTTATAAAATATTGGATAAGGTGGACATATAATAGAAAGTTTATCAAGATCTAGAAAAATATTTAACGAGGACTATCTGCAGCTTCACCCTGAGTGGAATGCGAAAGAATTCGCTATGACCCTGGAATTAACGCAAATGGTTTATGCTTACACATCGGAAGACCCAATAAGCAAATATGTTGAAAAACCTTCTGAACTTGAAAATAAATTCGGAATGGATTCGTATTATAAAGGTAAATACACATTTCTTTTAAAAATAAAAATTAAGCCAAACAACACTTAAAGCAGATGCAGCGTTAAAAATAAAACACTACCTATAAATAAACCAATTAGTGAACAACAAAATTAATTACGATCATTAAAAGTTCAGATTCGAGTTTATAGGAAATTAATTCTATTTAATTTGTATTTAAGAGTCTAAGAGTGAAGATATGTGCTTTAGTCCGAATGATTGTACAATGTGCTTTAAAACATAAATTTTACAACATACCTATTTTAATCGAATATAATACATAATTTACTTCTCTTTACAGCTGCATACACGATAAATATGTTCGAGCATGCGTTAACAGAGGCCACCTTGAAGAAGGGTATCATCAACTACTTGAAACATCAGTAAGCCTTAAATTTCCTAAAGGATACGTTGTATAATAACCGAAAAAATATTCCTAGCCAATTTTCTGTAGCAGACGAAGACGATTTCTTCAGGTTCATTCAAGAGGCAGCAACAGAAGACGGAATTGACTTCTTTAAGGAGGAAGGTGCTATAAGCAAGGCAATGAAGACGTGGACTCAACAGCCCGCGTACCCTGTAATTAACGTAACGCGAAACTACACTACAGGGGAAATAACCCTTGTCCAAACTCCATACTGCAGTAATGGAAATAGTTGCAACGAAACGAAATCGAACTCTCTGTGGTATATTCCGATCACTTACGCTACAGAAAGTCAACCAGACTTCGACAATACTTCTACAGATTTTATATTCCCTCCTGTAAAGGAAATGACTATCAACAGTAGCAAACTTCTGAAAGAGGACGACTGGTTGATTCTAAACAAACATGAAATTGGTCTCTACCTGGTGGCTTATGACATTCAAAATTGTAATCTCATCGTCGAGGCCTTGAGAAAAGACCTCAAATCTATTCCGAGTCACAACAAGGCCCAGATAGTTCGAGATACGCTTACCTTCTCTAAAACAAATCAGGTGTACCAAAAAATTTTGATCGATCTTCTAACGATCCTAAAAGATGATAACGATCCAATCACCTGGGTCACAATAGTGATGGCCCTCACTGACACGTTCAAAGATTGGGAATCTGAGCAAACATGGGAAATCTTAAAATACTTCGGACGAGACATAATTAAGGGAATTTTTAAGAAAATGTTTTTAAATCCTAACGTCAATAACACACCTTTGACGGAAAGTCTTAAAAACTTCATATTACAATTTGCATGCGCAGTCGATTTGAAAGAATGCAAGGATACTGCTAAAAAGATGTTCTTTGAGATGATCACGAACCACACTACTATGCAAAATGAGATGAAAATGGAGCTCTACTGTGAGGGCTTTAAGACCATCGAAAAGAAAGACTACGACATCGTAATGGAAAGGGTCAAAGCCGAAACCAGGTGGCAGGAACAGAAGAATCTCTACAGCGGAATGGTATGCTCCAGAAATGTAGATTTTATGAACTATATGAATGCACAAATAATGAATGAAACAAACGATAATGAGATTGACGAGAGTAATACCATGTACGCCTATTTGTTAAAACATTACCCTATGCATGGATAAAGCTATTAAAAAAAAAATCTCCAAACTTGTCCATTATCTTTTCAAAAAGACTACCTAGATTTCCTGAAAATTGCATACATTATCCATATATTTACACATTTTCGATAAAATAGCTTTGAAACAGGCAATTCGTAATTTTTTCCCATTTTAGAGTTGTTGAAAAAATTTTCCTAGGAACTCTAAACCTAGCTCAAATGAAACATCGAGTCCGAACTGTAGAATTAAATTAGAAAAGATGTTTTACATGAATGCCCCTTATTGTAATTTTTATTCATTCCACAGAACAGATTATTAATTTAAAACCTTAACTAATGAGTAATGATACAGGCTTTTGTTATTGACCTTATAAAATTTTAGTTTTTAAAAATGTCTATAAATAGAGGCTCTCCAGTATCAATGTGAAACATTTATTAAAATAGACAATACCAAGTTGATACCTTTTATTTTCATTTTTTTAAAGGGCCTTCTTTTTCCCTCTCAAAATATGGTAAATGAAATAAAATTAAAACGTATATTTTGAGAGCCAGGTGCACTCACTCACCAAACGAAGTGCTGTGATAAATTGTGCATTGTGCGAGGGCGCCATATCCTCGTCCAGTAAGCTTATTAAAATTCAAAAGCTATCCAAACAGGCTTTGGTAATATCCTCGGAAAGTTTTCGACTGAAGCGATTTTAATGCCAAAGGGTCACCTCAAACCATCCACCAGCAAATCTCTCTCCGGGCATGGATTTTGGGTGGCCTTGTGGAAATTGTGGCACAAAGTGCGGAGTATGGCTTCAATTTAGACACTTTAGCAATTAAACAGCGACTGGGTCGGTCCGATTAATATTCGGCTTGAAGCACGTTTCAGAGAAAATTTTAGTGTGTCTTCTGCTACACGCGCTTCTAACATTTTGAGTTTTGATATTTAACTGATTAAAGTATTATTTTAAACACCTTATATTTAAAATTTAGTAAAGAAGTCTTTGGCTGCGGCAAATAGCTACTTAGGAAATTTTTCTGCTCATGGGGCATATACGACAAACTTGCAAAAACTAAGGCAATCCAAAATTTCTCACTTTAATAGCTTTTTAAATGTTTAAAAAGTGGAGAGTCATGCCCACCACATGCTAGGGGCAATAATTTCTACTACGTTTATCTCAAGAACTTTAAAGCTAAAGCATATTTATTTATTGCGACCTTAAAACCAACAATGTTTAAAAACTCTGGTTTATCAAAATCGGTACACCTCTTTAAACTGTAGAAGATAAAATTTGAATTCACCATTACTTTCAATTACTCACCATTATTAAGTATAACGCGACCATACTCAAAATCATGTCAAGTAATGATGGGTAATGGTGGGTAATGGCAAGTAATGGTTAGTAATGCTTGCAGGAGCATAACTTCTTAGTGTTGGTTGTTAAAATTAGTTATAATTAAATGATCAATCAAACCCCTGTTTTTATTGTCATCTACAAGGGATCACATCCACCTGTCGTCGCCCACGCCTTAAGGATTTCAAAGATCGCTCTCTCTAGAAGGCAATTGAATCAAAACCCAGTCCGCCTTCCAACAAAAAAAAAAAAAAAAAAACAAATTGAATTCATCAACTTTGCCATGGTGTCCAAGAAAATTCTTTAAAATTTGAACGAGAGCAATAAAAACCTCCTTAAGAAAAGGACCGACTGCCCGTCCATCCACTCCCCGCTTAACCTCCTCATTTACGCGAATCCCTCAAGGCAGATGGCGGTGTTGGGGCATTTGCCGGTGACAAAGTTCGGTACAAAACAACAGAGAGGCCGAGACCGACAGAAATCTGGTCGAGGCTCCCAAAAAAGGGGGGACAGGACATCAGAGGAAAAGCATTAATAAGACGTATATCGTATAAATCTTCCGAGTATCTGTAATTCAGTCCTATAAATCATAAAAGCTCCTCCATTAATTCCACGAGTCAAAGGGAGGATTACAAAGTGAGAAAGAAACTCTCAAAGTGGGCTCCGCTGGAAAATTGGCGAAAACTTCTTGTTGCTGTGAGGGCTGGATGCGAAACAAAGAAATTTCGCAGGGAAATTAGACAGAGCAGGGAAGAGAAATGAAATTAGGGTCACATGCCCTGGTAACATGATGAAAATTAAGTGGAAACTTTGGGGTACGGGAAACGGGGGAGGATAGTTTTGTTTCGTTTCGTGCGCCCGATGCTGAATCCAGTTTTAATGTAGTGGAAAAGGTTGGGTCTGTTTACCCACGGAGTTCACTCCAAAAACTAACCACCGATGTCGGCTCGCAGAGAGCTTTTTTGTTGTTGTCAGGATGGCATGCTAAATACCCAGGATAGTCCCAGAACGAATGTATGGCTCTGCCGAATAAGACAATGGGATTGCAGAAAGGAGGCCGCTTATAATGACTTCATAAGAAAAGAAACTAGTTACAGACAGGTACTGTTGCATTCACCTTTTGAAGTCAGGGCACTGAATAACGCTGGGAGCATCTTTTGCGGTTAAGTGTTTTTTTAAGAAACATATGTGGGGTCGAAAGTTACCCCAATTCACTACCTTTAGGGGGAGTACGGGTAGAGGATATTTTGATTTTTAGTTTACAGTTGACACTTTTAGAGGCAGTATCAATAATTATTTTGCGCATATTTTATGTCATTTGCCTCAATTTGTTTCCAACAATCCTAGCTGCTAAAGTTTAGAAATCATTCCATAAAAGTAGCACTCGATTTGATTTATGTAGAAGTTATTTCTAAAATTTACTAACATGGTTTTTATATAACGCGGCTCAAATTAATACGATTTGTATTATTATTAAGTTTCCTACAGCACGGCACATATTACTCGCCTGTATTTGAGCATAATTTTATTTAACACGTTCATGCCGGCGCCTACCATCGGTGGCTCACGCAAGAATGCGCCTCATCGGGTGACAAGTACCATTAGTAGCTCGCATTTAAATGTTCTATCAGGCGGTGTGTGTCGCCCAAAAATATAGACTGTTAAGTAACTAGAAATATTGTCATATAGTTGAAAATTAAAATAAGAAAATTTAACGTATATAAATTGAAAAAAGAAAATTTTATTTCAAGTAAAAGAATAAACCGCAGAAAAGGATATTCTTGAGGTAAACTTTCGTTTTGAGCTTTATTTCCACCCGCCAGACAGAGAAAAGTGCTTTGAGAGTAGCCAAACATAGGAAAGAAACATGAATTGGACCGCAGGCGTGAATGCGTTAAAGGAAAACTTCTGAATTGTTCTGCAATTATTTATAAATTTTTAAAATTAGTTACCAAGCTCGAATTTTAAGTCTGTTATGTGAGTCTCACCATACCTAAAAACCGCTCTTAATCAAATTTCAGTAAAATTTTAGATATAAAAATTCATAATTATGAGTTCGCTGCCTTGAATTTAAAATTGGATTCAAATTAATTGTAAGAAGCAATTGTTAAATCAGAAACCTTAACAATCGAAACGGTCCAAAGATGGAAAAATAAATATAGAACCAAAATTTACAATTCTTAAAAATTATTAAATAGTTTTTATTCTGCAATTTTGTTTGCTAATAAAAAAAAAGACAACTGAATATAACGTCCTTAACCCCTTAACCTACGATTTAATTTCCAACAGCACGCACCAAACTCAACAGTTCGGTCAGCCACGCATCGAGGTATTTCACTACTCTGCTTAGCGTTTGTGCATACCCAACATTGTGCATCCTATGATATGCAAATACATGTGCAACATACAACTGGTTTAATTTTGTCAGATGGTTTGTAAATAATTACGAACGACTCATTACGAATCAAAAGGCTCGATGTTATCATATTTGGTCGAATCGACTTCTCCACGAGCGAGACTCGATATTCTAGGTTAAGGGGTTAACACTTAACTGTCCGATGCTTAAATGAGAGAATTTTCGCTGACATCGCAGCATTATTTCGAATTGTTACTTTAAATATCAAAAACTAATAAATCCCATAAGTTATCTACCCACATTTCTTCGATATTTTCATCTAAGTTAGAAGTTTTTTAAGGATAAATACCAAACTTATTTCCCTTATACGAGTACACCATAGAATAACTTCCAAATTTTATGCCTAGTATGCCTAGTTATATTAGGCAAAGAACCCGAAATTAGCTCAATGAGTTTTTAGGCCCAGAAAGATTTATTACTGCATGCATTTTGTTTCATTTACAGTGATTTCAATCAGAGAGACCCTTGACCGTTGAATAAGGGGATAGGTGATAAAAATTTAAATGATCAATAATAATTTTTTTTTAGGAAAATAACAATGAAGGGGAAATAAAATGTTCCCAAAATGTATGTGCATGTCTCGAGTTTTGTAAGTAATAATTAGTAAATGATCCTTTCCAGACAAAACTCTTTTATTATCGCTGCTACTGTTTAAATAAAATTGGTAACTTTTATGATTAGTAGCATAGAAATAGCTCCAATCTAAAACAAAGTCTAAATGGGTATTAACCCTTTCGGTAGGATAGAGTTGGCCGCGGTTATAAATTCACTGTACGGCAGTATAAGCCGCGAACACAGTGTAACAGCGCCGCTTACAGCGGACATTGATAGAAATCTTGAGTTCCTGATCAGCATCTATAGAAATAAAATAATGAAATAAGAAATGTAAATAAAAAGCTAAATAATTAGAGCAGCTAGCGACTTTACGTACAGAACTTGGCTTGAATGCCGACTTTAGGCGGTATTCGTACCCAAAGAACGTTTCGTGGATGCCGATTATACGCCGGAAGGTTTAATTTTTTACCCGAATGGACGGTTAAGTGTTAAAATCTAAAGACAAATATTCTTAATTTAACTTATTTTTCATAACAATATTCAATCAGTACTGAAAAATTTGATTTAAAACAAAATACACGAAATCTTCCAAGGCGTGTTATAAGCAGAAGCGCTGCGGACCTCCCAATTCCGATTATAGCGAAGTATTTAAAGTCTAATTCAATTTCAGCATAAGCTCTGTTAGCAAGTAATCCATTAAAGCATCACTAGAGGTTCCAAATTGGAGCTCCTTCTACAGAGCAGCAGATTTTTCTTTCGTTATAAAAATCCAGCTGCATCCCTTCCGGGGCTCTTTTGCCGTAAAAAAACTTCCTCAAGATTTTTAGCAGAGAATCACAGAAAATTGTTTATAAAAAGAGTTGTTTAAATAAATAAATTCCCTCAAATTTACTCATTAACACTACCCCATAATAATTCCGTAGGGGAAGCAAATTTTCGAAAAAGTTCATCCGCCATGTCATTTTGCGAAGAAAACAATTTCAGCCCTTAAGAAAAAATTTTCTCGATTACACAACTAAAACTCCACCTACCAGTTTACTTTTCATCGAAGTGGTAATGCTCCTCGTTACGCACTTTAGTTAAAATACATCATTTCTTGCTTAAAAAGAACATTTTCATCAGAAAATCGCTTCATTTCACAGAACTTTTCCAGATGCCAATTAAGCGAACTACGCCGTTGAATTGCACTTGCAATTTGCGGATTTGATTTGAATTAGAACAAGCTTCACACAGTGCAGTGGCATTTGAGGAAAGCTTTTCAAGTTTCTTCTAAAGCTTTCTTGAAAACCCATAAAATCTCGTAAATTTTTGGTTGTTGCACACGATTGATAAAAAGAAAATTTCCCCGATTGACGACTATTTACGTTCCGTACCGAATGCACACGCCACATTAAAAACGTGACAGTTCTCTGATAGCCGGTTGTTTTGATTCCTCGTTTCTTTCACAAACAAACATTTTAATAAGCGAATTTACCGGCTAATTTTTAAGGAAACGATGGAATCAAAGCTTACTCGATATGAGAAAATTGACTTCTTGGGTGAAGGACAGGTAAGTCTACAAATGGAAGTTTCGCAAGTGGTTTTCAATTCTCACAATCCCCACAGTTCGCCACCGTATATAAGGCCAGGGATGTTGTGACCGACAAGATTGTTGCTGTGAAAAAAATCAAAATTGGAAGTCGTGAGGAGGCCCAGGACGGTATAAACAGAACCGCCCTCAGGGAAATTAAACTGCTGCACGAGCTTCAGCATGAGAATTGCATAGGTCTCCTGGACGTGTTCGGGCACAAGTCGAACGTTTCGCTGGTGTTTGACTTCATGGACACCGACCTAGAGATCATCATTAAGGACTCGAAAATTGTTCTTTCTCCGCCAAACATAAAAGCGTACATGATCATGACGCTGCAAGGTAGGTGCAATAAATCCAATTCCCAAACAATTGTAGCCTGAAAACTTGTTATTCTAAAGGCCTGGAGTACTTACACCTCAACTGGATCCTGCACCGTGACTTAAAACCAAATAACTTACTGGTTAACAGCAACGGGGTTCTTAAAATAGGTGATTTCGGTTTGGCTAAGTTCTTTGGGTCCCCCACTCGAATTTACACACATCAGGTGGTCACCCGCTGGTATCGGGCCCCAGAACTCCTCTTTGGCGCCCGGCAGTACAGTACAGGAATTGATATTTGGGCTGTTGGATGCATTCTAGCCGAACTCCTCCTCCGAGTTCCATTTCTTCCAGGCGAAAGTGATTTAGATCAGCTCACAAAAATATTCCAAGCCCTCGGTACTCCTACCGAGGAGAACTGGCCCGGATTGAAACTTCTGCCGGATTTTATGCAATTTAAACAAGTTCCGGGAACTCCTCTACAGCACATTTTCACGGCTGCTGCAGACGATCTTATTCAGTTGGCCGAAAAACTGCTCGCACTGTGTCCGATGAATAGGTGCACCTGCACAGAGGCCCTAGATATGCCATATTTTTCGAATAAACCAGCGCCGACTATTGGATCCAAGCTACCAATGCCAACGACCTTAACGCAAAAAGTAAACGAGGAAAAGCCCAGTCTGAAGAGGAAGTTGGTTGATGCCCTGGAAGGAGGGACTCTGCCCAAGAAACTTCAGTTCTAATTAGTTTAATAAAGTTGTTTATTTTTATATTTAAATTTTCGTTTTAACCTCGTTACCTTACTGCATTCATTAACCCAGATCCTTTTTCTTCGGACTCTTTAGTTAGTTAGCCCAAAATTAAGAGAATCGATCATATGACCGATTTAAGGTATTCAGGTGTTTTCTTCCAATTTTGAAACTTCGCCTTCTGGCCTGGAAAAGGTCTTAAGAGCCAGTAAAACGAAAAGACTAGACTCTGAAGATTTTTTTAATCGCAGTTAATTTCGACTTCTTTTCAAAAACTCCAAACTCCTCTGATCTTAAGGACAAATTTTATAAAGTGAGACGATCTAAAAATAGATTCGAAATGACTTCTGAAACGAAAGACTTTCAGCTATCCACAAATTTAAAATAGTTTTGTTTTTTCCCAAAAATTTGCAAATCAAAATAACTGCTTAAAAAATTGATTTCATTTTATTTCGATTTAATGATTTAACAATGTTTCCAAATGTTTGCTTGTTTTTTGTTTTTTGCATTCATTTTTTGTTCTGTAATACAAATTGATTTATTTTTTTCTTTTTGCTCTAACTGAATCCTCCTCATTCTGCGTATTTAAGTAATTTAAAAACTATTTTGTGACAATGTTTTTTTTTTGTTTTAGCTACAATGCCTGCGCATCCACACTTCTGCTCCGGCCCAAATTGGAATATGTACAGAAATACAAAAATAGAATATTGACAATATATCCAATATATTCGATACTTCTCAACAAACGATCAGATAAGTAACAATTGCGATAGTTATGTATGTTGTTTGGTGTGCCGCTGAGGTTGCTGTTTTGTATGAGATAAGGAGGAAAAACGAAAAGAAAAAGGCTGTATTGCCTTTTTTCTTTGTTTTATTTAAAGTTACATGCGTTAAATTAGTTAGTTTAAGTAGTAAAATGTTCAACAGCACAAATTAGGATACAAGATAGGATTTAGAAGTTTCGCGGTAACTTAGATTTTGTTTTGTAGTTTTCTTACTAAAGAGAATTTCTGATAGAAATTGTGGTATAAAAGTTTAAAGCGCAATCAGGTAATATTCAATCATTATACACATTTGTAGAGAATGTAAAAACAAATTTTGAATAAAGAGATTAATTAAAACTACGAAGTAGAAGATCTCAAATGAGCCGAGTCATTTAAATCAAACAATTTTTATTATATACCTTAAGAAGTGTAGTTCCCAGGTAGTTAAGCTTATTTTTTATACTGTATTTTGTCAAAACAAATTTATAAATAAAGTCAGGGATACTGTTTAGAATACCAAGAATATTCCTCTCTCTTACAATAAAGCAACAGAAAGAATACATCGTGTTTTTAAGTACACAGATGAAATAATGTAAAGAGTTTTGTTATAAACACAAAATAATTGAGATATTTATCACAACA
This sequence comes from Philonicus albiceps, assembly GCA_963969385.1. Classification (NCBI taxonomy): domain Eukaryota; kingdom Metazoa; phylum Arthropoda; class Insecta; order Diptera; family Asilidae; genus Philonicus; species Philonicus albiceps. Next base: position 41,698,441 of record OZ017774.1, read on the forward strand.
TAACAATCAGAAATTCTCTTTAAAAGTTATTTACAATTCTATTCAACGACAACATTTCCTCGAAGGGCTTTTTAAACAGTATAAAATGTCCAGCCTATTTTTTTATTTATGTTACAGTTTAACTGGTAACGCAATTTCAACAAGAAATTATTTAAAAAAAAAAAAAAGACAAATAAAGGGCAAAACGCGTAAATCCAATAGTTTTTAAATAATTGTATAAAAAATTTAATTTATTTCGAAATAGCCGAGCAATACTCAAAAAGTAGTCAATTACTTAATATCATAGATTTTTTTTTTTTTAATAAAAGAAGGTTTTATAAAGGAGAAAAATAGCACAGAACAAAGCAAGCAGAACTAATTTAATTGGTATCTTTAGAAGGAATACCTGAGTAAGCAGTGAGGCTTTTTTTTTTTTAATAAATAGTACTGTACTGGAATAGTGAGTGTATTTAGAATAATTTGTAAGTTGACATAAATCTGAGCTGTTGCAATAAAATAATAAGAAAAAATTCGTTCTGACAAGAAAAAAAAATAATTTTTATTGTAATATAAACAATTCCCTTTATTTTCCATCATAAAAATGTTTCTTCTTAAAATAGATCGATCCGATCACAAAATATTAAGAACTATGTGTTGGCCAGTTAAAGCGTTAAGATTCTGCTTGCTACGAACTGTATGTACATTTTTTTTTTCACATCCCCCAACCCCTTCCCCCCCGGGTTCAGATCACAGTGACATGTGTGCATGTGAAACATAAAAATGGTTTAGGTGTCCCAACAACAGGCAGTAGTAACGATACATCGGGTGGAGGATGGATGTTTTAAAATAATAATACAAAAAAAAAAAAAAAAAAAACTTAAAAATTAAATCACATCTCTCGACAGAAGCTTAAAGTTACGAGACTATACAAAAAGAGATAACAAAACTACAAATGACTCTTGCCGTAGAAAACTTTCCTATATATTACAGATTAATAGTGTCTAAGTCTTGACAAGGCGCACGAGGACTCATATCACCGCCGTCCGAACTGCTACCCGGCAAAGGAGCATTATTGGACTGATGGTGATTTTTGTTCGATTCTGAATTGTTGGTCGATTGCAATTTTTTGCTGCCTAGCCCAAGTGGAAATGCAAATTCTTGAGGTAGCTTCCGCATAATTTTACCAGATGTAATAAGTCGACCAAATCCTTCCTGTAAAAATATAATTAAAAATTTTTTTTATGCTATTTGTATTCTGGAATAATTTCGAATATACCTGGTGTGCAAAAGCGTATCCAGAACGCAATGATCGGCGAGCTCTTCTTGCCGAAGGCGTTCGTAACACGTCCGTGCTGTGACGTGATCGCATTTGTGCAGCTCTTTGCTTGAGACGGATCTGAAAATTTACATGAAAAAAAAAACGATGAATTAAAGCAGCAATTTATTGTGTTGTTGTCTGCTTTTGCACCCTATGCTATAACTAAGGGCGAAATCCAAGGACATAATTCGAAAGGATATGAAACCCGGAAGATCAATGTATAGAAACAAATAAATGTGAAAAAATTGTGCTGGAAAGCACGCATTTATGTTTTAGATAAACGTTCTTATGGACAACAAAAAATCAGACTTTTGTATTTTAAAGTTAATGGTTTAGTTCATTTGGAGTTTAGACTTCCAGGACTTTGTCTTTAGGACACTCAGTCTGGAAAGTTCTAACACTATTTTCTGGTAATGCCAATGAACACTAATAAAAGCGAAGTTTCACTCACCTTATCAGACAGGCTTGGATATACGTCAACGAAATAAAATCTTGAGGCTAATACAGGAACCATTAATACTATTACAGTGATTACAGTTGTGAACCAAAAGGTGGCTTCTTTCATGGCTTGGGTTAAAGAACCAACGTAGGGTCCTCCAATAACATAGTTGTAAAATGAATCCAAGAAGAAATACCAGAGTAAGCTACCCCAGATCATAATATGATTGAATACTGTCCAGTATGATGTATCAAGTGCAATCTGTTCAAAATAGAAAGAAAGATAAGTAGATTTTAATTTAATGTTTAAATTATAACTTAGCAGTGTCCTACTTAAAACAGGCAAAAATACTTTAAAAAAAAAAACAAAACTTACTTGGGAAGTGTTATCCAAAATAAGGATGGTCGCAACGACAGACCCCAGTGTCATGTGATCGCTCAGCACATATCCATCCGGTGAAACTCCATCCTTGTAAGTTCCATAAGGTATTAAAAACAGCACCATTGAGCTAAAAATCCCATGCAAAACACTTCGAATAAATTCCGTCGTATTGAACAGGGCATTCTTAAGTCCGGGTGTGTACAATTTCGGATATTCTAAGCTGTGCTTGTCGGAGACATCTTGTTCGAAGATACCCAAGGCTAGCACAGGTAACGATGTGTAGAATAAATTGTATACGGATATGAACATTGGATCAAATACAGTCTGCGAAAATATAATTCTTTTAATAATATTGAACCCAAAAAATATATCGAGATCCGGAACAAACCTGCGCACTGAAACCGCAAAAGAAGGCGAACCAAAAGTGGCATAGGGTGAATGCGAAATTCTTGTAAAAGAAATATCTTAAAAATTTGCACATCCTGTAGTACGACCATCGGCCGTGAACTAGTAGCAATCTTTCGAGATATTTAAACTGCGCAATTGAATAGTCGCTGGCAAGGACTGCTTGCATTCCTTCTTGTCCAGAAATTCCAACACCTATGTGTGCAGCTAGACGAAAAGGGATTATTAAATCTCTTTTTTGATAAAACAAATATTTTATGACCCTATTGCGATCTCTATTTTCGATTCTAGTTCTAAACAAAACCTTAACGTTTCGAAAATATTTTTAGGTAGCTGAAGTATGTGAGTCGTCTACATCAATTGTTTCTTCTAAACTGATACGGTTTGCTTTTTATCTTAAGCTGACTATCTAACTAAGGTTATTAAAAAAAAGTATTTGCGATTAAGTAAAGTTAGTAAATTTTGTTAGTTTGTCGTTAAAAATTATTCCTAAATTTGAAAAATACAAAATGTTATTAAATATCTCAATTAGTATTTTAAAATTTTAATTATCCTTTTTTTTACTACGATCGGTATAGGGTCCTTCATATTTTCAATTTATGCATTAATTTTAAAACTTACCTTTTATCATTGATACGTCGTTAGCACCATCCCCAATTGCTAGAGTAACAGCATTCTTGGCACGTTTTATTAATTCGACGACTAAGGCTTTTTGCAGTGGTGTAACTCTACAACAAATGACTGCTTTGCATTGTGACGCTATATCTAAAAATCTTTGGAAAAATAATAAAATTTATAACAAAAAAATGCAATATTCATTTAAAGGTGAATCGTCTTTCAAGGTTAAAAGATTGGCGAAGAGAAATATCAAAGCCAAAAATATTCCAAATTGCAGGATTGATTGAAGAATTAAAAACCTAAATGTCTCCAGTTAAAATTTAAAGTTAACTAAAAATAGTTTACATTGGATTTTAAAAGTTTTATAAGTAACATTTTAGAATTTGAGTCTTACATGCGACTCAAAACTGTAGGTGTATATTTTCATGCGCTCACAAATTTTATAACTTCCATATTTCGGTTACATTAATCTTAGCAATCTCAAAAGCACCCCGAATGAATCGAGTACTCTACCAATATCTTCCTTAATTACAAGACGTAAAGTTAAGCCAATTATGCACTTCGTTCTTATAGTAAATTTATTTTCAGAATAAAATGTATTAACTTTTATGGAGAATTAATGAAGAAAACATTCAGTTTACATTGAATTTTCATAATGTAATTTGTAGAAGATCTTGGTAGTTTTCTTAAATTAAAACATATAAATGAACACATTACTACTCACCTATCCTTCAACTGTGGATTTAAGCAGTGAACAAGTGAGTGACCATTTATGACAATGGCAAACCCCGCATGCTCTTCAATTTCGTTAACAGGCGAATGGTCTTTGGATCCCTTTTCGATCCCATCAAAAATCTGATTACATTCAGCACTGTGAAAATTCATTATGATACAATTAGCCCATAAATCGTTAGTATGATCATATAAAATAATAAGTTTGGCACAAAATATGTTAGAAATCGTAATAAGCTACTCTATAAAGTACGGCGAATCATTTAACAAAAATATAAACATAAAATTGTTAAGCGGTGTCCAACTAAAAACAGATTTTTATTAAACTACTTAACAGATTTTTCTAGATGAACGCTAAGTAATTTGTTTTTCGATAAATTGAGCAAACATTTATGTATTCAATTTTGTTTCGAAAATGCAAAAAGAATAATAATAAAAAAAAAAAGAAATAACGTGTGATAAAGGACTGTAACGAACGACACTAAATTATGTTATGCGCATTTTAAAGGCAAACAACCAATGTGTGTTCTGTGTGTGTTTATTTTATGTGAATGAACAGTGAGTTAATCATGCGATATTTTGTCTGAAGGACCCTTTCACACAACATATAAAAGCACAAATCATGTCAACCACAGCTATTTTCAAAAAAAAAAATGTAAATAATAAATATGTAAAATATTCAACGAATACTTATGGGCGAAACAAGCAGCAATAGAGGGAACCTGTTGAATATACAAACAAATGAATATTTCTCTTCTTTTTAAACCTCAGGTATAATTTCGCGATTTTAGGTCTTTAGGGGTTTTGTGGCGACCACCTTATTTAAATTTAATTGGGGAAAAACATCCCAGTAGGTGACTCATACATCAATTTGAGACGATTCACTTGAAGAAATTGCTTAATATTAAAACATTCGAGCCTTTGATTCATTACATATTTTTTTTTTATAAAAATTAAATTATAAATTATCGTAGTAAGGGTCCAGAATTTTTAATTTTTTTGTAGCCCAATTGGAATGATATTTAGTATTTAGTGAAATTAACCAATATGTAGGTAATGACATATTTTAAATGTTAGCAAATTGTTTTAAGATCGTAATTATTTTTAAGTTTTAGCATTCCAAAACGTGGGAGAGAACAGGCAAAGATGTGCGGAAATGGGGTATAAGTTCTTAAAACTATTATAAAGGTCGAGATTATCACAATTTAATTTTTAAAAAAAAAAGAGTGAGATACATTAGTAAAGTGATTTTTCTCATGCTAAGTTTTAATTAAAACTGATTAGTATTGTGCATAAAGAAATCTTGTGAAAATCAAGTGATGGGGATAAAATAGACTAGAATTTTTCTTTTCACTATAAGAAATTGTAGAGTTTTAACCTAACGAACAAATTTATCTCGATTTATATACGATATTTTGATATTTTCACTTTATATTTAAAATATAGAAGCACCTTATTCCACAAGAAAACGTTCCTTCTTTTAGTTTTACTTTATTTTAATAAACACGAACTTTTTTTTATTTACGAAAGTCAATTGTGCCGAAATATCTTCTTTCAAATATTTTATTTTTTTGCCTGAGAAGTAGCATTTTCTGGCTCAAAAAGACCGCATTATTAGTGGAAATCTACAAAACTAAAGAATCAACAAACATCGAAATCGTATCTAACAGAATTGCGTACTCGACACTTAGTAAATATTTTGGAATTGATACTATTTAGGCATACGACTTAAAACTGCTAAATGTATCTAATATTCCTTAAAACTTTGATGAAATATAAAAAAATGAAGCAAAACTGCGATTTGTTTGAAATTGGAAATTGGGAAATTTTTGATTAAGCGTTGATCCAATGAAAGGAGGCGATATTTAATGTAATTGACCCCGATAATTATTTCAAACAACAGCAAAAATTGCTAAATTATGAACATGAGTACTGCATAACATTTCGTAAATCCTAAATCCTACAATTAAAAAACAAAAACAAATCTACTATTACAGTACCGACATTTTCTAAAATTTACAACTGAAATCCCAAAATTCAAATGGCTATGTGGGATTATTTCTAAAAAAAATTCGTTCTGAACATGAAATCTAACGATATTCGCTATCTTACGACGAATTCCTACGTTATAAAAATGTGACTTCTCTCTAAGAGGGTAGTACTTTGTGGGAGGAATCAAATTGGAAATACTTCGTGTAGTCAAAAAACGTTATGAAATAAATACCAGAGGGGGAAATTGAATTAAATGGTCAGTCTCTTTTTTTTTTTTAAGTATAACAAAAGTAAATCCTTTTGAGATCCCTCTACCTGTCTGGTTCGCCCTTATTTTGTTTAATCGAGTCCCACCTAAAAGTAACCACTGATATTGCGGGCGGCACTTGAGACCTCGAATTCATCACAGGCGATTGATCTGGATTGGTTCCATTTAAGTTTATACTCGTAGAGTTTGGCTCTACTGCTGAAACAAAGGGGGAATTGTTTAATTTTTATGATTTTTGTTTTTGTATTTATTTAAAAATACTTACAAGGTGGATGAAATGTATTTACAATTTTTATCGATTCTTTAAACTTTCGTAGCTGCTTCTCAACCTCTTCCATTGTGCTTCCATCAACGACGAAAATATCTGCCAATTCATCCGTAAGTAGTTGACACGAATAACCTATATTTATTGCTGTTTCTATAATTTAAAGAAAAAAGAACAAATTCAGTTAAAATTACAAATAATTATATTTTTTCTTAAAAAAATTATTACCCTGCTTATCTCCTGTTAGCACCCATATTTTAATTCCGGCTGTCTGCAGGCTCGCTATAGCTTGAGGTACGCCGTCTTGCAATTTATCTTCAATGGCAGTGACTCCAACTAATTGCATATCGCATTCAATTTCTTCATAAATAGCACCTAATTTATCCTCTCGGCCGTCTATCGATAGAGCTGCTTCTTGCTGCTTGGCACGCCACGCATAAAAAAAATCTTCATCTAAGTAACGTTCAGCCAAAACCAGAGTTCGTAAACCCTCTCCAGCAAATTTCTGTATAATTTTAATTGTTTAGTTTATTTTTAAAACTATATACTTAAAATAATTTGAATAACTAACATTCAAATGCTCTTGCGTTCTAGCTTTGATATCATACTGACTAGAGCTTAATCTATCGTAGATAACACTGTCCGCCCCTTTGCAATAGAGGAGAATTTTTTTGTTCCGGCGCAGAATCACTGACATTCTCTTCCTTACGTTGTTAAAATCTAATATACTTAGTAACTCATACTCCTGAAAATAAATTAATTTTGAGCATTTTTATCAGTCTTCAATTGTACGGCCATAATTATAAGTCTAGAGTAAAACCTACCTCTAATCGACCCATAACTTCAATTGTAATACTGTTCGGTGTCCGCGACTTGAATACAAAACCAAAATTCCGTGCAGCTGATACCAGTGCAGATTCATCGGGACTTTGTGCTTGATATTCTAATCTATCAAATGAAATTGAATGAAGTTAAAAACACAAAAAAATCCCTTGAATGAATTTTTATAATCAATCATACCTTCCGTTCACATATTCCGGCATTACGGTGTGACACAGAGCGAGAAGCCGGAAAAAATTATGGGCATGCTCCTCATTTGAGTTAATAGCATCCAGCAAACTCCGATCATACCATTTGAATTCGGGCTCATACTCAGGATTGAATGAGAAATCAATCGGTTCAATTGCCTGTAAAATAGGTGCAAAATTTATTAAATGCAATTCTAAATGGTACGCACGTGAAAGGCAACTTTTAAAAAGAGAAGCGCCCACTTATAGCGTGTGTGCTGTGTGTGCAAAATAATATCTGAAAGCAATTGCAACATTCGAAAGCGGATATAGTGCGCGTGATTCAGTACTATTCAGTACGCTAGCTATTTCGCAGAGGTATAGTAAGATGTGTTAGATTTTTTGAAGTAGCAAAGTATATTAGTAAAACTATAGAAGCGAGGATAGGGTCTAGTTAGGGGACTATCTGGAGTGGATTTTTTCAGAAAAAAAAGCATTTATGGGACCAATAATCCATGCAAAAAAAATAAAATAAATTATTGTCCCGAATTAAAAAGGTAGTTAAGCAGAAAAAAAAGGCCATTCATTTACACAACTGAGCATAAAAAAAAAATAAATTATCAGATATATTTTTCACAAACTCCACAACGTTAAACCTGTTCATGCATACGTGCACTTTCTGCTGGGTTCCATTGGCTAAAGTGTAAGTGTTCGTGGGGAAGCTAAAAGTGTCATTTTTGTTCAACTTCTTTTGAAGGGGGTTTACATGTTGAGGTTTGCAGTGCTGATGTCTAAGCAACTGTTCATCATAAGTTACACGCTTTTTCGAACTGTCCGAGCAGGAGGACACCACAACAGTAGTTTTTGGTGTATTTTGACCTGTTGCATCATCGGAATTGAGCAAAAGTGATGTATTTCTGTTGTTTGCTTTCTTCTATAATTACAAAAAAAAAATACACAGAAAGAGAAAAAAAAAAACACAAATAACAAACAAAAAATAATTTTGTTTTTATATTTCTTTTTGTTGATAGACCGATCGTTATATGTGAAAATATTTTATGAAAAACACTTTTATTTAAGAATATAAATGTGTGAAAATTGAAACACCTAACACAATGATGACGTGTAGAAAAGGTGCAAGTAGAATGTACGAAATGCACAGTGTTTCTAAAATTTTAATGGACAAATATAAACACCAAGAAATATACATACAGATATATATAAAAATATATTCATTTAAGATAAAATAAAAAAATATATACTAAATTAAATAATTATTTGCTCCTAAAAATTAAAGGGGAAACTAATTATTAATTAAAAGAATTCAATGTGTATAAGATTATTACTTTTTACTAGATAATGGCCTTTGTTACTAATAAGTTTTTAATAATTATCTACTAAGCCACTTGTATGTAATGCAGCGACGATATAAAAACAAATTCATAAAGAAGGAATATTCCATTCTTTATTTATGACAAATTCATTAAATAAATAATTATATGTAAAATGTATGTATAGTCAACGGAAATCTCTTCGTCTTTAGCTAGAAACTTAATTTACTATTAACCCCTTGCCTTATGAATTGAGCGACGATTTTGTGTGCCATTCTCGATCAAAGGCTTTTCTCATACGCCATAACCAGAAGCACTTTCATTAAAGATCAAATTTTGCTTAAACCAGTGGACATTAATAGTGCTGCTGCATTCACTATTTAATAATACCACACAATTTTCACGTATCTGAGACGAGGTTCTCATTTTAGGCACAGAAAGTGGATCACGTCTCCCACACGTTGTTTTAAGGCAAAGGGTTCGATGTAATTACAAAAAACGTTGAAATATTTTAGTTGAAAATGGGAGATATTTGCAGAGGTAAGATTTGTACTATACGCTGGCTTTCAGTGAGCTAAACACAATAATCATAGCATTACCAAATTCTGGCAGTGACATTGTCGGTTGGAGTAGAACGCTGGCTAATGCTTGGCAGTATTACTGCCGGTTGTAATAATAAGGGTACATCATTTAACTAGAAGACACAGGAACAATTCCGTCTAAGATAGCTAAAGTATTATAAAACAATTCAACAATTCCTATAGAACTTTTATTAATCTCTTTCACGAATATTCCGCCGTTTAACTTTAATGGCCTTTTAAAGTAAAACAAGCAGAACTCTGGAAATGTTTCACCACAAAAAAAAAATAAATACTGAACCATTAATTGCTATATGGAAATCAGGGACTCATGGCGCTTTTGCTAGCAGAGACCAGAGGAATAAAAGATTAGGCACAAACAGATTAAATCACTAATCTACCCTTAACTTCACTTAAAAAAAAATCGATATGAATGACATTCAACGTTGATTTCACGAATAATTTGTCATCAAATTACACCCCTTAGAAGGTTTAATTGAATTGGGAGCTGGGGATCTTGTTGATGCATGGGTATTGTATTCGCCAATCCAAATTACCTTTAATAATCCATTCGGAGCTCCTCGAATAAAAATCAATGAAATTGTAATTTATCAAATTTACCATAACGCAACGCCTCTTTGGTGTCATTAGAAGTCTACTGGTATTACTCCTGGTTTCATTATTATTAAAATTGTTTTTGTTTAATATCAAATAAATTTCAAAAACTGATATGAAATTGTATAAATGCTTAATAAATCAGTTAGCAGCATTAAAACAGAATGTTAATTATAATGTTCCCATGAAATTGGGATTTAGACTAGAAACTACATGCAATTCAAAAAATTTTCAGCCGAAAACAAGAAGTTTTTAACATTTTGCGTTCATCCCAAAACAATGCTTAAAATCTCTTTCAAAATGTTTTCAAACTCTTAGAACACGGTCAAATACCATTATGAGTTAAACCTAATCTAAATTGTAAAGCTTCTGGGAAACCGCTAGATTAGTTGTGATAGGAGAAAATCATACATACCCTAAGGTATTTTTCTACATGCCACGCTCTAATAGTTCTAATATGAGAGGTAGGTGTGAGTGTTTAGCATTGGATTGTTTTGTTACTGAGTCGGAGCAAAAATAACTATTTTTCTTCTTTTTGTTTTATATGAATTAAAATATTTACGAAAAATGAAATACAAAAAAAAAAATAAAAACAAAAACAGGACTGTAATTGTAATTATTAAAATGGTAATGTGCCTGAGTGACGAAAAAAATCGGTAAATGGGAATCCTAATGCTATTCGTTTCTCATGAAATACTTACATCAGTAACCTCAACGACTTCGCCTGTCCGAAGATCGATAATGTCGCCATAGGCCCGCCCATTTATGCTGCATTTATTGAATGTCATTATGTTTTGCGTTAAAGTTCCAGTCTTGTCTGAGAATATGTACTGGATTTGCCCCAATTCCTCGTTTAAAGTTGTTGTACGGGCCTTTGCGTGAGTCTTGGTTTTATCATAATACATTTTTTCGTCCCAGTTAATCAAAAATGATTGGGCGAACCGTATGACCTGTTTGTTATAGAAACAAAAGTTATTAGAAACGTACAAATTACTAAAAAGATAATTGCTAACCTCTACTGAAACGTAGAGAGATATTGGCACAACAGTATTTAAGACGATTGCGTATGAAAAGAACACTAATAAACCGATAACCGTCGCACCCTCCATCGTGCCACTGGGGATAATACTTTCCCACGGTAAATATACCTGGAAGAAAAATGGGTTAATTACACCTGAAAAAAGGGGGCTTAAAAACGTCGATATTTTCATTAAATTCAGTATTTGAAGAAATGTAAGTTTTTTTTTAAGTATAGGTTTATATTTTAAAACAATGATCATTTTGTTTCCCAAACTTTATTTAATGAACGTTAGTTTAACTTGCATTTAATTTAAAATATGATGGGAATTATTTTTCAGTACAATAAATCGTTACGCCACTTACTTGAAAATACTGGCCAACAAGACCTTCCCAAATAGCACAGGCAACAGTACAAAATGCACATATCGAGAGGAGAAAAAATACAATCTGTAATAAAAAGAAAATTAAGATATTGAAGTAAGCCACTCCTAGCAATAATACTTACTCCAATAATTATAAAATTTAATAGTCTATCAATACTCGTACTTTTAAACTGAGTTTTACCCGAATTCTGCATCAACTTGGTATCTTTTCCTGCGAATATAACAACACCGTAGCACCATTGCGTATTTCTAAGGACACATCCCCGCAACAACACTCTATCGTTGTCCAATGAAAATCGCTGATTGTTCCAGATAAGCGTACCTTTAAATCAGTGACATTATTGGTTCAATATTATTCTAAAAGTAAAACGCATTTCTTCTTACCTTCGAATTTATTGAGAAGATTATTTGGTCGCTCGCATATAATTTCGCCATTGAATCGCCATAGCAAATCGTCTCTCTGTCCCATTTCAGCTGTCTCTGGCAAACATTGTTTGCATTTTAGATTTGTTTCACCATCTAATTCGGCCGTTTCAATGAAGCATAGACCGTTTGGTTCGCTTGTCGATAACAACAGAATGTCAGCGGCCACAAATTGATTGTTGTCCATCCGAATGACATCGCCAACCTGTGCAAAGGTAGCAATTAAAGTCGGCAATATATTTTACGTTCACCTGCATTTTCAAGGTTAAGCAAAGCTTGTGGCAGGGAAAAAAAAGAGGAATAATAAGCCAATATTGCATGCGACAGTTTTTCCATAGTCAGCAAATAGCTCGATTAATGATTCAATCGTTAATAGGCGGCTGGTGCGATTCAAGTCCCCTCGATTTTGCAGCCGAGTAGTCGCAATAGGTCGATATACAGATTTATATGCATGAAGTTCATTTAGCAGAAAATAGTAACGTTTTTGTTTTTTTACTTGAATATCAATTTATTTTTTGCGACAGAATTTATTTTATATAGCATATGGGCACAATGTCAATACGTTTAACATGCTTCAGTCAAGAGTCGATTTCTCCCTGTAAGTCGCGAAAACAAGAAGTAACTTTACATATAACATCGCGAGGTATAACTTTATTTTCGTGCTATCATAGAAAATGTGTAGAAGTTGTTTCAACTGATTAAAATTAAGCTCAATTGTCTGATATCAAGAGTAATCAAAAGTGCATTTCATTTCAAATAAATCCGCAAAGAGCTTTTAAAAACCTGTCCGAACAAGATTTTAAATACAATCTAAAGTTGTTTTCAACAAAACATTTATTTGAAATCCTTTCATTGATTTTGATTTATAGTCCATTTAATTTCTTGTAATGATTCCAAATAAATGGCACGAAATTCGAAAAACAAATGGTAATCACTAAAAGGTACATAAATCAACATCAACAAAATATGATTGTGAATGAAGAAATAATTTCCACTTTAATTCCCTAATGAATTGCCTTGAATAGACTGTATTATCTTTAGACTATTCTAAATGATTACACTTTGTGTTTTTACACCACTTTTAAGCTTGAATCAAATTCTAAAAATAACAAATGAATGCAGTTCGACAAATTGATTGCCTTAGTAGCGAATTATTCCATAAACAATGCTAATCAAAGTATCTATTGTCTGCCTTTGGCTTTATTATATTTATAAAACGACAGAATCTGCTAAAAAGTCATTTTAAAACATAAACGCGATTTAAATTTGAATAAGTATATAATCGCCCCTTTAAATTATTAATCTCAAGGGAACTGGAAGATTAAAATTTAACAATTGAATCGAAATAACTTTTTTCACATGTCTTTCTACTTTATTGCTTTGTTGCTGCTATTTCGATGTCTTGTAAAACCTGAGATAACCATTAGAAAATAGATAATAGACTCAAATTTCGAATAAAACGTATATCCTATTTTTTAAAATATTCAATTATTTATTTTTGTATTCCCTTCGGACTTACGCAGTATAAGTCTAAAAAAACCTTGAAGACCTTACTCTGTTTTAATAATGCAACTTTAAAAAAGCTCGTTAACAATTTTCAATGACACACGGCATACACAATATCAAATAAGTTGAATCATAGTTCCATCATAAACCTTGAAAACGCATAATATAGCCCATTTACTATTATAGAAACAATAAATGTTTCTTGAAATCCATAATTTCCTTGACATACACACATGCTACAAATAATTTTAGAATTCATGCAAATTCAAAAAGTCCTATGAATTATTACTCACCTGAACACCTGACCACTTTTCATCGACTAATTTTCCATTACGAAAAGTTTTCGATCTTCTATTATTCACCTGGGAATCGGACATGTGACGTTGCTGTGAATTGGTAAGAAAATTAAATACAAACATTTTGCAAAGTAGTTGTGTTGAATAAAATTTGCTTATATTTACAAAGAACTATCCGCAAGATTTAAATATAGTGATATGGTCTAATTTTAGTTCTGGACAATTAGTAAAATCAAAATTACATCAACGAAACAAATTTATACATGAAACGAAACTTTACGGAAGTAGTTTAACGATTTAATGCACCCATTTCACGCGAGAACTATTCAAAGACGTTGGATAGTCTTGGACGGATTGATTTTCAGTACTCACGATATCATCGTAGGCATCCTTAACGGCTGTTAATGCCAATACTCCAATAAGTGGTATAGCTGTTGTAATTGGCGTTAGTGATGAAATAGCTGGAATCAATTGAAGTACCAAAAGACAGAGGAAATAAAAATTGGCAAGACGTTGAAATTGCTCCAGAAGATTCAATGGTAAAAATGTTAGAAAAGAGTACTTGGACGTTTTGATGTAGTTGTTCTGAAAAATAAGGGATTATTATAAATCAATTAGCTTCCTAGTAATTACAACTGCCGTTTATTTAATTTTTTTGTATTTCTTCTACCGTAAAAAAGCCATAAACCCTAGAAGAGACTAGAAATTTCCAGGAATTCAAGATTATTATTCCGCTGTTCTGTTAAAGTAGACAACAAATTTATTTTTCCATCACAAGAGCTTTATTTTGTTTTCAACGTATCTAATTTATTTAAAATTTATTCTTTATTATGAATTTAAAATACGGAGAAGAACCCGTGCATTCATTTTATTGTAAAACTAAAAATGTCGATATTAAATAACATTTAAAAATTTATTTCTGAACTCATGATTGCGTTTATGATTTTAATTGCTCTTTTCATTACCCACAACAATTTTGAATTAACTGAAATATGCACTACGCAGCTGGTTTTTATTTTCATTTATCATATAAGAAATTTTTTTTCCTACAAATTGGCGCTAAATGCTAATTAAAGTTCAACCGATGATCGCATAAATTGAATATTGCACGAACTCGGAATCTTGTCGGCATTAAGTTTTACGCCTTCGCTTCAGAAGATAGAGGTAAAACAGTGCTTAATTAAAATATGAATCGCTTGCATTATAAACAATTTGATTATTGCTCAAATATATGAGAACATATTGCAAATGTAATTTGGAAAGTAATGAGTATGCCAGAAATAGGTGAAGGTTTCACCGCTATGAAATTTAGACATGTTTCTATTAAATTCGGAGAATATGCACTTGTAAGTAGAGGAAAACTGCGTGTAGTATTTAAAGCATGACAATAACCCAAATTATTGAACATGTGCACCCATTACCAGTTTATTCGAGAATGTAAATATTATTTCTCCCGGAAATTAAATGCCTTTGAAATGGAATTGTAATAAATCTTTAATTAATGATAAAATTGGTATTTGATTTTAAATAGTGAGGTAGTAAAAGGTATATGTATTTATCGATGGTGTTAATCTACCTACCTCTCTTCATTTTTTAGAGATTAAAAGTTGCCTTAAAATGAAACCTAATTTTCAAAATTTAAGTAATTTTAATATTTTTGTTTTATAGCTGTATGAAGAATTATATAATTCTAAACTTTCTTAATTTCTACAATTACGCTATAGCATAAATACTGATTATTCTTTAATAAAATTATGTGACCCTTTAAGGGGTATACTTACAGCATATTTGAACTGTGCATTGAACTCTCTATCATTCGCTCTTATTCTCCGTTCATTTTCTGAAAAGAAAGGAAGAAAGAAAATTAAGTCTAATAAGATATAAACAAGTCGATCGTTTACAAACAAGAGAGTCTAATAGTCTAAAGGTATGTCTATTGTTCGGTTATCAACCCCGCGAAATAAGCAGGCAGGCGGACTAAGCGCCGCACCATAAATTGCAAGTGAATGAGCCAACAAAGAGAAAAATATCTTCCCTGTGAGAGCGAATAAAGCTCGGAAAACAGATCCGCACCACAGGGCGCTCCCCTGTGCACCTGACAACAGAGGGGCCAGATAGCAATCGATTTAAGCAATTCAATTTCACGAGAATCAAATTCCAGGTGTGACGCCGAAGCACCACGGCGACGAGTGCAACTCAGCCTATTGTTCTAGGTCTAATTAGCAGAAGTACGTGCTCCTCCCCTGTTGTTGCCGGTTGCAAGAGAAGGTGCCGGCGGCTTGGAAATGGAATTTGCGGTGTCTCTGAAACACCATCCGGCCTCTAAAGTAAATATGAAGCATCTGGAGGAAGCTGGGAAATATAATTACCAGAAAAATAGTAAGAGCTCCTCCTCCTGCCCTGGGACTTTGCGCCCCTTTTATCCGGTGGTACATTCTCGATATTACTGGAGGTGCTTCGTCCACTTCGGCAGTTCGTCCGCTTCCAGACCCCCAATTTACCCAGGACGGACAGGAGTGAAGCTCTTATCCTCGAGGTCGGCACCGCATCCGGCGGAGCGGTGCCCTCCTTGCACGCCTCCCGGAGGCTATCGGTGCTTTCCACCAGGATCACGCCTTCGCTCAATCGGGACGTGTCCTTATCATTGGGAATCGCGTTATATGAGACGCGAAGGTCAACGGTGCCGCCCGGTCCCTTATCCGGGTAGAAATGGACGTTCGGCTCCGAGCGCTGAATTTCGCTTGAATGGGCCAAGCTATAGAGGCTGCTGCAGCTCTCGGGTTTCGATTTCGAGCGGGTCTTATTGCTCCAGTACCGCTTCCGCTTCTCCGGAGCTGGAGCTGACTTGCCGTTCGCGTTGACATACTCATCGTCGGACGACTCACTGCGAACTCCGAGAACTTCCAGTTCGAGGGAGTCTGATGGCTTACTTCCACTTAGCATCTCACAGAATCCACTTTAGGTTTTTTCGCTTTTTACACATTTCACTTGATTTTCGGATTACGGGGCCTTGGTCACATTTATTGCGGACAATTTTGATAATTCACCTAATTCGATTTTAATTCGCCGATTTCGCATCTCACGTTTTGCGCACGTGTCGATTACTTAGTCTTTTCGAATTCATTTCATTGGTCACTGCAAGAATTTTGAAAGGAGCGTTTTCGCTAGTTATAGAAGGAAAACTCAATTAAGGGTTTTAGCACATTAAGACAGGGGGACAGACAAGTGAACTGAGCATCAATTTTCTTTCGTTTTCGAAAAAAACGAACGTACGTTTTTATTAATCACTCTGCAAACTAACGAGTGAAACACACTAACAGGGATCCTCTACAACCTTCTGTTGTAAAGTAATAAGCCTTAAAACTTTTAAAAATTTGATATTTTATAAAATTCTCGAAAAACAACTATAGGATTAAGATGCTTTAGTATTATATGTTTTCCAGATTCAAGGTTTGATTACTGACTTGAGTTTGCACTTTCAGTTACCCTATTTATTTCCTTAATTTCAACATTTCCAGTATTTAATATCCCTAAAGGTTTCTAACATATTCAAAATAACAATTTTTTGCGTAAAGTAGCTTCTTTAAAATAACATTAACTCTTTTCAAATTGGGGTAGACTAGCAATAATAACTGAACCACAATTGCAACTGGTTTCCTTCTTTGGCTCTCTTCTACCGATTTTGTTAAGATTTTAATTCTTATTCAAGCCAGATATCAACTATTTCGTAATAAATGGCCCGTAATCGGTCTCACGAGTGTGACTCGTGATATTCATGTTTGAACCGAAATTGTGATCACCAGTCCGACTCGTCATTGTAGGCGAAGGGGTTAACAGGGACTATTTTAAAGTTTAAGGCTAACTACATTATAATTGAGGGCAACAGAAAAATGATTGAGTAGAACCCAGGAGGATCTACTGTGAAGTAATTCATAAATTAAAAAAGAATTAAGAAATACATACAAAAATATTTTTAAATTCATCTATATGAAAAATAGTAAGACAGACACCTTGATTTAATTTATTTTTCTTTGTACTTAAGTTGTAGTTTTCTACTTAAAGATATTAAACTTAAAAAACATCTAGTATTTTATTTTTTCAGTTGTATAATCTAGGAAAATTGTAATTAAAAATATTCTTCTTCAGGTTTCAGGTATTAAATTCGTTTCGATTTTATAGACACACCTGTAGCTAAATCTAATTCCTTAAAGAAACGAAAATGTTAAATTGAAATCGTTAAAAATTGGAAGAATAATAATAAATTTAGCATCCAATTGGAATGAATTAGAATATAAACCTTTCATTTTTTTCAATTTGGAGCAAACTACTTTAAAAGTTCATAAAAAATCCTAAAGTAAGAGTTAATTTTTATTAACGAGTTAAGACTACTAAATAATTTTTTTAAATTGGATTCTTTGAAATAACTATGAAGCTGAGTGTGATGAAAACACTTCTTAGCATCTAAAACTAAAGCTAAGGCGAATGTTTAAATTCTTTAAGCTTACGATTTATAGGAAGTGCGTGGAACTAAGAATATTTGGGGCAATTGTACTTTACAAGCAATGCACGTAGCATAAAAGCGCGTAAGCCCCCTCCCGTCTATGTTGTAATACCCCGAAGACAAGTTAGCCAAAATAATCTGAAGTATATTTTGTATGTATTTTATACATGGAGGATGAGTCAATCCATTCCTGACCGATGGTTAATGGGGAATATCCAACATTTTGTTGCTAGAGAAGATCTTAAACAATTTTACCATTTCGGTATTTTCAATAAATTCTTGAAAATCCAAGCATGAATTGCGATTGAATGAAATTCGTGGAATGTGTATCAAAATATGATTTTCATTGTTTGTACAAACACTTTTGTGACTCTATATAATGCATGTATGCTTCGTGACGTCAATAGAAATACTAGAGGTACTTTCTATGGAACGTTTGTACATTGCTTATGACTTATGGGACTATTTCATATTTATTTTATGTGTATTATTAAAGTGAGGGTAAATAAAAACAAAAATGCTTTTCCATATCAAATCGAGAACCATATGCGTGAAAAATGTTGTTCCAAATTTAGAGGTAGGAACTAGCGCGAATCCTCAAATGACCCCAGGTAAAAATAGCTTAACCCTGCTGTTCCCTTGAAGCGAAGTGGGTACCCACATGCTTTTTAAAATATTCAAAAAAAAGAAAAATTATTTAATTGACCTTGTTGGTGGGGAAGGATGATGTTTTTCTTTTTATTTTCTTTTTTTTTGTAAACAACAGGGAGGAGGACCATTCAAATTCGCACCAAGTGGGCGGTCTCGTTCATAACACAAAACTGCATAGTAGCAATCGTCAGCCGAGTCGCGTAGGTGCTCCTCCAAATAGCAATAAAACTTCTGAAAGCAATTTTGAAAATTCGCCTATAGAGATGGTGTGAAATCATCCAGGCGGTCGGGTCGAACTACCGAATCAATATCAAAATTTCTTGCAGTCGAGGCATATTTAAAACGGATTCTATCAGCGCCGAAAACGCCGAGCATAAATAATAATTCCGCGAAATATAAACAAAAACAAATGAAAACGTTTTTGGGATATTTTTAAATCCCACCCATGCATTGCTGTTGGTGGTGGGATTATATGTGGGTCTGATGAGCCACATTTTAATTAAATAATACCGCTTTACAGCGCAGTCCGCGGTACTGCAAACAAAGCGCTTTTTTTTTGGAGCTCTCCCAAGAGACTGCCACCAATCGTGACCGCTTCTGTTCGCAGTGCGCGGTTGATCTACGCACTATCGTGCTCTGCTCAGCGGAGCGCCGAGGCTTCGGCGGACACGGACACAATCAGTCCCATTACGCCATTCAAACACGTTTGGGAGATAAATAAAAAGTGTGAGTTCATGGGATGACGTAGGTTTTGTCGAATGGAGCTTGGCTTGGGTGCACAAGTACCGGACACCGCTAGTTGCTGTATGATGGTGAGAAGAGGAGAAGGGGGGAGGGGCGGGTGGGAGGGCGCTTTTAGGGCCGCGAAAGTCGCAGCGTACCGCAGCCTACTTTCATCGACTGATCCGCGCGTTCCCTAACCATTCAAATGAAGGGGGTGGGCTAAGCAAAAGTTTTCGGTAGAGAGAACCCTTTCATTTCATACCGCTGACCGTGGCAAACGCACCGATGACTTCACTTACGGCAACATTCGTCTAATGAAAAATCAATAGGAGAAATCGAAAGACGGTTTTTAAGTGCCATCGTGCCACTGCCGCATTAATTAATTAATTAATTATGAAATAACGGATTT
The DNA here is from genome assembly GCA_963969385.1 of Philonicus albiceps. NCBI lineage: Eukaryota > Metazoa > Arthropoda > Insecta > Diptera > Asilidae > Philonicus > Philonicus albiceps. Next base: position 41,718,281 of record OZ017774.1, read on the forward strand.
CCCTGCTTTGCCGAAGCAGATTCTACTGTCACTTGCAGGGAGGAAGGATGGAGGGAGGGGGAGGGTCAATAGGACCCTTTCCCACAGGTCCGGTAGACCAGCAGCAGCATTAGCAGCAAACTGTCCGCAGCACATTTAGGGCACATTATATAAGAAAATCGCAGCGCCATGACTCATGAAAAATGAGATAAACAAAGCCGAGTGCATCGATGACGAGATTCACTTGGGGATTTTTCACTTAATACCATCACAATTTTCGTGATCGAGGAAACAAATCAATACACGTTCCTGGGGACGACACCACACCGAATTTAGAGGCTCACGGAAAAGTCCTTTTTTCCTCCCCCGATTCCACACTAAAGCATTTTAGCACACTATCGAGTGGTGCGGCAATTTTTCTGAATTTTCACAGAAAACACGATTTTTTTTTTTTTTTTTTCAGGTAAAGGGGGAAAATCTTCAGAGCCCCCGTTGAAATTTTACACTGTCGTCGTCCGACTTCGACTTTTGACAGCAGTCACTTCTGCAAACATTGGATCTTTTTTTAGGACTGTCTCGCTATTTGCACAGCGGTTTTCCACTGAGTTTTCCTCAATAAACTTAGTCCGCTGTGAGAATTTTCTATACCGAGCCCTCTATGGAAAAGCTTTCGGGGAAAGCTCTGCCCCAAAAGAATTGCTCTATTCGATGTGGGGCCCTCGGCCAACAACACAGCGCCTCCGCCGGCAGTAGAGCTACCATCAGGTGAGGCTTCTTCTCGAGTGGTGTTCCCCCATAGAAATAAAAATAATAAAAATAAAAAATCAGAGCTCTCGGAGAACGTTGGATTTTTCTTTTGCATTGATAGGAAAATCAACCGTTTTTCTTATTCTCATTCAAACGACTTCTTTTTAACGAAATTTCAAATTAAAAATTAAATAGAAGTAAAAGGGGCTTATTATTAATCTTTTTAAATATTTAAAACTTAAAGCATTTCTTGTTTTGGATCAAACAGAAAAAATATTAAAAAATGTTTACATTAAGAGGCATTTTTTAAAAAAGAAATTTAATTTTTACTCACTCCGTCTTTAGGGCATGTTGTAAGAATGACAATGAGAATTAAACTTAAATAACTGACAATTTTATCAATATAACGAGACATAGAGACTACTTTTCTAGTCTATCATGCTTATCATCAGTAACGAAGGGAGCCTTAACTAAAAATAATTTTTTAACGCTTTAAAACTCATGCCTTTAATTTAACTACAAGATCTACAGTCTGTTTGGTAAGAGCGTATCTACGATTTCCAAAAAGAAAAAGAAAGAGACAGAAATATTTAAAGTGGAGGGGATGAGAATTACCTGTGCATATGCGCGTCATGCTTAAAGTCTAATTTTGCGTTGAACTTTCTACTGTTAATATTGATTTTCAACATGAGTGCCATATTTTATAAAAATTTTGAAGAGCTCTGTGTTTCTTAGCCTTCATCCAAAAGGACCTAAATGGATTTATGCCCAGGCAGCGAGATATGTTAACACGTTGACTGAAACGCGCATTTAGAAAGAAATCTTCGTCAAGCTACGCGTGCGCTACTTAAAAGTGGCGTTGGTCTTGTATTATAACAATTCCAAGCGCACTTCTAAGATTGAAACTTCGTCGATGCAGGTGTTTAAACATATTGGGGCCATTGTTTCGTAGAAGATAATTACGTTTAGAACAAAATTGCTTAGGGACATTCATTGAACACGTAAAGCGCCAACTCTATTGTATCTTACTTTATACTGTCAATCACCGGTGACTGACCCGGCCCGAACGGAAAGTTCAGTATCAGTCACCGGTAACTAACGTGGCAGTCAACGTGTTAAAAAGGATGCGTCTTTTGTAAAGAAGCGGTGTAAGAAGTTTCCTGAGGAAAAAAAACGTCGGCGACTTGCCAGGAAAGGGAAAAATGAAGACATCGCTATTTTGAAGCTTTTTGAAAAGGATCCACAAATCACGCTGAGGCGAACTAAAAGAAAATTAGCGGAAAAAGGTATCAACGTGTCTCTCTAAACCATACGCCAAAAAAATAATGAAAAATTCCATTAAACACCGCAGTAAGTACTAAAATCACTTTTATCCGAAAAGCACATCGAAAACCTTTTGAAATGGACTAATGAAAATTTGAACCGCGATTGGACAAACGTTGTGTTTACTGACGACAAATCATCATTTTGGGCATATCAAGGACCTAAACGAGGATGGTTAAAAAAAGGACGGCATTACATCATACGTACTGTAAAACACTCAATAAAAGTTCATGTGTGGGAATACTTCTGTTTGGAAGGATTTGGAAAATTGATTACTTTTACTGGAAATTTGAATGCAGAAAGTATGCTGCAAATTTACAAAAACGGTTCATTCAAATCTATAGGTTGTTGGGTACGAATACAACGATCCAAAACATAAAAGACGTCTTTGTACCGAATGGAAAGATCACGGGGATATCAATGTTATGGAGTTACCCTCACAATGTCCTTATGAAGGCAATGCTGCAATGGAAAAATGTTTTCACTTTGCAACAACTTAAATCATCGGTAGAGAAAACCTGGAATGATCTTCCACTTGAATATGCTGAAAAATTATACGCTCTTACCAAACAGACTGTATAAGCTGAAGAACGTCATTTACGTCAACGTGTTAAATGCGTCCCCACAAATAAATTAAACTACGCCTGCTCTTTTACAGTCCCTCATTCTAATAATTCGTAATTCAGCCCCTTTAGACATAGTTTTAACATGTTACAGTTTTTAATTTAGCCCGTTTTCTAATTTTCTCCACCTTCACCAAAAACGTTTTGTATAGGTTTAATAAAAGGATGATGGGATTTAAAAATTCGAAGACAGATTACGAAATAACAACATTAACACGTTGGTGAAACGGAATAGCTGAATATGTGGCTGAATTACATCTGATAGTTATTCAGCTAATTCATTTTATATGGTTAGCTTAATTGTTGTATCAATTTATACAATTCCTAATTTTTCTGCCAATCATACTTTTAAAGTGTAAAACGAAGTAATTTAATTTAATTTAAAGCTATGTAACCATGAATAAGCAGCGTTCGTCATTAATTCAACAGAGTAATATTACGAACTAAATTTAAATTAATACATTCATTTACATATTTGATAATCAAATTACCAAACAAATTCAATTCTCAGAATCACTAAGTGTTTAATTTACCCGATCCGTGATCAAAGCCAAAATTCAGTTCGTTTTAAAACGGTCTAAGCTCAACGGCAACAAGTTAATTCGCTTTCGCGTAATTAGGACAACAGTGAGAAAGTTTAAAAATAAAACGAAATAAAGACGAAGATGTTTTGTTGTTAATACTTACGATTTTGCGCTTGAGGTTGTGTTTTTGTTCCCATATTGATGTTAACAGCACAACAGCGACGGCAGCAAAGTTCTATTGTCTGGTGGTATCGTTGTCCAGTTCAACCGTCGTTGTCGTATTTTCTTTATTTATTTATTTTTTGTTTTTTTTTTTTTAACTTTTAACTTTACTTTATTTATTATGTATATTTACTTGAGGTCTTTTACATCGAATTTTCGTGTAAATGACTTTGGTGAAAGTAAGGGCACTTTATTTAAGACACTTTCGTTTTGTACATATTACAAGTAAACACTTCGAAAAGTCTTTGAATACACTTTTTGTTTTGCGAAAGAAAAAACACATAGAAAACAATATAAATAGCATAAAATTATTATAAATATCGTTAACTTATCCCATAGAACAGGGTGTATATTAATTATAGTATAACTTAGGCCAACCTTTGGCTGTTTGGGTTTTATAATTTCAGTTGTTTCGCTTCTTTTTTATTTAATTCTGCTTTATTATTTTGTTTCGTTTTTTTAAAAAAGAAAAAAAAAAAACATCAACAACAACGAATTGACTAATTAAGCACTTTGATTGACTTTTAAGTTGATTCTCGAGTAAAATTAAAATGCATTTACTGGAATGTAACTATTCTTCATCCTGTAATAAGATGTATCCAGGTGGTCGTGGCTTTAGTGGGGGAGCTCTCCGCTTCAGGTCAATTGATGGAGCCCAAAGTTCTTTCCATGAACTATCCATGAGAAACTGTGCGCACGACGGCCTCTGCAAGATAACGAGAAAAATTTTTATACTTAGCGTGCGTAAAAGGTAAGATTCATTAGTTTTCTACTTGTTAGCATTCTGGACGGCTTCTTAGCGTCTACACTGATGGTAATTTATTAAAACCTCGCACTTTATCTCTGCTGTTTGTGCAATCTCAAACCTTTCCCCTCTACTTGCCTAAGAGTACTTTTTACCGATGGAAAATGCGCGAATTATTTGAAAAGCCGGTATGTATGCTCGAAAAGTATACGTAGTTAAACTTATCATCCGGAAATCGTAAGTACTCTACTCGATAGGCTAGAGTTGAATAGATTACGCAGCGGACCGACAATTACGGCTTTAAAATATTCACGTGCGAAATTTAAAAATCAATAAATAGTTTGTAGTAATAAATAAACGAGAGCCCTAGAAGGCAGTTACTTCGATACCACACACGTTCTATCCGATAGTTCGTCCTTCAAACGTTTTTATTGCTGCCCATCCGATCCGTCGAGCTCTATGAGGAGTGATATTGTAATAAAACCCGATGGTCTACATGCAGGTCACCTCCGGGCCGAGTTTTATCGTCAACAAAAACACCGGAATTTTATTAAATCGAAGAGGACGAGTTCAATTATGTTGTTTCGTTTAAGCTTTCATGGGAAAGCGATTCAAAATCGCACTATGGACAGAACGTCCAAGGAGCGGTGGTGTAGTATGGTCTGGCGGGCTCGAAAAGAAAGAAACTTATTCCCAGAAAATGTCGACTCTTATAAAATATTCAGAGTGAGATTTCAGGTAAAAAAAAAAAAACAACTTGATTGTTTTGGAGGGATTACCAACAAACAAAATCGATATAATGAAGAGAAAGGTCTGAGAGGTTCCTTCTGATGAACGGTTTCGCTGGTAAAATATCAACGGATTGGCTATATTATGACATTACATTTTCATGCGATACCATAACAATTCTCTAGAAATTTTTTTATTTGAACATAAAATTTCTCAAACTGTTAGTTTTCTCAGCGTTTCTTTATACAATTTCCATAAATTACGAAACATGCTATGCGGCATAGATTTCAGGGAAATTATTAAAAGTTCAAAAAGTTGGAGGCATTTAATTGCTGGTTTTAACTATACGTTTAGAAGAAATCAAGAACTTATAGGCGTTTCTCATTTCTTCTTGGAAAATCGCCTAATTATGAAAACAGTACAATGCATAACAATTGAACTAAGCAACAATAATTATCATGTTGACCTATGGGGAAAGGAAAAACAATTTTAGTTCCCATGAATTTGAGGGGTTTTGATATTCTTTTAAGAGAAGGAAGAAATAATTCCTAACGAATTTTAAAGCCCATTCCCATTTTTGAATATTTACAGTGTTCCAGGGGTCATTCTAGTTTAAAGAGGGAAAAAATGGGAAGTATTTTGGAATAGTTTTGACCTATGCTTCTCTAGTCTTTCTCAATGTAAAATAAGAATTTAAAACAATATTGGTCTTGGAAGTAGACGCCTAGGCGAAGTTTCGTGTCGGTGATGTAAGTTACTCGTATATCTCAGCATAGGTAAATCCGAAATGAAATAATAAAAGAAGTATTATTAATACGAAAGAGTACCACTACCGCACGAGCCTTCGAATTGAATTGAATTTTTTAAAATATTCAACATAAAAATCTCGATGGATCGAGCAGGCAGCAAGTATATGCACCTTCTTGAGATCTGTTAGGAGTAGAATATACAGTTACTTCCTACAAATGGCCAATAACAGTTGGGTCAATATTGGAACATATCTAGTGTCTAAATTGACCTGGTCGTCTTACAACATCGGTAGAACGTAGGAGCTGATTAGGCATTCTCGTGTATATATTGCCAAAGTAGTGGCGATTCACACAGGGGAGCACACCACTAGGATTACTATTTAACAAACACACTTTCGTAGCTGCAAGGAACCAGGTGAGAAGGAGATCCTTTCTCATTTTCTGTATAGTTACCCGGTTTTGACCGCTGATAGATACATAGCCCTGGGCAAATTTTTTATTAAACACCTCAGTAAGTTATCCAATTCGAGGATAGCAGGCATAGCTCACTTTCTGAACTCCACCGGGTTGCTCTAATCCCAAGTACAAGCTAAAATCAGACAACAACCAGGTTATACGTGGTTTTAAAACGGCCTGCTACACTACTTTGATTAGAGCCTAGTTGCGTTGAGTCGGTTGTATTATTGAAAATGGAAAATTACTATTTTAAACCTATTCTTTCAAATTTAATTGTACTATATAAGTAGAAACTAAACCGATATTTAACCTCCACAATAATACTCCAATTCAAAACGTGGAAGTAGACTTTAATTATATTTAAAAATCTAAAAATGTACAGCTTTTCAACGGAAATTAATTTGTAATAAGATAAGAGACACTTACTATAGAATAAATTTCGCAATCTGCAAGTCCGCACTAAGCATGATTGTAAAAAAAAGTCTGTTTCAAAAGTGCCTAATAACCTTTTCGTCACTTTTCAAAATAATCCCAAGAGTGAAGTCATTTAGAGATATGGTTGTGGTGCAAAAAAAATAGATTACAAAATTGTTACACCGCCGGCATGTTCGTCATGCTAGTCGTTGCAAATCACATTTTTATTATTTGGAGAATGAAATGAATCATATTTATGGGACAGACGTTGGGTTTTTTTTTAACGAAATAATGGCACACGGTGGGTCTGGATGTTTACTTTTCTGATAATGATGAATGTTCTTTGAAGCATCGCAAGATTGTTAAATTGCAAAAACGTCTTCTACGTGTGATGCAGCAAGCAAAGTATGCAAAACGTCCTAAGTCAATACTAACGCCGTTGAGCAAATATCAGGCGAACTTTTTTACAGAAGAATCAGCTCAACATGCAGAACATTTTTATTTTCTGTGCACATTCTTCAATTGAATTCGAATACTTTTTCTCGAAAATGTGCTTACGTAAGCTCTAGAAGCCTTTCCGTTTTTAAGAAACGTTCATTAAATTTACCTTATTACTCCCCCAACGACTTAATGCGGAAAAATATTGTTACAATCATGCATTTTTTGTTTTAATAGGGCATTTATGAACGGACATTAGTCCCGATATGAAGTAACATTAATGCGGGTTAGCTTCGGTTTGCATTTGTAATTATCACGCATTACACCTTGGCATATATTTTTTATTTTTTTTTCATTTTCCAGCATATCATAATTGAGCGTTATCACCTATTTACACAAATCTTCACTAACGTAACTAAGTAAAGCATGTAGACTTTACGCATTTCAGGGTAATTACCATGAATTTACATTTATTTAAACAATTCTCTCTAGTGACCTACCAGCTGTTTTACTTTCTCCTAATGTCTTTGGCAAGCTTGCTAATTATGGGGGTGTGAGAATTTACATTACAATTAACAACTTTTATCCGATGATGGTGGTTCCTATTGTTTTTTTTTTTTTTTTGGAAAGTCTTGTCCTCAATCTCTGGTGTAACGAGCGTAATTGCTTCTATTCGACCGAATTATGAGAAACTGAAATAACATATTGCAGTCTTTAATTAAACAGTGCAAAATTCACACAAGTTGACCCTGAACAAAAACGAAAATAAAAAAAACATTTTAATGTTATTTTTTGTAAACTATTCTCTTTTTTTTCATATTACAAGGACAAGTACTTCAATTGTTCTTATTCGGGAAGTAGAATTATTTTTAAAAGTGGTAATTCCATCAGAAATAAGCAAGTTAAGATGAGTGTTAATTTTGAATTGTTCATATTCGAAGAATTTAGGGAAACGTAGAAGATGTTTGATCTATGCTTAATCTTTGTATTGAATTCATTGGTTTAATTCCATCTGATTAAAAAAAACATGATAAATGTTGTTTAATAATTTGGACTTTCATGAAACTAGGGTTTTTATTGTCGTATATTTTAAGTATACAGGTAACGTTCTTACAAGTCGGCATCCTACAACACGGTTTCTCTTTTACACGATAAGAAAATTGAGAAAACATTCTTATAAGACAACAACATACAACACGGTTTCGTTCTAAGAGGGCACTGAAATTACGGACACCATCTTATAAAATTAAATTGCGTATTATCCATTTATCAACAATAGATAAATTTATTTAAGTAAAATTCTTTTGTAATTAAGGCCTAAAACACAACCTTTGTCTCAATGCAATGAAGCTTTTGTACTGTCTCCTAGTCTCCTATAACACGGTTTCTCACAATACGACATTTTCTAGGATTGTGTCTACCGTCTTAAAGGTAGGGGTTACCTGTATTATAAAAATTTCAAAAATCATATCATCATATAAACCATTATTAGTTTAGTGCCTAAAAATAAATTCTTAACGAATGTTTCTTTTTTTGATCATGTTAAAATTAGCTTTATTAGTTACACTGTTATAAATTTTTTTTTTCGCATCAATTATATATAAAATTTACGGATCATAAGGTCAACATTCAACTCTCAGATTCCTTTGAACGGGTTTCCGGGCTTCAGTTGCGCTGCTCACGCAAGATAAAACCGGGATGAATCGCATCGCATTACCATTTATAGCTGAATTCTATAAAAGGAAAACTATGGATGGATAAATTAAAAAGTGCATCAAAAACGGTTTAATGCACAAATCTAGTTTTATATAAAACTACACTGATTCGAAGACATCGGTTGTTTGCTACACTTTTGAATTTTCCAAAAATAAAGCTACAAAGGCCCAGTCTTAATCCCACACAGGAACTTCAATTAGTTTCTAATCCTAACGTTCAAAGGGCGGGACAATTTGAATTTGTTAACAACGAACTGAATACTAGAGATAAGGTGATGAGGATGAGGTGAGTGAGATGACAAAGTAATTGCACTACGTTGTTTCTGTAAATGCTATTGGTCCTCACCGCGCTTCAGAGTTTCAATTGAGATTCATCAGGAGGAACCATATTCCCTCATCAATTTCTCGTACTTTTCCAAATCCTGTTTTGATACGCTTTTGTTACACTTGGCTAGCGCTTCCATAAAGTCCTGAGTTGAAACTGGAAAGTCGACTTCTTCAGTGGCTTTTTTAATGAGTGTTTTTGTAATTTTTTGTAAAAGTAATTGATTTAATTTTTTGCAAAATTTAAATTGTCAAGCATGAACAAAAATTGAAGAGGAGTCGAAATATTTATAAAATAAGCTTATTTTGCGACAACCTGCAATTAATCGTCATTATGCAATATCATTACATTTTAATACTCTACAAAACCTTCATCCGTTGGCAATATCTTCCATTCGCAATTAGATAAGCGTTTTACCTTAATTACATGCACTCACATTAAAGCATCAAATATTCGCGTGCTATAAGCGATTATCTTAATTTGCCCCTTTTGTTTTTTTTTTTACATTATTTACTCTAAATGTCGACTATCTTTTACGGCAATTTCTGATGTTAATCTTCTTAAACAAAAAAATATTTCGAACATAGATTTGATCTGTGCAAAGGTGACCTCTAAAATAGCAGTTAAAACACATTTTATTTATTCTGAGCTGCTTACACGCTGTGTTCGAATTTCTTAAAAGTGCTACTTTTCGTATAAAGTAATTTTTGAGAAGTCTTACTTAATTTGGAGGAGAACAACAACATAATACACATTGGGCCTGTAAATGGAGAAGCATATCTTTGTGAAGTACACTAATCGCGCGTAATTTTTCTTACAGTTTAATTGACTTAATCGATGTAATTTCCTTTCTTAAAAATTATGAAATATAACAAAACTTACTGAAAACTAGGGGTTAACTTTTTTCTTATTATTAATTTTGTAATCTAAGCATATTTCTTAATTTATCCATTTATTTATAAACGGATTAAAAGTGCAGCACTCCAGTAGCCGATTAAAATTTTTTAAATCAGTCAAGCATGAAAAAACAAATGTTTGTAAATTATTTTCCTTAAATAAAAACAAGCTGTTTCCCTTTTTTAACATAAAAACGCAGCGCTGTAAATAATTACAGACTTGAAAAAATATTGCTTTGTCCAGGATTAAGTTGAATGAAAGGACAAGGCGCCGCGCTAGGGGCTGGAGTCTATAAATTTAGAAGCAGATGTGTGGGATAAAATTAATTTGCTGAGGTGATTTTTAGGGCAAAAACCTTGTTTCCAAAAAAAAAAGAAGATAATTCGGAAAAAATTCAGTAAAATATCGCCATATCGCAGTTTTTAATTATTTCTGGTATACTTTTATTTCCGCGGTATTCACCTGGAAAATTTTTGAAACAATTTTATCGATGAAATCAGATGTTACTGCCCTGATTCATTATTTTATTTTTTTTATGCTTGATTACGCTTTTGTTCCCTTCACTGATTCGAAGTGCTTGGAAAATAGTTGCAGTCATCTTTTCTTTGTCCCCAAATTCTGTTTTTAGAAGGTGAAAAAGTAGTTAGTTTTTGTATAAATTCGATTAGAGGAATTTAAAATTCGAATTAAAGAGATAGAAACCATAACCAAAAAACGAACTTTATGTTTTGAATTTAAATTAAAAGTAGATTTATTTTTATATTTTATTATAATTTACCCCTGCTTAGAAATTTATTTCGAGATCTAAACGTATCCACAAGCAAGACTTTCGAAAAATATGGAAGCAGATTAGTTCTTGGCGTAACAACGTCAACATTTTAGAATTAAATTAGATAATACATGAAATTAAGTAAATCGAATTAAACATCAACAAATTGTAGACATCCTACAAACTTCTACGTAAAAATTTCTTTGGTCTTGTGTTGATCTCTGCCAACAGAGACTTTCCAGAATAAAAAAAAATTCGAAAATTGTTTAGTACGGTTTGTCAATTACTAAAGGTATAGCAACAAAATTATACCATTCTAAATTGCCAATTCTCTCTCTCTCTTAGCACCATGCTAAATTCAAGAGGAAAATACTTTTTCTGTACCTAACACACCTAAACTAAGCATTGTCCTAAAAATAAACCAATTAACCTATCCTTAACCTCTCAGCCGTTACAATGTTATTAACTGCGTCAGCATTTTTAATGTTAAGACGACATTAAACGAAGAGAAAACTATGCTGATTATGACCGAGTTGATAAAGATAATCAACCAGTACAGGTGTAAAAACTATCTTGGAACAATATCCATACTGCATTGATGCAATTTTGATGCGTTTTTTAAACTCATACCGACACGAAATGCATTAAAACACATCACTTGCTACAACACCACATCATTTGCGCATCAAATTATAAATTTCATAAATTTATTTCCAAATGCCAAAGTTTACCACACATATCTGTGTCACAAATGTGAATTTTAGCGCAAAATTATTGTTAATATTTGTTGAGAAAGAGAATTAACAAAAAAAATAAGATAAAATTGCAAGCTCGTTTATAGATTGACTCAGACGATAAAGCGACTTTCGCTTATCATCTTTTGGGAAACGTCTCCGCTTTTTGCGGTTCAAAATCAGAAATGTTTTAGTTGATAATAATAATAGCCGGCATCTTGTGGCTTTTAAAGATTATATGAGACTTCTTAACAGTCTAGAAAATAATTTTAGACAAAATAGGCAAAAAAACATGTCTAAATCGCCTAAAAATTATTATAGACAAAATAGATAAGTAGAATAAAATTTTACGTTAAACTAGACCAAAATTAATGGGTGAAAGGATGGATAAATAGCACATATGGCACAAATTTGCAACCAAAAAGATCATCATTTTATTTTTAGGTCGGATATCCCCTTAAAGCATGAAAAATGCAAATTTATTTGCGGTTTATCGAAAAATTTTAACTCACTCCGATTAACTAATGCTTTTCTATGATTTTAAACTGAATAAAATCTACCTTAAGATATCCACAATGTTTGGCGAAGTCATATGCATTTGGTGACTTTAACACTGAACTTAACAAAACTTAACTCCGGAACAGTCACTGATTTTGTTCAGGCACAATATCCAATAGAGATCCACTGTCGATTTAATACTCCTGTAAGATAAACCTTCATTTTTTGCAACCAAGATATTTAAATTAAAGAAGTTATAAGCACCGAAAATCGCTAACTATGGCCTCGCGGTTGATATAATTTTTTTCCCCCGGCCCAGGTGAATATCGCGACTGAACTGTTATAAGCTAGAGAGTTTGGTCGTATCGTAACCCGTACAAAAAACTTTTGCCGCTCGATTGTGAGTGGTGACTGATGTCATTAGATTTCATCAAGAAAACCACCACTCACGCCAGATGTTAAAAACTAAATCCACGGCAATTTTCAGTATAGTAGACTAGGCCACGCTAGCCGCAAGGCTTTTCTTAACGTGTGTGAATAAGAAGTAATAATAGCTTATGCGAGTCTTGTGGGGCTCTGTGCCCCAACAACCAAGTCGACGTCGACGACGACAACGACCAAGTTCTCTGGCGCTTTACTTTCAGTAGGTTACTTTTATGACGAAATGATTGGGAGTTATGTAAAAATTGAGCACACACCATGGGATGTAGTAGTGTTTCGCTGGATAGTAAACTGGCTGGACTGCGACCATATACCATCGGGGGGGAGGCTTACTAATGAAAGCGAAACGTTTTACTGTCTAATAACCTGTCCAATGAAGACTTCAAGAAAGCTCATTGCAATTGCCCTTCGTCGAAAAAATATACCTAAAAATCTAGAAAAATGAAAAACGCATCAAACTGTATGGTGATGATTGTCTGCATAAGGCGATGGTGGATTGTTTCATAATCAAGCTCATTATGGACAACAGGTTCGGACGAAAAATATGTGAAAAATTTAGGTAACCAACAAGCGAGCATTTCTTTGATCCATAACTCGCCGCTGCCCAGGGGCCACTCACAGCTCGACATGTTGAAAACACCCCAGGGGGGTATTGCTTATGTAGGGCAACCTGAACCAGCGGCACGATGTAGTTCCTTGCCACCACGAGTTCAGGACATTGTTACATAAAATTGATAAGCGTTTGGTTTTTTTTTTTTCATTCAATACGGTTCAATTGCATGGCTCCACACACGAAAGCCTTCCTTCTAGCCATCAATGAAGAGCTGGAAGCAATTAAAAAAGGTGTGCTTTTGGGTCAATGGAAACTCAGAAGGCGTTCTCAGGTAAACAAGTTCTCGCTTTAGTCGAAGCTAAAAGAAGAGTTTTTGTAGAATATTTCTGGTTTTGTTGCGCTTTAGTGCGAGTCATATAAAATTCCCCAAGTTCTTCTCGTTGACGATAAACTGCCCGACAGATCTGACGACAGGTAAATGCAATTAGCCCTTGTTTGCTTCCTCGTTAAACTTTGCACTTGGTCGGTGTCAAGTCCCCTAGGGTGGTGCAGTAATTAAGTAAGTGGATGCGAGTTCCTCTTGCAAGGCTTTGCAAGGTCCAAGGTCTGAGGTTTTCTTTTTTGTTTTTACTCGACAATTTATCTATTTACCTTTAACTTTGCGTGCCTATTCCGACTATGAAATAGGGCGGAATTTTTGTCTTTCTGTATATTTTATATCAGATTAATTTTTCAGCCTCAATTGATTATGGTCCCACCTTTCTTAGCTATACTTTGTATTTGGGTATCCCGGAATTATTTTTGTTTATTTATTCTGCTGTTGTTTTTCTGTAAAACAAAATTTATTTTATATTTTGGTATTGAAGAAAAATTAAAAGTTTTTAACGAAAATTATATAAATGCAATTTTTTAATAAACTTGTGTAGACCACAAATAATGAATTAGAATTGTTGCAACTCATCAATTAAACGAATTTCTAAGAAAATACCGAAATGCCAGGTGTGAGAAATATTTCACATACTAAATGTATAAACTTCTGTATAATTTACGATCAGATATCTGCTGAGCTCAGCGATTAAGAGAAAATGCTGACAAAGGCAACATCTGTGTTGGAACTTAATTCAAACACAGGAACGAATCAAAAATCAAATGAGTATCTAATCTCAAAAGAGATATTGATTCGCGTGCCGGCACATAAGCCATCTGTTTAAATACGTTCTATTTACGCCAATCAGAGCGTCTTTTTTTTATTTTTTATTGCAAAATCCAAACAGTCCTAGATTGGACAACAAAGTTGGATCGAACCCAAACAGTTTCGCACTGAATTTGGATTGCATATTCAAATAGAGAAATTAAGTCAACTTTTGATTGCAATTCCACGATAGACTGAAGATATAAACATTTCAGAAAACAAGGTCCGAGGAGTATGGTTTTAATTGAATATACCGAACCGTGGAGCAAAAACCATACTCCTTGAAAAACCGTTCGGACGCTTGCTAAATGTGTCCTTTGCTTGGAATTATGAATTTTCCCAAGTTCATCGCATTCATAGTCGGAATCAATTTAAATTGCCACATGCCATTTTAATATGCATATGTATGCATGGTATCGACGTCCATGTGGCATGAAGCCATCGTCAGTAGAATTTTCCAAAGGAGCCTGAACCACAGAAGCGGCAGGCGAAGAGTTTGTACGCGATAGCGTCACGTCCAATAAGTGGTGGCCTTTATCGTGACCTTTCTTAATAGAGCTATGGTTATGATTTCATCAGCTGCAGTTTCCCATTTTTATTTTATTCGCGCTCTCATTTTTTAACTTGTGCAAAAAGACAAAAGAAAAAAATTGTATCATTGTTAGAAGCGAATTTAATTATAACGAAATGCTTTTTAGCGAGAGCTGATTATGAAATTACCGTCAGGGGATGTAACAAGTTCCCTAAAGTTTTAGTTAATTCCGGTGACCTTTTTGAGGAAGGACTTTAATTGCGGAATATGACTACACCACAAACAGCTCTTAAAAACCAATTTAATACGCGCCGAGACTAGTAAAAGGTAGTGTTCAGTAGATGTTTTTATTATACAAACTTTTTAAATACATTCAGTCTTTTCAAATGATACTTATTGTAGTTTTCTAGATAAAAATTCTTCGTGTTTAAAAATAATAGACTTCTACATATTGTGGAAAATAATTGAGAAGCTATGTTGAAGCTAAAACTTCGTTGGAAATTTAGTTCTACCCATAAAAGCGTAAAACCAATTTGTATTCGTGGAATTTGGAGCGCACGGATTTTATGACTATTCTAAATTTAATAGTTTGAGCTCGTTTAATGTTTTGTAATAAATTGTTAGAAATTGAAAACACAAACATTAAAGTTTATGTCTATCTGAGACATTTCTATTAAAATCGTTCTAAAAAGTTGCAAATTAACTTCTTTTTGGCAACTATAACTCAAATGGAATACATTTTTGTCTCAAACATTTCGAAAGCAGTTTTAAAACTGCTGTGCTTTAATTGGACGATTTTATACGATGGTATGATATAAATATTGAAATATTACAAAAGTAAGATTTGCTCACGGCAATACCTTGTCTCACACATGCAATATTTCCCAATTTCATTAATATTGCTCCAAGTTGAATCCGGCACCTTTTGCAGTTTGACAAACTAGGGTTTGACCACAACATGAAATAAAAAAGATCGTCTATACGATAAATAATATTACGAAACAAACAACAAAAATACAAATAAATCCACAATCTGATAAACAAAGGACACGACACCTGGCCCGGTTGCCGGCTAAGCACCACGCCCTCATTTTAGCCTTTTACAAGCTTACCTAATGTGCGAGGTCAGTCCGAATAGCACTACAACAACTAGATCCAATCCAGTGGAGGCGAACAGTTAAACCTTCCCGGCCACAGCAACATACAGTGGCCAGGACTCCGTGACCCCCGAACCAAATAATGGAGCACTCAAGTAAGAGGAGATTTCATCATTAATTAGGTTAAAATATATAAACTAATCGCACGACGACTGCACGACGAATATTGCGTGCCCGTCACGTATAACTCCAGGCTGCTGGAGTCTCCAGGTAGGATTCAATGTCCCCCTTTCCAGCTTGTCGGGGACTCCCCCGAAATTCATTGATTTCAATTTTAGCGAATAGAGTGGCAAAATAGTTTCCACACAATTTTGTGACATCATCGTACAGAACTAATGAAATTAAGCGATCGGTTTAACTGATTCCAGGAGTGGGGGATTAAATTTACCAAACAAGGCAAAATTCTAATGGATTTAGCCTTCTTCGATAAATAATCCTCCCAACAAAAGGACCTGCGCCTGGCTATCGTTTTTATTTATTTATTTTTCTTTCTTTTTTTTTCGTTTCACAAGTGACGCTGCCACTGAATGATTGTGCTAATGAAGGTCCATTAAATCAGTCAATATTACGAGCCCGGTTTTAATTATGTCGCTCCGAATAGAAGTTTTTTATGTTCAATCGTTTAGCATGAGCGGAATGAGAAACGGATCTAGTTCTGGTAGAACGTTGCCGTGCTAAGCCCCCGCGCTTACGTGCATTCTTATTTGTAGTTAGTCACGTAATCGGTGGATTTTAACAAGGCCTTGAAATTTATTGTATAATTTTTTTTTTACATTATTATTGGGGGAAGGCTAGAATGAAAAATTGCAAATTTATACTTCACTATACGATACACTGTAGACTTTTTAGATTAGTCGAAAGGATTTTGTTTGCAAGGGAGTTTAAAAGAAATTTGAATTCATGCAAACACTACCACATGATTCAGTAGATTGTGACAAAAAGCTATTGAGCATTAAATTTTTTAATGTTTTTCAAAACTAAAAATTAGAGTTCGAAAAGTCAAGTACCTTAAAATCGAATTTCAAAATATAATGTAATAATCTTCCAGACTTGAGACTTTAAATTAGAATATCGCATTATAGCGTTAGCGCTAAAAACTGACAAAATTGATATATGAAACTTAAAGAACCCCCGATAAATTTAACAAGCTATCCCTTTTTTAGAATTTCTAAAAGCAAATGATGAAATATTATTCAAATTTCACGTATTCAATCGCAGATCGTGCGGTTAACAAGATAAAGAGCTGTTCAGGCAAACATTTTCTCTTAATTTGTTACAATTAGTCAGTTAAGGTGATTGAACCCATTAATTTTGCAAGAGTGGAACTGATTCAGGCGCCAACACAAAAGCTACACATCGCCAAAATTGTTGACCTAAAGCTCGTGTCGTGACCTTGCACAGTTTTGTAATTTTTTTAAGTGCTCTTATATCTTTATGGGGATTCTTCAGTGTTAAACAAAAATTAATAATAATTTTGCATGCTTTTAACAACGCGAGAATATGTGAAAAAATTACAACTGATTACAGTAACAGAAAAATTTTGGGAGGAGTATTTAATTCTTAGTAATGGTCACATTGAAAAGAATAATTTCCGAAAATATATTTTTTTAGATATTAAATAATTTCAGTTGTACCAAGACAAAAACATTTTTGAAGAGAAATAATAGTAGATAAAAAAATCCACATTTTTAATATCCTGTGATAAAAGAATCTTTTGTTAGTCACTCAGCTTGAAAAATGTTTTAAAGAAACCGTGTTTAAAAAACGCATGATTTTTATGTCGTATTAAAATAAAGTAAACGGAAAATAATTGAAATCCATGTAACATTCTTTGCGGTGCTGAAACGTTTCTAGAAAATTTGTGCAAACAAATCTGTTGCGCCTATTTATTTAGAATTAGCTTCACGTTCATTATGTGAATAAAAATCGTGTAAACAAATAATTTTTAATATCCTGAATGAAGTCGCGCTAAAGAGATTTAAGTATACGAGGTCTGTTCAAAAAGTTTTGCAAATTTTGCATTTCCGTGGCCTACGTATATTCGATTTTGGAATTTTTTGTAGCGTTATGTTGGTACTCAGATCCCTCACTTATGCTGACAAGTTCGGCTATTTTGAATGTTCAGTTAATTTTTGACAGCTATTTTGTTTGGGCGTGTTTTGGCTCGTCTTCGATTTTTGCCTATTCCAAAAAATGGATCAAAGAATTTCGTATTTTGAAATTCCTATTTTAGTTTTTAAAAAACAGTCTTATATAAAAATATTCTTTGATTGTGTCTTCACTTTCTTTGTCATATCCCAAAAAAAAATTCAATATAATGAAAAATCTGCAACTCTAACAAATCATTTAATTCTTTCCTTTATTAAAACGCCGCGCAAAATCCTAAAAAACCTGAAAGGATCAAATTACCGCCGAAACCTAGAAGCAAAAAGGGGAGAGCATTGAACCCAGCGGTACTCCCACAATTAGGTTGGAAAAAGAGGATAAAAAGGAAGAGGATACCGTAGTAAAAACCTGTAGACCATTGCATGAGGTAGCTGATTACCTGTCCAAATTCTTTGCGATTAGATTCCCGATAAAGACTCCTTTAAGACATTTTAACTGAGGTGTCTGTGGCAACTCGAAAGCTTGTAAATTGAAGTCGGGAAGGCGCCAGAATTCCACAAGTTTTGCGACAGCAACGGCTTCTGTGAAAGGGACGTGGCAGCAATCGCGTGCCTGATCTGAAAGGGTTGGGAGGGTGGTCTTTTAGCTTAGGGGCAGGTTTTTATTTTTACTATGAGCAAATTGTACATTCAGCAGACGACGAGAAATTTGTTACGCCGGACAAGCACTTAAGAAAATCAAATTCCCTCCGCGAAGAGGTATGCCGTCTCGAATTACTTTGGATGGGAGAGGGAGTCGCATTACTCCTTGTAGGCGATAAAAACCGAGCAAATCGCCTGTAAGACTGTGGAATTCCTCACCTCTTTACCTCTGCTCGTGTCCGATGCTAAGAAAAAAAAAGCCTCTTGTCTTTTGCACTTTACTTTCTTAGCACGGAGAGCTGGAGGAAAACGACTGAATTTGGTTGCTCCGCTTGTTGGCACGACAGAACAACAGGTGCACCTGAACGCATAAGGGGCCACGCAAAACGAAAGGAGCACCACGCACCGCCGCTCTTTGAGGCCAAATGCAATTCGAGTGCTCCGTCCGGTGTCACCACGACGAAGGACAATTGGTTTCTCGTAAAATTTATGCCAATTCTTTGGAAATTTCACGCACAAAACAATGAGGAGCTACAAAATGAAATGCACTTTTTTTGTGATTAATTTTCACCAGATTTAGCTGCATAGGAACCGGAGAAATATGCGCCACATGAAGCACTACTTCTTATACTTACTCTGTGTCATAAATTCACCGCTTTTAGTCCTTTTTACATGCTAAAAAAACAATCGTCCACTGCGCGACCACCCACACCGCACTCGGCCATAATTGTTTACTACCGACGTGCTCGTCTACTACGGTCCGCGACTTCAACACTTTTAAAAGTTCGCTAAATGTCAAATTGACGATAAAACAAATTCTTTGAACGGTAAGTAAATGGGATTGCCAAGCTTAAATGTAAAAGAAATGTATATTCCGTGTGAAATATTTAGAATTTATGATTGTTTTCTAACATTATTTGATTTTAGTAATTTATGAAATATTAAGTTTCACTGTTTTATTACATTTTCATTTCTATTTTGTAGATTTTAACCTTAAATTATGTAAAAATCACTTTATCAAATGTTTCGTTACAAACTTCACTGTTTGACAGTGAACCAGTGAAACAGTGACATTCCCGTTTAATAATTTTGTACAATCCCCGACCTACTTCCATATACTTAACGTGCGATAAAGTGAGGTGACAATACATAAAAATGAAAAAATATCATTCTATGCATCCTACTCACTTGTCTCTTTCAAATTGAAAATGGCGCTGGCTTGTGAAATATTTCCGCGCATTAAAAACACGTCGAAGTTTACTGGATGAGCGGCAGTCACGTTGTCGTTTTGAAACGGCGAAAATTTAAGTACACGGTAGTTAGAAAAAAGGTTAAAGTCAACGTATTTGGTAAATAGAATTGAGAAACGAAAACGGGATCGCTTATTTCGTATTTTTGTGTGGTTGCATTGTTCGGGACGTAGCAAACTGCGAATTTACTCGTGGGGCCAGATTTAAAACATCCAGGAAAGGAGACTTATTATTATTATTTTTTTTTGCTATTAAAACACCAGCAGAGATGAGTGTTGACACGTACGGGCCAAGTTCCCAAACTTTAACGTTCCTCGATACCGAGGAGAATGATTTAATCGGTGCGGACACCCAGGCAACCGATTTTGATTTTAGGGACTTTACGATCCCGTCCCAGAGCCAAACGCAACCGTCACAATTGGACCCGCTAACGGGATCAAACCAGGTGAGTGCGGGCGAAAACGTTATGCAAATCCTTGAAATTCTGCATCGTTAGCCCAGCGCCGCTGCGATGACGCAAGCTGTGCACTTTTTTCAGACCTCGAGGCCGCCGCTCGGCTGACACGCAGCTATGCACTTTCTTATCGCACTTTTTCCACCGAGAGAGAGAGCCCCACGGTGACTGGCAACTAACCAATTCCCGAAATATTCCCTTTGCAGGTCAATGGCTTCGGGAAGGCGCTCGACATCCACTCGAAGATGTCAGCTATTACGAATGGGATGGCCGACCTTCAGTTCGAGGAGGAAGATGAGGAGGCCGTAGTCTCGGTGCAGGAGCTTCCGTCACACGCGTGCAAATACTGCGGAATCCACGATCCAGGCACGGTCGTCATGTGCAATATTTGCAAGAAATGGTTCTGTAACGGACGGGGCAGCACCTCAGGGTCCCACATCGTGAATCATTTGGTCAGGGCAAAGCACCGGGAGGTGACCCTTCACAGTGATGGACCTCTGGGCGAGACCATCCTTGAGTGCTACTCGTGCGGAGTACGAAATGTGTTCGTTCTGGGATTCATTCCCGCTAAGGCTGATTCTGTTGTTGTCCTCCTGTGCAGGTAAGATCTTCACCTACTGAATTGAAACATAAAGGGCTCCTTTCGCGATTTGAAATATTGCTTACCTTACCTTTTCGCAAAACATTAAAGGATACCTTAAATTTTGAAGGAGCAAATAGCACTTCCATTGCAAAAGTTACCCATAGACCTTTAAAGTTTAGTTTCTCATTAAACCCAAGGTGATACCTTTAATTTACTTTGTACGTTTTTTGGAATAAAACTAGATAAAAATAAAAAAGTAAGAATATCAATTAAAATCAGCTACTTCAATTTTACACAAATAATTAGCTAAGAAAAACCTATTTCTTATAGATCCACAATTTATGAGTGTTTGCTATTACCAAGTGATCTGAAAGACGATTCCTTTAAATTTCTGTTAATATATACCTGATTTTCTTAAAGGAGCAAATGATCTAGTTTCTAGAGATTTAATACTCCATTATATTTCCAGACAACCCTGCGCCGCACAAAATTCCCTTAAAGACATGAACTGGGACCAAGAGCAGTGGAAGCCACTAATCTCGGATCGTTCGTTCCTTTCGTGGCTTGTAAAGATCCCAACCGAGCAGGAGCAGATGCGAGCTCGTCAAATTTCAGCGGCACAAATTAACAAACTCGAAGAGCTCTGGAAGGATAACATCGAAGCAACCTTTCAGGATTTGGAGAAGCCAGGCATCGACACTGAACCTTCACAGGTACTCCTCCGCTACGAGGACGGATATCAGTACCAGAAAATCTTCGGACCCCTCGTCATGCTCGAAGCTGAGTATGACAAAAAACTTAAGGAGTCTCAAACGCAAGAGAACATTGAAGTGCGGTGGGATGTGGGACTGAATAAGAAGACCATTGCTTACTTCACCCTCGCGAAGACTGACGGCGATATGAAACTGATGCATGGTGATGAGCTTAAATTGAGATATGTGGGGGAGCTGCACAAGCCTTGGAGTGGAGTCGGTCATGTTATTAAGGTTCCCGACAACTATGGGGAGGATGTGGGACTAGAGCTGAAGAGCGGACATGGCGCTCCAATTGAATGTACATCGAATTTTGCAGTTGATTTCATCTGGAAGTGCACCTCCTTTGACCGAATGCAACTTGCCTTAAGAAAATTTGCAGTAGACGATAATTCAGTATCGAATTACATCTACTCCCGCCTTCTAGGGCACGGGAGGCACGATGGTAGCGATGAAATTACCTTTAGAGGAAATATCCCGAAACATTTTAGCGCACCAAACTTACCCGATCTCAATAGATCTCAAGTGTACGCTGTAAAGCACGCTATTCAGCGACCCCTTAGTTTAATTCAGGGTCCTCCAGGAACTGGAAAGACTGTTACCTCAGCGACTATTGTCTACCAACTTGTGAAGCTCAACGGCGGCACAGTTCTTGTCTGCGCCCCAAGCAACACTGCGGTCGACCAACTTACTGAAAAAATTCACCGCACTAACCTGAAGGTGGTAAGGGTCTGCGCCAAGTCTCGCGAGGCTATTGATAGTCCAGTCAGCTTCTTGGCGCTGCACAATCAGATCAGAAATATGGAAACCAACGTTGAGCTGAAGAAGTTGCAGCAGCTTAAAGATGAGACCGGAGAGCTCAGCTCCGCAGATGAGAAAAGATACAGAATGCTGAAGAAGGCTGCCGAACGAGAGCTCCTCGAGGCAGCTGATGTCATTTGCTGCACCTGCGTTGGAGCTGGCGACCCAAGATTAAACCGCATCATGTTCTCTTCGATTTTGATTGATGAAAGCATGCAGTCAACGGAGCCAGAGTGTATGGTTCCAGTGGTTCTGGGTGCCAAACAACTGATCCTCGTTGGAGATCACTGCCAATTGGGTCCTGTCGTTATGTGTAAAAAAGCTGCAAAAGCAGGATTATCTCAGAGTTTGTTCGAAAGACTTGTGGTCTTGGGGATCCGTCCCTTCAGGCTGGAGGTTCAGTACAGAATGAACCCTGAACTCTCCCAGTTTCCTTCGAATTTCTTCTATGAGGGGAGCTTACAGAATGGAGTTTGTGCAGAGGATAGAAAACTGAAGGTCGATTTTCCTTGGCCTCAAGCTGATCGTCCGATGTTTTTCCTTGTTACCCAAGGACAAGAGGAAATTGCCGGATCTGGGACTTCTTACTTGAATAGAACAGAGGCTGCTAATGTGGAAAAGATCACAACCAGGTTTTTGAAAGCTGGTGTTAAGCCTGAGCAGATCGGGATCATTACACCGTACGAAGGGCAAAGGGCCTATCTCGTCCAGTACATGCAGTACCAGGGTAGTTTGCATTCCAAGCTCTACCAGGAAATTGAAATTGCCAGCGTGGACGCCTTTCAGGGAAGGGAGAAAGACATTATCATCATGTCCTGTGTAAGGTCAAACGAACACCAGGGAATTGGCTTTCTGAACGACCCCAGACGTTTGAATGTTGCTCTGACTAGAGCAAAGTATGGGATTATAATAGTCGGAAATCCCAAAGTGCTTGCGAAACAGCCTCTTTGGAACCACCTGTTGAACTTCTACAAGGACCGGAAAGTGCTGGTGGAAGGATCCCTGAACAATCTGAAGGAGTCAATGATACAGTTCCAGAAACCGAAGAAGATCGTAAACACTTTGAATCCGGGAACCCATTTTATGTCGAATGTTATGTACGATGCAAAGGAGGCAATGATGCCTGGATCTCTCTACGACAAATCTGGTGCGATGGGATTTGGGCATCATTCCCAACAGCCGGTTAATCCTCCCTTGGGCTATCCTCCAAGGAATATGGCAATGGACATGTTCTCGCGCAATCATCATGATTCGATCAGCTACATATCGCCGGAACGTGCTCAGGCAGCGATGAACAATATGCCGGTGCCAGTTGGCATGTTTATGAACATGAGCAACATTCCGCCGCGCTTCTACAACCAGCACCAGCAGGCGATCCAAGCTGCGAAGCAGGGCAGAAGGCAGACGAAGGTGACGAACACAAAGCAAAAGATGCGCGGCTCCAGCCAGGGTGGTCCTCTAACCCAGCAGAATATGAGCCAGCCTGGATTCAGCTTATCTCAACAGCCAGACTTATCTCAGGACTACGGACAGATGTCTCAGATGGACGGCATCCTGTCGCAGGAGTCCACTTACCAAGGCCACGTCGGCGATAAGATGACCTTCGGATTGACCAACCCAAGCCAATTCTCGCAGCCCTATTGATAAGACCGCCAAATGTGCAAGGCTGCAAAGTTGATCGGTCAAAGGCTTTCGAGATGAAATTGCAAAAAAAAATATTAAAAAAAAAAACAAAGATATAACAGCGAACATTTGATTCATTCATTCAGCGATGGTGTCACACATGTTGATGTTGAGGAACTTACGGCTCTGCAGGACTTTACCGACAGCGTAACCAAATCAAATAAAAACTTTGAGAGTTGAGAGATAGACGATGGAGGAGGAGGAGGAGGAGGAGAACCCCGAAGACAACTTGGTAAATGACACACACACGACGGAGAGACGAGGCGAGGAATCGACGACCATGAGGATGAGATCGATGATGAAAACGACGGAGACGACGGTGTACCCGCTGTCCCATCCGCGTGCCACAACAGTGGGGATATACACCAAAAAAGGACGCCTGCGCGCTCGTAAAACAGCACATCCACAAAAAAAGCAAAAGAAAAAAATGAAATGAGCACCTTTGCAGTCAGTGCAACTTTTTTTTTTTTTTTTTTAAATATCCAGCGATCATTGTGGCGATTGCTTGCTTAAGCGCGCTGATACGTCACCGCCGCTGAAATGCCGTTGCTGTTGCCGCCGCTGCCGCTGTAGCAAAAAAAAAACAAAAAAAAATCATCATGCACACCCACCCCGCCTCACCAGTCTTCTTTGCCTCCCGACGAAGTTTCCCCATCCATTCCAATCTCACTTTTGAAATTACACTTGAACGTATATTTTTTTAGGATTTTTAACGCGTTCCGATCGCCAAATTTTCGACGACTCATTTTCGTTCCGCGTTGCGTATGGATTTTAGTAGAACTCTCGAGTAAGCGAACAAGAAGTGATGTCCCCCATACGGCCTCTATCAGAGGACCCCATGATCCAGTTACTCTTGAATTGTTACGTCTAATTTTTGTTCATCAATAAAAAAAAAACAATTTTCGTTCATTACCCAGGTTTTTAATTTGTATGTAATTTTCAGCAAAATTTCAGACCTTCAAAAATGCATTTTTAGCAGACCCCTACTCAATTCAGCTTAATGAAAGTAAGTGCTGAATTCCACACTTTTGAAAGCAACCAGTCAGAATTTTTGTAGCTAAATTGTAATTATAATTCTTACACTAATTTCGTATATGTTAAATTGCACACAATTTATTTAAAAAGATAAAAAATTGTTACAAAAGGATTAGTTGATTCAGCTATAGCAATGTAATGGAATATGACGTAATAATTTAAAGGCCAGACCAGGTTATTTAATAAAAAAGTGTTGCTTTATTGGTTCCAATACATTTTATTCTTCAAGCTAATTTACAATTAAGGGTAGTAGGTCTTCTCCCATTTTCCCTTACTCTTAGGACCTCCAGGTCTGATCGCTTTCGGGATATATTTGGGGGTGTGCTCATCTAAACGCCTCTGCCATGGATTGATGCCCAACTCAAAGAATCGCCTCTTTGGTTCCATAGGTCGAGTCTTATGATCGATTTTATAAAATTTCTCCCAAAGATACACCTCAGGTTTAGGACGATGCCTTGGCCTATTTGAGACCAACAGCTTAAACCTTTCTTCGAGCCACTCCCGTTTTTTATCGTCCTTTATTTGGGCAACGATTTTCTCATTTGTATCCAGGTAGGGTTTTAAATTTATTCCTCTTTCTGCAGGGGCGTTTACATAAAAATGTACCAAATTTTTGAGGACATCCTCATTGAGGCCCTGGCATTTGCCCTGGTTATCGATGGCCTCATAGAGCTTCATTTCTTTCGTTCCCCAACAGTAGTTTACTTTTGGATTTTCATGGACTTGATTAGAGTGAATTAAGGTGGTATTCATTTGGTATGCATAGAAAGACCACTGTTGACCGTTTGTTATAATGGTTTGGGTACACAGGGGGTACGTTAAGTCGTTGTAAGTGGAAAAACCTTGGTAACATGCTTGCCCGTGGAGCCAAGCATAACTTGCTTGAATTCCTTGGGCGTGAAGGGCCTCTTGGAAATCCTCTGCGCCGAAAGCCTGATTTCTTGCGACCATGTGGTTTCTTAGGTGGTATGAAAGCACTCCGAACTCATTAGGACTACCTGGCCAAAACCCTAAGGGAGTATTAAGACTTTATTAGAGCAGTGAATCTTGCGGGTTTAGAGCAATGAATCTTACCTGGTACATTTGTTCCATGCCTGGTCTCGGTTCCATACCCAAGAACTCTTGCGTCATATTTAAAAATAGGAATCTTAGCTCGCTGTTCCTCTGTAGCAGCTTCATGTTCAGCACTAACCGGCTTGAGAGGAAGACGGTGCCTCAGGGCAATGTAAGGTTTTCCTGTAAGACCGGGTTGGCAATTAATCCAGCATAAAATTGGATAACTAAACTTCCTTACCCAAGTACTGAATGGCTCTATCGATGGGAACGTGTGCTTCAGCCTTCAGCCAGTCCCAGTCACTCCCTTCCTTCGCTTTGATGGTGCTTTTCAAGTTATTCACTCCCCCCACGTACCAAAAGGCCTCGTGTCGCGGCTCTAGGTCCACTTCAACTTCGTTAAGATGAGGACAATCGGCTGCGAGTGATGTTAGGAGAGTTCTGTTGACCTGATCCACCACAATCTGCCCGAAAAATTTGTCCTTATCTGCAGGAGTGAGACTTTCTAAGCTGTCCCCATACTTTTGACTGAAAAAAAGTGGAGCTTTTTACTTCTTTGCAAATTCTATGAACATTTTTTTAGACAATCAGGGAAATCGGAATTTGGTTGCTTTAAAGTGTCATGAAAAAATAAATCCACCTGTTATATTCTAGAGCTTGTTAGCATCTAGAAAGCCAGCTAGGATACTAGTTGCGATCTAGATGCACTTAATTCTGAGCTGAGAATTGTGGTAATTGAATTATTTGCTAAACGTTTAAACCCCTAGAGTAGGGAGCTCTGTAATTGCGAAAATCGATTCTTAGGGGGTAATTTTAAGCTGGCGCATTTTACTGAATGGTCCCCATGTTTTAAGTCGCGTGTTTTGCACGGGCTAACTTTAGCATTGCAAATGAATTTGTGTTCGTCTCCACAAGCACGGGTTATCGCTAGTAAGTCAGTTTTTTACCTGTAGTACTGCGCCGCAAATTCCAGCGAGTTTTCAACAGCCGACTTGATAGATTCTGCAAAAGATTTTACATTCACTTCATTTTTGGCATACGACTCCGGTAACCCGGCCACTTCCTCGAAACAGGTCCGAGTGTAGTGCTTTGTCAGGGGCAAACAATTGTACGGAAATTCGGAATCCGAGAGCAGGATTGTTTTGAATCCCCAGTATCGCGGCATATTGATTTTAATTATCTTCTCCTCGACGGTTTTAACTTGTTTAATTTCATCGTGCCATGCCTCACGGATGCGCTGTTTCTTCGCGTTTCGAGAAATGTCTTCAATTTTTGGATAGACCGGCACCTCTGTATACTCTTCACTCGGTTTCGGTGCAATTTCGGTTGACAGGCACCTGGACGGTTTTGTTATACGACGAAGTATGCGATTCGCCCTGACTGCAAGCATTTTGTCACAATTTAATTGCGTGGAATTTGAATTTCTCAGGCCGCGCACAAAAAGACCATCGTCCCCTTTCACAATAAGTTGGGTTATGTAAATATTGTTAATGTCATTTCAAGTGTCAGAGGAACTGTTGCCAGATCGAGACGGTAATCAGTTTTTATCCTGCTGTGAGAGAAACGACGAAAAAAACTTGTGTGTAAGTGGGGTATTTTGAAAATTGTTTTCATTCAATCACAATAGCATCCCTTTCGCAAGCACTGACGTCTCCGGTTATCTCGAAATTTTGTTTTTCTGCCTTTTGTTGTAAACTCCTTCGCTACACTTTACCTGGACAATTTAATTTCTGAACCACAATTTGACGTCCTTCAGTTGTCAAACGTTATTCTTATCCAGCATTACCGCATCACTAATTAAAAGCGTCGTCCGGATAAGAATAGATTTGACACAAAAGTGGCATGGCAGGCGAAGAACCGTTCTAAGTGGAGAGCCGCTGAAAAGTTTTCGTTTTAGGTAGTGGAAGAATTTCCGGTGTGTCCTGCCGTTTTATTTGTTAACTTACTGGAGCTGCAACTAAAGAAAATGGACTTATAAATTCCCGAAACAATCAGGTGGGTGGTGGCTCTGTCAGATAACGGTGCCTCTGAAAGGATTTTTCACACCTAACCAAACATTTTTTTCCGTGGGGGAAGTCTTCCATGGTTCTGGGTCTCGTTACTGTTTGGCGCGAGCTCCGTTATCTAATTGTCGGAATCCGATCGAATTCGTAAACAAATGGACTCCAGTCAGGAGCGATCCTTAAAATTGTGATGTTCTTCCTCGCATGTCAAGTCCGTGTAGTGCATCCCTTAGGTTTCGTACACGGCGCGACTAAATGTATTTTCTTAAATTAAACCAATCCCCTTTTCAGCACTCAAAAGTTGACCAATTGTAAAAAAAAAACCTTTGCAAGTCAACACTCCTTCGAAGTAAAGTTGATCTAACTTAGTTGGTATATTTGAAAAAAACAACCAACTTATCGTGCAAGGCATCAAACACTGGACTAGTAGAAGAAGGTAGTAGGATTGTAATTTTTCTTAATTCACTCTATGAAAGCAGGATGTATTTATTTTGATGCCTGCTAACCAATTCTACAGAGTTCAGCTTTATATTAAATGATGTACAAATGTTTGGGTAATTCCGCCCCAGGGAGAGCTGAATTGTGTCCCATGAGACTAAACCAATTTAAATTTCAGAGAACCTTTTGTATATTGAAGGCATTCATAATTGGAACTTTTATGTTTAGGCGATAAAACTCCTATTGAGTCGCAGCCTTATTACTCTATAATTTGTATGCATGTAGGGATGGAAGTTGTATTTTAAATTATCCAAATCCAGGGAAAAGTATTTGAAATAATCCAAAAGCAGAAATCAAGTCGGATACTGTTGAATACGTTTTTAAATAAATATGGGATTAATATTGAATATTTTAGTCCATTTTATATCCTTTAAATTTTACTCTTTTATTCTATTTTGAAATTCTCATTTATTAATTTTTAAACTAAAGTCACAGTTCTGATTTTGGTATTCGTAAGAATTACAAACAAAATAGCAAAAGGTGTTTAACTTAGCTTTTGATTGAAAATTCAGAAAATTCTTTACAATTGGAACACTTACACTTGATTAGGAAAAATTGTTTAAAGAAAAGCACAAGATATGCGCGACTAAAAGACGAAGAGGGTTCCCAAATCGAGTTCTAAAAAGAAATCGAGGAACTATTAGAAAGTCAACTTTAATAAATTTTTACATGTAAATTTTATTACTATTCTAATTAAAAATCTGTTTTGCTCTTAATCTTTTTATTAAAACGAAAAGGAAAGTAAAAAAAATGGATTTTTATTTCAGGCATATTTCATATCAATGAAATTCCAATGCTGTGATAGTAAGTGCTTTCTAAAAGAGAGGTGTCGTTAGAATATCCGATGCGGAAAGATGGAGAGAGTAAATGGCAAGAGGAATTTATAATGTGGCCAATGAGACACTGAGTAAGGTAATAAATGTTGTTGATGACCAGATGCTTCAGCATATTAGGATATAGGATAGCGTCGCATCGTGCGAAAATTGAAACAGAAAAAAAAATAAATATATTTTGTATAAAAGATTTATTGTAATTTTCTCTGCTTACTGCACACATACACATCACCGTTCACTAGTTATGATATTCTAAAAAAAAAAAAATAATAAATAAACAAAAAAAGTAATTGCAATCTTTTACGAGACACGTTAATCGCTTGAAAAATGTTCTCATCTGAAGTTAAAATTATCTCAGTTCCCAGCAAGGGAAGCTGTAATCGGGATTCATCTCCGAATATCAAGCATATCAAGAATCAGGCCCAATCGCAGAAGAATCAAAAAAATTTCGCGAATCAGGCCACTGCAAATCGTAGTAAAAAAGTTAATTCAGCTCCCCCGGCGAATAGAAGAAAATTTTTTCATAATAATAATAATAATAACAACAACAACAACAATAGCAGTACAATTAAGAATCAGAACATCTCAGCCAACAAATCTACGCACAATACATTGGTTACTAACAGCAGCGGAAGCAACAGTTGCAATAATAACAATAGCAACAATAACGAGAGTAGTACGAGCAAGAAATCGAAGGAGGTGTCTCCGCGCTCGAAAAATCCCGTCACTCAGAAGCTAGCTAGCTTTAAAAGTCCGGCAAAATCATCTATGGTTATGAGTAATACTCCCAATACTACTCAATCGATAACAGCGACCACGTCAGCTCCCGTATCACCAGCATCATATACGTTAGATTTTTTACATTCCGTTGGCGTGCAAATGACTGCCGGATCTGGTCGCACGTATACTCCCTTGCCATCTCCATCTAGACATGCGCCCTATATAAATTCAGTTCGGAATCGATGCTCCTTCCCGCAGGAGCCGCCGAACGTTATACATGAGCCACATAATGTTCCTAATCATGCTAGGGCGACCTACAAAGATTACGCATTTGATACACCAAACGCACACTCCTCGCGAAATGTGGCCTCCCCCCTGGTCGCTGGTGGATTCATGTACCATACAGCCCAGGGGGGCTATCATAACAATAACTACCTTGGCCACAATCAGTATTATCACAGTCAACATAATATGCCATATCATGCAGCTAGCAGCCACCATTTCAACGGGAACCGCACCCAACCACCGAAAAAGAACTGGAACTGGAGCCCGAATGGGATAAAGCGGTGCTGTAACATTAGCGTCAATAAATTTGGGAGCATTTCCAATAATGATTTGGCCAGCTCCCAAACATTACCTCGCACCACAATTCGCAACCATCAAAGCTATCGGAATCTTCGATACGTTCTCACGGATTCGGGCAGTTTTATCGGAAATAGCCGATCACCAACGCCCAGCCCAAAATCAGAAAGCCCATCGTTGTGCAAGGTGCCAAACAGCCAGAATTTGAATAGCGTTCCAATAAGCGCTGCTGATCAGGGTGCCCTAACGATGGCCTCTTTACCGTCTGTGGAAGTTCCTGCACCGAATCCCAGTTTGAACGGGTACGAATCAGACTCGTCACACTCAAGCTACAGACAAAATGAGTTTGAGTTTCGATCGAAGAATCGGACAGTACATGCGCCGTATCACATGGGGGAGATGACCTCGCTTATCAATTTGCCTGCATACTCTGATGAGGATTTACTGAAGAGCCAGGCCACCTACTACGGATCTCATCAGAACCTTACGTTCTGGAATACTGCTATTAATCCTGCATACAGCCCTCATGGGTTATACAACACTCATGGGTCCGGCTCTTCAGAGCCCGGGGTCCATTATGTGAATGATCTTGCTAGCGTTAACAGCAAGCGAAGGTGAGTGGTTTTCAGAATTTTTAAATATTAAAATTGTAATCGTTGTAATTCGCAAATAACCATTGGAATGAGTAATACAGTTTATAAAATTGGTGCTACTATTTTCTATAATTGTAATTATTGTAAATTGCAGCCAATCCCATCATAGGTCACACAGAGGACGTCGACATTTATACACCAATTTCCGTGGACATACGTTCCATGAAGCGTACACACCACCAGATAAATTTTTAGCTCGAGCTCATCTCATTGAAGTTCGAAATGCTCCGGACGTCCTCCTGAATAACTCAAAATGGGACCAATTATCGCAGGGGATTTGGACTAAATTCATAACATCTCAACAGACTGAGGAGACTTACAAGAAGAAAATGTACCTGTGGCGGTATTTGTACGTGACAATAAAAGTAAGGAATTTTGAATTTATTTGTATTTCTTTTTGACTCTTCATTGAATTATTTTGCAGAAGGCATATCCAAGGTTCGGCTTGTATTTGGTAGGTTCGACAATTTCAGGTTTCGGAGCTGACACTTCGGATGTCGATATGTGTCTTGTTTGTCGAAACTCATCGACTATTGAGCCGAGAATGGAAGCCGTTTTTAACTTGACTCTTCTTAAGGAATATCTGTCTCAGTCAGGTAAGTGTTAAATTTTTTGTTTTTTATGTAGGCTTCTTAGAGGGGTCTCACGATTTGTTTCCTTTTCGATTTTTGAAAAATTATAATTCCTAAGCCCCCAAAGATTCACCATATCATAGAAAAAGTTCAAATATTAATTAAGAGACTCAAATAAGAGAATGAACGCTAAACCGTAGCTCAAAAATATTTCTGTTCTATGTTTCAATTGTGGTCGACTCGAAAATACTACTTTTCTATTTAACATGTTTGTACTGAGTACCCTTACATAAATGCACATCAATTCTTCCCTTAGGTGTCTTTGAACAGTTCAATCTGATAGAAGCTAAAGTTCCTATATTAAGGTTTAAAGATTCAATACATATGCTAGAAGTAGATTTAAACTTTAATAATTGTGTTGGCATCCGGAACACTCATCTTCTCCACTGTTACTCGCAACGTAAGTTTCTATAATCTTTCACAGAAATATTTATTTAAAATTAAAACCGCGATTTTAGTTGACTGGCGGTTACGACCTTTGGTGCTGGTAACAAAATTATGGGCGCAGTACCACAATATTAATAACGCTAAGAACATGACGATTTCAAGCTACTCCTTGGTGCTAATGGTTATACACTTTTTGCAGTGTGGTGTAAGCCCTGCGGTTCTGCCATGTTTGCATGAAATGTTCCCGGAAAAATTTAATATTATAGTAAGTATTCATAAAATGTTCGAAATGTTTTAGTCTATAAGGTTTTGTGGATCCCAGAAAAGTTGCGTTCTGAAAAAGTATATTTAATACCTCAATTTGTGATAGTGTTTATTTATTTATATTTTATTTTGAAAAATCAGTTGAAATCGAATGATCTTGGTGGATTTGTAGACCAGCATGAAGACATTGGGCCCTATGAATCTCAGAATATTCAAACGCTCGGTGAATTGTTTTTAAATTTTCTGGAATATTACAGTAATTTCGAGTAGGTCACCTGCTTATTATATATAAAAAGTTTCCATTTCATATGTGCTTATTATTTGCAGTTACACTCAGTATGCGATATCTGTACGAACGGGATCAATTTTACCAATAGAGGTCTGTCGGCAAGCTAAAAGTATTAAGAATGATATTCATCAATGGAAAGAACTTTGTATAGAAGGTAAAGTATACTGACATGTTTTTGAAACAACAATTAAATTAAATTAAATTGTTTGTCCCAAAACAGAGCCATTTGACCTAACAAACACTGCCAGATCTGTTTACGACTGCGAAACATTTGAACGCGTTAAGGCTGTGTTCATCGCATCATGGAAGATACTCGTAGAAACATTAGATTTAAATTCAATATTCACCCCAATTATTCCAAGTTCATCAACACCACCACCATCATCATATTCATCTCAAGTGCCATTAAATATCACATCATCAGTATCATGAGGTATTGCCATTTGTTTCGCCCTATGTTTGTTGTATTTCCAATTGTTCAACCAAAGCAAATTAATCGTCCAGTACTACGTATATTATCATCACATTCGGTCGAAGCGTGTGTGCACCGAATGTGCTTCAACAATGGGTGCTCTTCTCTCCCCAGCACCCACTTAAAAACACTTTCGAAAGACTGATTAAATATTTTTAGGTTTAGGAATTTAGGTTTAAGGTGAAATATTTGTATATATATAGTAAGTCTCGGTAAAATGAGACCTTAGTAGCTGTTAGGATTTATCGTGGAATATTTATTTCATTGTAGTCAAGTTATTTATTACTGTCGCATTACTCCTGTATATATTTAGTACTTACTCTCCAGTGTGACTCCAAGTGTTATGTTGAGACTAGGTGGAAATAGATTGCTTAGTTTGTTTTTTTTTTTTTAGGAGGGGCGCTGTTTGTGTTGTTTCGATGGAAAATTAAATCCTGAAGTACGTTCTTTCTGGTATTGAGTAGTCAATTAGTACTGTGTTTTTATAAGTTTTATGTAATTGTAGGACTCTAAATATTTTCACTAAAAAAAAAAGTGAAAAGATGTTAAGATTCATTTTTAATTATTTTTTTTTCGTTTTTATCTGTTCCCCATGTAAATTTACATCGTATGTATGTAAGAATACATTTTCAGTATCAAGGATTTTTAATACGGAGATGTCATGCACTACTTTTTTACTCTTAAACCAATAATTATTTCATTGAAGATAATACAGGGCTAAAATAGGCATCACCTATAAATTCCTTGAAATAAAAACCTTAATAATTTCTGACAAAGATTCAGAACTCATGTTTTTCACCAAGAAATTTATTAAATACTTTTAATCTTACATTTTTAAGAAATAGTGGCTTTTCAAATAGTAATTTTCCGTTTATATGCTGGTGATATGAGTAAGCCACTTTCGCTATAATTTGAAATAAGAATACTTAAATTCCGCTTGTAACAAAATAAGACACAACACTAAAAAAATAATTTCTATGGAAAATATTTAGAGCTTTACAAATAACCAACACAAAAAAAAAAAAAAAAAATTGTGAGCGTCCTACGGAAAGCACCCAAAAATTTCTTTAAAAAATCTTTTTTCCCTTTCGAACAATTTCAGAATCAGAGAAGCATGCTGCGCGAAGAAGACTAAAAAAACTCAAGTTTTAGAGTAAAAGAAAAAAGGCTCCTTCGAGTTTAGCTTTTTTTTTCTATATTCTTTCTAAAGAACAAAAGAAAAGCACAATTGTAGTGCATGTCAACAACAAATAAGGTTATATAACAAGAGAAACAAATCATTATCCATTTTTTTTTTTTTTAGTAAGTTCCCAAGTTATCAAACGGTTCTATATTAATGATAATCGCCATCTCCCCAAGCGAATTTTATGTAAAAGTGAAGCACACAAAAAAGAAATGCTATAAGAGGCGTTATATATTAAAAGGAAAACGGTCCAGAGATATGAAGACCCAATTAAAAAATTTAAAACAGAAAATTTACTACTTATACATTAAGCAAAATAACAAAAAACAAAAAAAAAAAAACAAAAAAAAAATCAAACAAAAATCAAAAAATGTTAATTGAATGTTTTAAAAGAACACATAACGCAAAAAAATGCGATTTTCGTCAGCATCATGTTCGATTGTGCCGCTCTCAAGAAGGACGATCACCAGTTTTTCTGTTAAGTATTCTTTTAGAATAATAAAAAATTACAAAAGGCATAAAAACACACATAAAAAAAATTAAAAAAAAAGACGAAAAAAAATTTAAATTTAAATAAAAAAAGACCAAAAATACCATTAGGATATAGTGAAGCAATCAACGAATATTTATATGAGAGTACGAAGGCGCCAGATCTATTTGTCTCAATTTATTTGTATACTACTGTAACACTTTTTACTCGCCAATCAGTTTCCGATCAATGTTTTATGGCGATTGAATATGAAGGTCGAATGTGGCGCTTTCAAGAGGCAGCTGAACGGCTCTAGTAAATTTTGTCTAAGAAAAAATGAATCAATAAAGCGAAAAGTGAAAATAAAAAGAAAAATTAAATTATAACATCACATTCCGCTCTTTTAAGAAAGAAGTAAAAAAGTTTCAGCTGAAGAAAAAAGTCCTCTGAAAAATGTTTAGTCTGATCGGAAACTTAAATTTGAACAAAGAGAAGCAATGCAATAATTCAGGTATTTCTGAGGATAATTTTAGTCGCCGCATTGAAAGAAGAAAAAAAATACAAAACATCGAAGAAAATAAAAAAAAACAATCTTAGTTCAAGAAAATGCTCGTGTATATTTGTAAATTTATTTAAAGAAAATAAGAAAAATTAACTGTGAACGGAATATTAAATTGAAAAACTCCTTCCATGAAGGTAAATCCTGTTGAAGGGATGTGCAGAACTTCCAGCGTTAACTTATTCAAGTAATGATTTTTTAGCAAGCGAAGTAGGAATGTCGATTTTATTTGAAAGCTGCTGCATACAAAATTAGGCAATAATTGTATTAGAGTCCGGGATAGGTTTAAAAGTGTCTTTGCATGCAAATTAGTATTCTTTTTTTCGCGCGCTTAAACTCTTTATTTTCCTGTTTTTTTTCATTTCGCTTTCGAGTAAATTCGTTTATATATTATTATTTTTTTTTTTTTGTCGCGGTCGTTTGTTCATTCTAAACTTTTTCAATGTAACCAACCGACGATAGTTAACATTTTGCGCTGCACATCTTTATATATGTTAAGGTTGTTAAATTGTACCAGAAGAGTGTAAATTATAAATCTCCGGAAAAATAAAGCAGCATTCCAAGGATTTTCTTTGTATTTTTTTGTTTGTTTTCTACCCTTTCATTCAAAAAACGCAATTTTGTCTTCTGTTTAAATTGAAAGTTAAAATAAGTTGCTGTTTGTTTACCATCGAAACGTAAAATACAACTGCATACGAATAATTCAGGTAATGTTGATTTGTTGTACCTTTATATTTTGATTATAACTCTTGTTCAATTAAGAAGATAAGCACAATATTTGTGTAATAGGTGGCTTTAAAAGAAAAAGTCACGAACAATTATACTTTAAAAAAAAAAATAAAATCACAAACGCTCCAAATGTTCCAAAGTTCTATTGAGAGTGTTGTTGTTCAAGCTTTTTATAATCGTGACATAATAACAATAAATAAAGTGCATTACTTATATATGTGACAGAGCAAGAACATTAACAACTCTACAGAAAGCCTCATCAGGAGATCTTATATGAAGAAACACATTTTGATTTGAATGAATTCGCTAAAAATCAGTTTACAAACAGAACGGGACAAGACACTTAAGACTTTAAATGTGTCGACACAACCGACGAGAGGTACGTAATTTTACTGAATTTAATTCCCGGGAATTTCGGGACTGATGACGCATGTACTTACATAAGTAATTAAAATAGAAGTTTACACTACGTCCCACACTATTCGAATATAATCAAACATTATTAAGGGTAGAAGCGTTGAAGAGTAAAGTTAATAAACCTACAATATCTATAAATTTATTTAATAGAGTAAACGTTACTCCATATTGAAGTTTCTCCATCTCCGAAAGTTATGATGTATGATGAAAATTTATCAATGAATTGTGCTAAGTAATTTTAGAGATGTTGCAAAAAAAAGAAAATATATTTCTCTATGACTATACATGATGAAGGCTTACAAAAATTGTATTTGGGGATGATAATTTTATTCTATTTGGATTAAAGTGGTTTTTAGAGAAAGGTTCACTTTTTCCAGCGATTTCGTTTGTGGCTAATTAAACTCTCTTTCAAGATTAATTAAATATTAATGATTAAAACCCTGCGAAACCCAAATAGTTTACGTCGTAGGGCGGTTGATTTACACATAACATTCATCAATTATACATTGAAACCTTTCTCGTGAATATGTAAATCTGAATCGTGAAAACCGAAACATAATCCGTTCAGTAGTTACGGAGAAAATCGCGGACAGGCACGTGGTGAGGGATTTTGTTTTTTAATCAAGGGTGGTGTTTATTTATTTATCGATTTTATAAACTTTTTTACAGACTAGAGAAAGAATGAACACAACACACAAAACTATAAGAAAATTCCGCTTGTATCCACTATGGAGTCTCAGTTGACTATTGAATTTTCATTACTATCGTTTGATTTATTTTCATTTGTGCATTACCTATAATTGCTATATTGAGTTCCCAGTTTTGCGTTTGAAAACTTCTTTATGTGAAATCAACAACCCAGAAATCTCCCCAGTACCATATTCTTTAGTAATCACTTTAAAATGAAAAAATTTAAAAATTTTAGCTGCATCATCATTAATTTAAATAGATATACAATTTGTAGCTCGAAAATCGTATTGATTTTCATTATAATAAAATGTTCGTGGTAATCCCTTGAAATTTAAAATAACCTTTATTTGTACCGTAAATCAGATTATCGAAAACGATTAAAATTTTTCGTTTATTTGAATAAATTTTACGAATTAATTTAATTTTTTTTATTCGCCCTCGTTATTCACTTATTCGACTAATAATTGCCCAACTGTGTGGAGGTATTAGGAAAATTCAGCGTAAATTACCTTTGCACATACCAAACATTTTTTTTTTCCGAATGAAGTCTCTCTTGAAAAAAGTGTCTGTTTCTTGTACTGCCCGTAAAATAATTAAGGACCTGTAGAAATGATGGATAGAGGTGACCAGACCACATGTACCATCTACCGAACCATATTCCTAATTGTGCACGCGTAAGGTGTGTAATTTGATGGTGTCATTTATAATTTTTCCCTTTTTCCATTTTGTGCACATGTGGATATAGTCGAATTACATCGCTCTGGTTCCCATTCCCTTCCTTTTATCTATTAGATAGACGGTATATCACAAATTTCTATGCAAACACGCATTTGGTAAATTTAAAACGCGCAATTCTTGCCAAATTACATCCATTGCAGCCCAATGAAAACATTACCATATCTTGGGATCGTACCATTTTCCGTGTCAACTTCTACAAAAATCGCTGACAGAGACGTGTTTGTATCTCATTTGATACCTCCTCCCTCTTGTCATGGTATCTACGACAAAAATATCAGATATCATCCGCAATATGAAATGTATATCGTTGGTTAGGGCCTTGTGCTCCTTTGACCTGGCGCCTGATATACCCGAATATACCTAACTCCCCGGAAAAAAAAGCGATTTTCCACGCCTCCGCCTCTTTTACCCCCATCGGATGTCAGAGTCTCACAGATTCTACAAAATACTCGTATATATTTTATATAATATATAGTAAGTGGGGCTCAGGCTAAGGCGGCTGTTTGAGGCTGTTTTGGGGCTCCGTGGGGCCTTTCTCGGCATCAGGACTCACCGTAAATCTCGCTCTATCGCACCATCAGTAATTTCAACAGTGTTTCAACTTTCCGACGACGCAGTCCAAATGCTCACTTATAAAAAGGATTAATGATGCGTTACGGGGAAGGCTTTCGGGCATTTCCAGCCAGCAAGATAACTTCGAGAAAGTAGCACAGTTGATAGATATCACAGGGGGATGGTGGAGGACATCTTCTGATTTTCCTGTGATAACTTTTTATACGAAAACTTTCCCGGATGTTCTGCACGTTCTGGAGTGTAGACACTGCGTATGTGTAGATCTGACTCAAGACAATTATTCATTTTAATAAAAAATAAGCTTCCGAGGCTTCGTTTCTCTTCCACCTCGTAATTATTAGTCTTTATCACAGGAATCGTTACTTTTATAACTACTATCGAACAGATAAGAAATTAATAAATATTTTGAAATTTCGAGCACAAAAAGTAGCAACTAAATTTCACCAAAAATATTTTAACTACATTTTTGTCTGTTACTATTTTTGAGTCTCTTTAAATTGTTGTAATCTGTTTGATATTTTAAAAGTATAAAATCTACAAATTACCTCATCGTGGATCAGTATTATCATGTTTGATTATTTAATTTAAACATATTCCTGGTTCATCGCCGTTGATTATTCAATTTGATTTAATTAGCGTAGGGTCTGGAGCGATATTTTTAAGAGGGCCTTATGATTAATAATATCCCCTAAAAGTAGAAGCCTAACCAGCAGTGACCAAATTTAATATTAGCTCAATGAAAACCGCGGCCGCCTTGTGCCGCCTATAAAACCAGCTAAAAAGAAAATTTTCCACGAAGTGAATTTAATTTAATGAAAAGCACTCCCCCCCCCACTGGGGTCCCACCCCTGATCTTGGTAAAATCATATCACCGTAGTCTTTTAAACTGATAAAGTTATTAACATTTTGAATTTATCACTGAAAGTTGTGGAACTGTCCTGGACCAAGATGGTTCACAGCATCTATCATTAATTCATGCTCACCCCCGGGTAGGGAGGGATCTACGGCATCATCATCTTTGAGCGGTTAAAATCCACTCTCCAGGGATTCTGCTGGAGCATTGTTGCCCAGTTTAACCCTCCCTTCCGCATCCAGCATTTGGATCTTTTGCTGTGGGATATTCGAGTACCGCAGGTGTTGCTCGCTAATAAGATTTCCCTTATTGTAATATCCTGGAGATAAAGCGGAGAAGACAAGGCGAAAAGTGAAAAGTGTCAATATTAGCGAATCCCGAGCAGTTTTGAGAAGGGCCCCAAATCTTCATATCTCTCACCATTCCGCTTGGTGACTCCCTTACCCTGAATCGACCGGTCCTGAGAGCGGAAGAATTATATGAAAAAATTCGGCAAAATCGGGAAGATTGCGTGGATGAATGATGCTTTATGCTGTTTGTACACGTTTTTCCTTGCTGTGTGTCGTGCCGTGTCTTGTCCTGGCGACGACGCCTTAATTAAATTTCTTAATAAGCTACCGCACAGACGGAGGCGAGGGGAGCTCCGGCGGGTTTATGTGCTCGCTCCCACTTGTAAACAAGTCCCATTATTGTCGCATATTATTTTGATTTCATTATAGCAATTACATCCGGGCAGTGGGGGAGTGGTACAGCGACAAGGATGATCTGGC
Source organism: Philonicus albiceps (assembly GCA_963969385.1). NCBI lineage: Eukaryota > Metazoa > Arthropoda > Insecta > Diptera > Asilidae > Philonicus > Philonicus albiceps. The sequence goes on from OZ017774.1 coordinate 41,758,715, forward strand.
AGATTGTGGGATAGAGGGTCCAAGGCGAGGGGCTATACCTTCGAGGGGTTCTGCTCCCCCGGAAATACATGGAAAAACGTGCGCATTGATGGAACTCAGGGCACGTATACACCTCGTGAAAGGAAAGTCCTGGAACCGGAATTATGTGAAAAGAACTTTCCGTCCGCTCACTGGGTTTTAGTATTCTCCAGAGGGAACTTTGATCCGAAGCCTGCGGGCGTGAGATGAATTCAATATTCATTAGCCACAAGCCGAGCCCCCTTCAGGAGCCAAAAAGAGAAGAAACGGCGCTATAATGCGCCGACTGCCTTCCGTCGCCACAGGTTCCATCCTAAAGGAACCTCAAGTGTATTTTGTAAGTGCGATTTTCGTACTTCACGGCAGGTAAGTGAGGGGCGGTTTGGGCGGCGTATAGTGCTCGAGTGGAAAACAATTCAAAATGAAAGTATTTGCTACACCCCCGCCACCCCTATCACATATTGTGCGGTTTCACTCCTCATAAATGATTATAATCACTTTCACAAGTGCCCCTATTGCGGTGAAGACGGTGGCGGCTTTACCCTCCAATGAAGCCGATTACTCGAACTTCTTAGCCCATCTTTAATATCATTTTGTGGTAAATCCGATTTGAGGAGGAGCCCTTTCTTGAAGTAATTGTAAATTTTTTACGTATTCTAGAAATATGTTACTATTTTCGGTATATACCAAAGCACCTGTATCTATTTGAATTCTTAAGCCGACATAAATTGTGGGTCTAAAGTCGTATTTTATTGGAACCCTTACGAGAAATTGTTTATAATCCAATTCTAATTTGATTAACAATGTAAATAGTCGCCTTTCTTCTCATTTGTCCTAAATAGTTATTACAGTAAAATCAAAATTTAAATACACCAAAAACATACTGCGCATTGCGGCAACAAATCCAGTCACAATTTGTAATCTTTCCACCCTTACAGTGGCCACAAATTGTAAAAGTTGGTTATTTTAAGGGTAAAGAAACCCCCAAAAACACTTGAAACTCGCCACAGTGACGACAGCGAAACCCTAGTGATGTGGTCGCGCGCCAGAACAATCAACGTCCAATAAAAAGGCAGAAACATCTGCAGCTAGAGTGGGGTCTATCCCGAAAGTAATTTGAATGTGGAAAGTTTCATTCGATTCCCGTTGAGATAACATTCAAAAATGTTTTCCGCATTTTGCGGGAATAAAAGTGAATCGACTAAGTGGGAAATTGCAAAATGGTCCGTGTAAGAAGGGAAATTGTTTCAGAAATTTTCATTTCCTGTCCCATACTATTTAATAGAAGTAAAACTACAGAAACTTTTCTGTAATGACTTCGGACCTGTCGCTGTTCCCCACTCGACAACTATTCACGAAACTCGTGGGAAGCATTTAAGAGAGTGAAAATTGAAAAATTTTTAATTTCGCCGGACATGATAAGTCCGGGAGAAGGTGGAAATTTCTGTAAAGAGAAGGTGGCACAAACGGCATCAGACCTTAGATAATTAAAGGTCCGTTGAAGAAAATCACTTTGAGAATTCGACAATCAGGAGGTATTCTGGTAATGAACTTTGAAAATTAGGTAGAGTTTTTGAAACAAATAACATTTTCTTATTAAATATTTAGATTTATCGATATTATAAAAAACACATTAAATTTTAATTCTTGTTGTGGTTGTGGTATGAGCCGATTTTACCTCTACTTTGGAATATCGGAAAAAAATTAAATGAGAATGTCACTATCGTTTGTACCAAAAAAAAAAATAGTTTAAACGAAATTCGAAAAGATAACGTGGTTCTGAATTTTCCCTCAAGAACACACAAATTACATATGTGAATGCGATTTCTGCCAGGGCAGTCCCACTTGAGGTCCTGGTTGCAATGAAGATCTCAAGTGTCCCTTGACATTAATTCACTAGTCCTGGACGTGCACAAGGGTCGATCTTTTGATTCGTTGCAAAGGGGCGGGCAGGTCTAATTGCAAATTGCCATTGAGTACGTAAACATTGCACTAATTTGCTTAGGGTAATCAATAACGTTCGTATAATATGAGGTACGTGCCAGTTATCAGCAAAACAGAGTAATAAACGTTACCCTGGCACGCATATTTCACCATGAACAGAGGAGTCCCATTGTCTTCCTGTGTTACATGCGCTTATCTGGCCCAGGTCTGTTTATGTATGGGGTCCGATATATGCGGCGGATATTTGCTCACCTGGGAGCGCTTTTGATGGCCTAATTCCGATTTTCCCCATGTCGGACCATCAGGATTAAATAGATTGTGAAATTTGTCCTTGTCAACTAAATTACGCACCTAAAAAAAAAAAACTTTCCCTCTAAAACTACGTCATCGGGTGGTGCCCGGGAAATGGTTCAGGGAAACTGTGTAGACCAGTCGAATTCTTTTCCTACTAATCGTCGGGTTAAATGGGCTGAGTCGGTTCAGACACAATGTAGAAAATTCTGGAAATTGAATTATGATCTGGGGGAAATTCTGGGGCGAAACGTATTTTATGGGACGTTTGGGGTGACTTTGCTTTTTATTGGTTTACAACATCAAACGATTTGCCATTAGTGTTGACCGAAGTCGGTTTTCTTGATTCTGTACAAGGTCTGCTTGATTTAGGTAGAACTAAACTAAACATACAACTATTGCTTATAGTTGTAGATATTTAATCTCCTCTTTTTTATCGTTTCGAAATATCAACGTGGTCCACACCACTTTATCTTAACAATTTTGTAGTTCTTGTACGTTTAGGGTTCTGTAAGTTGAAATTTTTATGTACATATTTATTTGACCTATGCTATTATAAAAAATATTTTATTAGGATGATCAGAAATAAGACTGTTATGAAAAAATAGTCTTGTTAGATTTTTTCAAGACTGTTGCGTGTATGTGAATGTCTAATAGAAAATGCACTGAATTTGTCTTGGGGCGTCATTGAATAATGTTCTTATGTGGTAATCATGCTAAGAACTTCAATTATAGTCCCTTCCATAGAGACCGAAAGTTATAATGAACTACTACTTTTGAGTTTTGCCATTTACTGTCATTGAAGATCTTTGTTGTCGGTATTCCGAAAAGTGGATCAAAATAATTAATTCACCTGCCTGTAGGGAAAATGTTGTAATTTGAATTGCAATCCCAAGTCTAGTACCGTGGTATGCAGTTCATTAGGATGAAATTAACTTTGGCACAAATAGCGAACAAATACGCTGGCACCTTCACAACCATTGGCAGCCAGTTGCAAATGAAGTCATTAAAATTCTGTTTATCTCAGGATCCCGGGAGAGACTACGACGTCACCATACCACTAAATTGGAGAATTCCCAAATTTAGTGGCTTATAGCAGCGAGACGATTTGAAATGAAATTTCAGCACAAACAAAACTTTCCTCCGGCTCACGGTTATAGCAGTAGACTAAACCATGAACGGTGGCGGTTCGGAAATCCTAAATTATGCGTTTCTATCATCCTCAGCCCTAAATTTGATTTGGGCGAGGCTTTTCTGAGGCGTACATGTGCCTATAAAGGGCGCATTACGTCTGGGGAGCATCGTACATGCCCTAAAGAAAATCTTTTAGGATGAAGTCGGCTGCAGTCAGCATTGACTCACATCTTGCAATTGGTGCGAAAGACATTTCCAAAACTTTTGCTTTAATTGGTTTAGTTGAGGCTGCTCTCGAATTGGGTCCAACTCGATTTTAGATTCTGAACTAGTTCTTTAACAGGGCTTTAGATGAATGCATCCAATTCACTCCTTTTAAATCAATTGGTTCTGTTTGCTACACTCCGTAGATGCTTTTCGGATTTGAAAATAGCTGAAGAACTTGACTAATCCTTGAGTATAACCGATTGATTTTGGCAGAATCAATTTTGGTAAGAGCCGGAAGTAATTTATTTAAGTTTTACTCGGTTTACTTTATAAATTTGAACGTATTGATGTGATGTTGTTTATGATTTCTAATAATCATAAAACAATGTTAAGGTATAATTGTTTGAAACCATTTAAAAAAAAATTATAAAACTCGATTATATTTCGAGGATCTTAAGAGGGGAAAAAATCATCAATGATCAGAAAGACAGTACAATTGCGGGAATTCGCAATCTAAATATTCTGTAGAATTTAGTGGTCGACGCTGTTATTGCTAATCTACGTATCGATTTTTATAAAAAGAGTATTCGTGGTTAATTTTGTTTTGTTTCTTCTTGAATAGTTCATCATACATCCTTGTCTTTTGCAAGGGTTAAGAGCCACTGGGTTGTATCTAGCTAACACTATTTCTGGGTATGTAACGATCACAGCAAAATATCGATTCACTGCATTTAGTAAATATACTTGCAAATGGTTAATTAGTAACATGCAAATTTCCCGCTCAAAATCTCCAACATTATATGCATCCCGAACACTTGATGGCGGGACCGCCAGAATCAAGTGCTGGAAACCGGGAAGATTAATTTATTCAGCTCGAAAGGCATCACTGCACACACCCTCGAGTTTTATTGATTATATTTGCTACGGCTATGAAATGCGCCGAGGTGCCGGTAAATTTCCATCTACATATCATCTCCATATCCCGATTCTCGGCATCCCTAACTTAGTGGTGCTCGCATGTCGGCTAGGAGCACTATAGTGTAAACAATTTGCCTGGATTTACATAAACGGGAATTTAAATTGCTTCCTCAACTGCATCCTTATCAGGAAAATGATCGGCGAGTGCATCTTTTCATTATTTGAATTTCTATACACATTCTATTAACAAGGATGAATCGGCTCCCACTACGATTCTAGTGAAACCTGAGAGACCGTTTGCATTACGCTTTATGTGGAAAGGATTCACTCCCGATTCCCGAACAGTCAGACTGGGAAAAACTTTTATCCTTTGGCTCTTACTCTGCTCCCCCATCGAAATTGAATTTTTCGGCAAGATATCGGCGATTGTGCCGGCACTCGTCGATAGCGTTCTCGAAATCGAAAAAAAAAACGTCTCCATAGTCGAGTTTCGTTGTATTTCGACTTTTATTGCTTTTCCCGGCGGGTGTTCCAAAACTTCTTCCTTCTGGAGGACCCAATTTTTTTTTGGCTCATCCATCTCGGGCCGAGTTCTTTTTAATTTCCTTCAATAAAAGAGGACGTACTTGGTCTTTACTTTTTTTTTCTAGTAGATATGAGGTATATATGTATATATTTTTTTTTTAATTCAAAAACTCGTTTTGTTTGAACGGTCATTCGATAAAAATCCGTGACATCTACTGAAAGAGCTTTCGAAATTAGTTTTCAAATAGCCTCCAACGACCGAAATGTGTTTAATTCATTTCCCTAAATAGCTCTATTGGTGGCTGCAATTAAGATTTTATTGCTCAAGGCTCTTTGATGAGCACATTTTCTGTCGTTCTAATTCCTAAATGATTTTAATTTTTGCTATGAGTAAAACTGCTAAAAGCTGATAAGAAATTTTTATGTGATCAAATATAACACTAAATTCGAAAAAGAAAAATTAATTCCACATTACTCTTAGTTAATTGAATGCTAATAAATCGGTACAAAATTAAAAATCTAGTTATTAATTATCATTTTTATATTATTTCATTTCATTTCATTATTATATATATACATTGAAATCAAACGGAATTTTATCGATTCTATCCTTTATCTGATCTGAATTGATTCAATTAAAATTCTCTTGGTTCTGGTACAAATGTGGAATTGATTAAATAGTTTCGAGCTAATCATTTTACTGCCGCGTCAATTTTTGAAACAATTTCTTCTCCAAAAATTGTTTTTAGTTATTGTTAAATATTCAGAATAGTTCACTAGAAAACGTAAAAATACCCACAACTTTTTATACGCACCCAAATTGGAATAATTTTTACAAATTGGTTGACTAAAAGGGAAAAGCAACTTTCTGTACAAACTCATTTTAAAGTTGATTACTGTGATACATTACGATTTATATTTCTAGTGATGTTCCCTATTAATTAATACATATATAAGTTGCTTAAAGGTAAAACGACCTACAAAAAGGGTTGAATCTGCTAGTCTATGTAACTAATTTAACCAATGAACATTCCCAGTAGTAATGGTAAGGTTCAGTTCATTTTAAAATATTACGTGATTTGCTTCAACCGCCCCCGAATTCTGTCGAGTACTGATCAACCCTTATAACATATAGTTGGGGGGTGTAGTGGGGGGTAAAAGTATTTCAATGGATTTAACCCGTATTAATCACACCTAGAAAACCCTTCGACTAATTTTCCCCCGGTAAAGCCGCAAAAATACACAAATGTTAATTTAAAGGTCCTCATGCGTAAAATAAATAACCCCTTTGCCAATTGGAGGCTCGGTTTTGCCACTTCCATCATCCGGTTTCGAGCAGAGAACACTTTACTTAATGATAGAACACCTGGGTGCTGACGTTGGCTTAGTTGAAAATTGTGGGTAATTAATACAGGTGAATGTTTCGCCCGCTCTCGCCCGGCTTTGCACGTGAGTAGACACGTGTGCTACTACTTACACGATGGTCCCCATGCTACCTGCACACTAGGCACCGGGCGTTATATGAAAATTTGAAGTTCCCCAGGAATATCTTATTTTGATTATGGGGTCACGGCGGCTGGCGTAGGCGGAGCAGAGCAGTGCCCGGGGTGGTTCCAGTTGCTCGGGCCGCGTCGGATCCTAATTGAAGTTTACTGGAGAATTCAAAACCACCACGTACTTGGAGGTAATTAGTTTCCAAGGCGTGAATAAAGTGTGAAATCCTGTAATGAGGGTGAATAAATATTTGGCCCCTCTCCCCATTTCGCTGTATCGCCGCCCCTGCAATCCACATATTAAATAAATATAAAGCCAGCTCAGTCCGGGTGAATGCTGTAAGCCACCCGCTTCTTCTCGCTGGGAATAAATCCAAGCAAAATTGAATTTATGTCCTTCCCGACGAGATGTTTTCTAATCTCATTTGCAGGGCGTTTAGTGTGAAATTAAATTAACTCGAAGGCTGGGCGCCTTTTGCAGCACCTTTCTATGGGTTGCTGGGCCTTGCGAAAGACGAATAGGTGCCTTACATGCGTTCATATGTGGAAAACGACCTTGTTTATCTGTAATTTTCTTTTAGCTTGAAAACCCCCAAACCAACAAAAAATCCCTAACACCCCCGGGGGAACTATGTCACATGTCTGCGAGGTTATCAATTCGTTCGATTTACTTAATGTTTTCTACAAAACTAGAATTGTTTTCTTTAGCATTCGATAAGACAAAAACTGATGGCGCTCTCGAACCGGGGCCAAGTTGTTAGCCTATAGTTCGAGCAAGCTCTATGGGGCCCTACATATGTTCTAGCAGGCAATAAAAGTGAAGAGGAACAAATAGGATAAGAAGAATGTGACTTTCCAGAACACACACGTATTAGTTCCGTGCGTCCTGCCATAAACCTTTTTTCATCATCCCGACTTCCACCCTCATCCGATTCTGACTACCCTTCAGCCTCCAATGGCATCTGTAGTTTCACTTTTCCCTTTTGCTTGGTAAAGCCTCGTTTCATGATACAACTGGGTGGCATCCCTGCTGAATCAAATAATACAATTTTATCAGTCCGATAAGGCGGAGAAAGGAAACGGTTGAGAGGGAGACTCTCGCCCACGTACATGTATTTGGTCCTCTGTAAGAAGGTCAAATCGGCAGGAAAACTTTTCGTCGAAATATTTTCACAGATTTCCCGGCGTATACCAGTCTAATCCAAACAAGCAAAACATAAGGGGCAAAACAGAAAGATAAAAAACAAAAAGAATCCCTTCCCAGTGCTCTTTATCTTTTGTGTGTCCTCTCATTCCGCTAAGATGAAGGGTTAAAGTTAATCAATAGAGGTCAAAGATCTGCTCAATTTTTAACGAATACCTGTGCTACTATAGGCCCTATAGTTGCATAAGACATGCCAAGATAATATCAGGCATATTCTTGAGGAGGTACTTCAATTTTCTGAAATCTCATAGTGAATAGATGGACGCACTTAAGTATCTTTCATTCTTTTGAATATTGAGGATATCTTATCTAAAGGTTATTTTTCAGAAAAGAATTATTCTCTGGAACTCTATAGGTACTTGTTTTTTATTGTTTGTAAAAGATTTAGAATTGTAACATATTTTCAATCGTTTCTTATAATTTATTGTATTAAATTATATAAAGAATAAAATATAATTAAGGTAAAATAAGATATTGTTTTGATTTATCTTAGGTGGGATATACCACTTTTAATTTTTACACTTAAAACATTACAAACCGTTGAAGTTAATCAATTCATTTTGTACTTATTTACACCACTTTGTCTTAAATTTTGAAGGCAGAGTTAGTATTAATTAAAACATTTCACTGAAATAGATTTAGAAGTTTTGGACACTACCTAATAATTAATAATAAAACATATTTATTTATTTAGTATAATAAATTTCGCCACAAATCAGTCTATCGCAGCTTCAGTATCTTTGATTAAATCAATTTAAAATAGGTGGTTTTTAGCATTTCTGAAAATAGCTAGATCATGTGAATCGGAATCGAAATCTGCAAGCAAAACGTTTATTCTAAATCAATTCGAAAATAGGTGAAATTTGATTTCAGCTGCTAGCCTGTGTATAAATAGCCGCCATCCTTTGTGCCGGTCCTCTAGTTTAAAACTATTACGCAATCAATGAAATCTTTCTGTTTGAAGAGACTCCCAAGAGTACTGGGGCATTAGCACTAAATCGGTACCAGCCAGTTAGGCTAACTGGCGCTAACATAAGCGAAATATTCAAAGCATTGCCCACGGCCTACAGTATGCAAACAGTGGGCATGGTAATAACAATGAATAAATTACGGCAGGTAAATAAACCACTGGCCCCCCAAATCAAACAGGAAATTGCCATTTACATTTTAGATTTGTGAAAATTGAATACGATCTGATCTAGGGCTCCCGTGCAACTCCCAGCCAGGTGCCTCTAATTTCAGTACTCTAAGCGCTGGTGAAAGGAAACACCTTCGCGCAACAACGTTCGCCAAAGTGCACGAACGAACTTTGTTTTAATTTTAGCTGCTTCTGCGGCGCACCCTAGGAACACCCTGATAACATCAACAGAGGGGTACAAAGTTCCTAGGATTTGTAGCCATATGCCTAAGTAGAGTTCGTAGAGCCACTTTAAGTTAGTATGTAGCGTAGCATTATGGGAGATATGTGTGGGATTTTGAATTTTTTAACTTGTCTGCAAGGTGGCATCTTTCAGGAAGTTTATTGCAGTAGAAACAAACTCCTTGAGACATCTTGCGAGGAGAAGAAAAAGATATCTATTGCACCTACGACAATAAAATGTGAAACTTTTACCAAAAATGGTAGATCTCTGGTTTGTAACTCCTAAACTAAAACCACACATGTTCAAGCATCAGCCAGGTGAACAGATTAAAATTTTGTTTTGAAATTCTGGACAGCCTCACAAGTAGTTTGGTTTTTGGGTGTAATCCTGCGAAGAGAGTTAAGTTTTTCAAGAGAACAAATACTCGAAACGAGTCGACTAAATTGTCTATGAAACTTGCACGTTTTGTTTTGGTGCTCCATGGGGATTCTGGCAGGCTAGTGAGGAGTTTTAAAGCCCTAACTAAGGGAGGCCCACTCCGGAAGGATATGGCCGTAGAGTCCCAGCGAATCGGTTGTTTATGATTTTATGAGTGGTACAATAAAGGATGCTGTAAATGACCGCAAATGCTATCTACATACACCCACCTGTTGGTAATGTGTGCACTGAACAAATTCGGGGAAAGTTATTTGCTCTTAAGTGGGTAATTGTTTTGCACCACACCCGGGACCCATTAGATCCTGCAGGGTGTGTTAAATGACCGAAATAGTCCCCACCGAATCCGAATAGTTTCTACACTATCGCCATCTCATGTTTACTACTATAAAACCAGTGGTTTGGGTTGCGGGGGATGAGACTATGTATTCACGAAAGATTTTATTGGAGGCAAGTTTTAAGTACATTCCAAGATAAAACAAGCCGCAGGTAATCACGAGGGGGAGTACTTTAATGGCCGAGAACGTAATTACTTTCGCTTAAATTGCAATAAACGTAAAATTTTATCTTCAGTGGGCTATAATTGTCCCATTACAATGCAAATTCGGTGCCTTCTGCTAAAATAACCGGCGGCTAATGTTTATTCATGAGAAGAGTCCGTCCACCTTTGCCGGGACGTCTTATCCCTGGCACTAGGAACACCTGGGCATACCTTTGCTACCGTCCCCGATAATCCTTTCCAATTATGCCATATTCTGTGCTCCAGTTCGCTTCTTTGTTTCAAAATTTTTATTTCTGTACGCAATAGCACTTAAATCATTATGGTCCCTTTTGTGTGAGTTACAGCCTCCGACAAGATCCTCTTTTGGTACGATATTTTCGGCAAGAAAGAGAAATTGCCCTTTTTATGATCGCGTAAGTGGTCGAAAGAGCAATTTACAAATTTTAAGATTGGTTATTATACCGGATTAAGCCGGTTCAGCAATTTATTTTCAGCTTATTTCCGGTTTTTAACAATACTTGTCCAGGTGTATTTCAGAATTATGGTTTTCTATATGGTAGTAGAAATTTTTCAAAAATATTAAACATCTGGCTCAAAACCTATAGAGTTCAAAACTCGTTTAGAAATCTCGAAACACAGAGAGGATAGAAATGGTCGAGGTCGAAATTCAAATATAGGAAATTGTATGTTGAGAAAACTAAAGCCGCCTTAGTGACATCCCATGAGGCAAACGTGTTTTAATTAGTAACCCAGTCAGAAACTTTAATTAGTCCCATATTCCCAAAAATCTCGTGTTAGGTTAAATGTTGGAAAAAAGTGCATGCAACACGTGTACGAAAACAAGAAATCCCAAAATATCCCTGAAAACGTTTAATATTCGGTTTGCAAAGCAAACCCAAAAGAGTTGGGGAAGGGCTTTTGTGGGTTAGTTCGATCCCAGAAAATTCCCGTGCCCGAAAAGTTTCCTGTTGGAATTCGAAAAATCACAAAGTAGAAACTACGTGAAATAGTTTGACTCATGCGAAGGGATTCATTTACTTTCGGTTGAGGCTCGATTCGCTCTCGATGGTGATGTAATTACAAAAGTTTTATTAGAGAGCCGTAAATGACATGTAATTGGACCTGGATTACATGTTCCTAAAGGAGAAGGGATGATTTAGGAAGATATTTGGGGGACACCAGTTTAGGTGATGATACTTTTAGGGTTTCTTATCTGAAGGGCTCATTCCTATAAAGTATAATTAACTCTATGATACTCATATGAGTGTCTTCAACTGTGACAATCGTCACGTTGGATTACATAAAATGCAAATTAGAAATTTTTGAATAGTAGAATTATAAATATAACGATTACAAAATCAAGGAATTTGATGTAGTAAACATTCTAAGATTAACCTTTTGTAACTATAATTAATAATAAATATTTCTAAATACCTCTACATATATAAACACTAGCTAATTAATAACTTTAATCATCATTTTTGTCAAAAAGGAAAAGAAAGCAAGAAAAGTATTTCTTCAATTTGATTTAATAAAAATGTTCTCTGGTCACAATTCGAAAAGACATTCAGCTGAATAATTTTAAAGAAGCCATAGAAATGTTACCCCATCTTGTAAAGAATTGAGCAATTTCCATGATAACCACAACATTTGAGAATGCGAGATAAAACGGGTTTCAGATACAAAAACGAAATCTTATCAATTTCTTAGAAAACCCCCTGGATTGGCTGGAGCATTTTCCAACCGCGGCAAAAAAAAAAGGTCCTGGGGAGGTTTGATGTCATTGAAATTTCTTGAATCCCACTATGAACAAAACGTGAGAGTTTTTTTGGGTGGCATCGGTATGCCGAGCACGTATGAACCCTTTGCCTATCTTATATCATTATTTCCGAAGGACCTTCGAGTAGGTGCCGGTACAGACCTCCTCCCATCCTCTACATTTAATTTCTCGTTGGCAATCATTCGACGTATATCGCCCCAAAATCTCTCGCCCAACAAAAGACTATTCGTCTTGAAGAAGTTTTCGAGCTTCTTCTGTATGGGGATATGGCCTATTTGGGCATTGGACCCGAAATACGAGTAGTTAGTTAACGAAGCAATTTTCATAGTCCGAATTTGCAATGGGGACCACCGTAATGAGGTGTCTTACACAATTCCCCCAGCGTAGAGGGTTTATGTGATATAAGTGCGGGGGTTGCGCAACGAGGGCAGGGAAATCTCGTTTAATATTTTAGAATTCCGCTCCGGACGCTGGTTGTTGGCAGTAGCTGACGATGACCGTGTCGGGCCTGGGTTTTATGGTCCCCCGTCAAAAATGGTCACGCACTCAGAGGCGTCCAACTGAGTGCTTTAATTATTGTCCTCGGCCATAACTCACAAACTTATCGTGGTGCCGGGGACCTTGAAACCCACGGCAGTGGTATATACAAGGAACACTTTACGCATCTCAAGAAGGCCCCTTATCACTTGTAAGGATAAAGTGCTCGTGAAAGAGCACAGCCAGGCCCAAGGCAGCCTTAAAATTACTTTAAATCCATCGTTAGAGACCGTCCCGGGGGTGCGGGAGGCTCAAGCGAGGCTTTGTCGCTCCTTCGTTTACTTTATGAATAATTTAGGGGGCTCTTTTAGTGTATAAGTAAGACGATTCGTATGGTTCGTCCGTGGGGATCACTTGCCCCCTAAAAGAGCCCTATTAGCTTCCGGTATAGTTATTTTTACCTCGAAGGGCACACTTAAGATTGCACGGGATATGCAGATTAACCTGATAAACCGCACAATTTGTCGTGTATTGAGTTGGCCTACGATCCCCATCCTCGGGATGAACAAATTTTTGGCCTGTTGCTTGAATTTTTCATCAGTTTTATGCTGCGTCATAGCCGCGAGACGAGACCTTATAGTGTGCGGTGATGCTGTTTTCCCAGAAGCACTTAAGTAATTTCCTTTCCCATCTTGGCATTTCTTTTATAATTTTTGCCTTATTTTTTTTTATATTCGGGAAACGTGTTAATGGATTCCTAGAAGGATTTTAGGGCAATATTCATAAAATTTTAATGGGACCAACGCGTTTTTGGAAAGGGTTCTCCAAGAAATATAGGTAAGACCGTTCTTCTGCTGATGTAATTGGCTACTTGTGGTCTATCTAAACTAACAAAATAAACATTCTACTGGAGCAGATGCTGTAAAAGTCACTGAAATTTATCTTTAAGTTTCAGCGATATTTTCGGTTTTTTATCTACTATAAAAATAATGGTAGCAGCAGGACACTGAAGATAGTCTCGACGGGTTAGAAAAAAACATCGTTTGAGTACATGAAAGTTTCAGAGTTGAAAGCATAACTCACTTGGGAGTAAAACATTACACTGCATTATGCACATATGTAGATATATACATATGATATGCTTGAATTCTGCTGTTCTTCAAAGGATCTAATTCACTCCAGGAGGTGGGCTATTTTGGAAGGTTTCACTGCTGTCTTACCTTGAATACCTATTTTAAGATTATTCAGAGCAACATATGCTAACGAATGCTTTCATTTGCTACTTTTGCTCTACCCTTGTTTAAATTTTCCAAAGTTGAACTCATTTGTAATGATCAATAATGTAAATTGTTTCTGAATTTGAAAAGAGGGAGCTACTTTTTGCTTTCCTGCATGTACAAATTGTAAATTACGAAATCTATATTTTATAGGAGTTCCAATGACTCAGGAATTTCTCAATATGCTTGCTAGAATTATTGTGAAATAAGAAATCTGTAAACTTGAAGTATGTAGCCATATATGTAAAATAAGTAACATATATGTTGTTATTGAATAGATATAACAAATTCAGTTTAGTTACCTTCAAAAAAGGTGTCCAAGTATACACAAAATTGATAAAGTACATTAGGAGTTTTCGTAACTACATATGTAATTTTCTATACATACCCTTTTTGGACGTTTATACCATTTAAATTTAAAAATATAGAGAATTCCCGGCTTAAGAAATTGTTAAATCTACGTGTTTCCTTAATTTTAACTTATACTGCTCAGTTAATTGGTTGGAAGTTGGATTTTCGAAAAAGGAAAACTGAACCACAAAATCCGGGGCTCTACTTACTCACCTGAATGGAGACATTATCCGCCTTCCTCCGATGACTTTGCCGTGTACCTGAACAAGCCGATAAAACTTGATGGAGCTGAATTAACAAGAGCCAGCGGTCCTCGTCAGGTGAATTGGGGCGCAAGCATACACGGAGCATTCACAAGCATCGAGCAGATGTTAAAGAAAATCCATAAATGTTCGCTTAAATCCTTTTTGATCAATCCCTAATGCAAATCGAATGGGAGACGATGTTGCGGTGGTTGGTGCCGCAGAACAATCCTCAAGTCCCAATCGAAACAAGGAAACGAAAATCCTCAGTTCAGTTCGTAAGGCTCTGTAAAATTGTTATGCAAATTCGACACCCATACACCCCCTTCACCCTGAAAATGGAAGCGTTGTCTGATTCTATACACCACATTAAGATGCTTCATCGCCTTCTCTACTTCACTTCCGCTGCGGAACACCTGCCGAGTTTCCGGGTCCATTGAGTGGGGAGGCGGCTGAGGCGAACACCTCAAAAGTTGGAAGGAGCTCCTCTGGTAGAGATAGGTGCAAAATTTTGATCCCAGCAACTGCCGGATTCCACATCAAAGCACTTTCGAGTAGCAGTTACCTCTCGAAATTGCGATGGCTTTTGTGTGTTATGGGACCGATGGGGGACGACTATAATAATTGGAATTCATGGGAATACGATGGAAGAAGTTTTCAATGAGGAAAACGGAAATTATTTCCAATTTCACTGCAGCTCTGTTCGAAGAAAGGGTAAACTCCCTGTTAGAGTTCTCCTCTTTTCATAGGGCATTATAATGAACGAAATTCATTCTGGTCTACTTGTATTTTTTAAGATATTCTAATTAATTATTATAAATTTGTATCAGAGTTTTAAAATACAGCATTACTTTGTAATGCATTTATTTACCACATTGTAATTATTATTACAAGTGCCACAATAATTAAAACAATAGGCTATAATGGTACTGGTACTTCACCATTACCTATTTGTATTGTGGGTAACTCCAAATATTGCAAGTAATAGGAACTAGTGACAAGTAATGCAAAGTAATTCTTGAATGGTGCTTGATAATGATTAACTACCAGTAAATTTAAATTTTTTTAATTAACATTACTAATAATGGAACTAGAACTTATTTACGCTTTTTACGAATTTATTAATTCCAATTCTTTACTAAATTTTCTTATTTTCATAAATTCTTTGCATAATTCTTAGTTCTAAAAATGAAAAACACACAGCAGGTTATAAAGCCAAATTTATTATTATATGGTTTAAATTTTTATCTAGGATTTTGTAAGATTAAAAGTAAAGTTGAGGAATGACGATATATCTTTTTAAAATCTTCTAATAATATTCGTGCAAAGTGTTGCTTTCAGTTAATTGAATTTTTGGACCTTATGATTTTGATTGATGAATTTATAAAAAAGTGCCTCAAGTCGAGCTCAGGCACTTTTTAACTGAACTAAGGAGTAAAAATTCTAAAGAAATATATTTTGTATTTTATTACTATGAACTAAATATATCTCTTCTATCGCCAAATTCTGTACTTTCTGTTTGAGCAAGTCTTAGAGGAAGGGTAAGTGTTACGAGATAGGAAAAAGGAATTTGGTCGAAATAAGGTTTAGTTGTACCAGAAAGTTAAGGTTCATGGATAGATGCACATGTTTTCTTGAGTTAAATCAAAAACGAGTATTCTACACCCTCATATCTGATTTAAGGTATTTCTAAGTATTCCTAGGAAAGCTCTTTAATTTCCAACCCTCGATATTCTACCTCTGGTGTTCTTGTAGCGATGCAAGCGAATTACGTGCTGAAATTCTCCAAAAAGGAGAAGTAAGCAGCTACCAGAAGAACATCTTAAATCCCTTCGAAACCGATACGACACGCTGTCCTAATGTGACAGATGAATTACATCCATTAGTGCACCGAAATCCTGGCATGCAGAGAAGGATGCAGAAATCGATTCGGTTCCTTGTCTTCATGTATTCGAATCACATACCACTAGACCTCCACAGGGTGGGGCTGAGAAACACCTGTCAGTGTCGGGAATTGGGAAAAAATCGTGACCGACACTGGGCTAACCATTCAGAGCACGTCGTATACCAAAATAACAAATTAAACTAACCCACCCCCACATGCGGGAGAGAGGGGCGAAACAAGGTGATCAACTGTATGCGGTCGTCGTTGACTTTCTCATTTGCTATACCCCCCTCCCCATCCTGTCCAAGAGATCGTACAACTCATCGTATGGTTTTTCTGTCGTTTCATTAAGAAGTGCGGACTCGTCATGCGATACCTTTGAGTGTCATTATACCGGGTGGTGTCCTTCTCGTAATTGGAGAGATAAAAACTTTAGCGACGTCATTCTGTGTTGTCTGCGAAGCACTTGACTGGCACTCATTTGTGCCCCAAAAGGATAGGGTTCCTCCCTGACGATGACATAGGACAGTGCTTGAATTTTTGGTGTGCAACTTGGTTTTTATTTTCGAAACATAGTTGTCGTCAGCGTAAAAATTAACGAACGGTTACACGATATCTCTCCGGTTTAACTGGGAAGATGTTAGGGAAAAACAGTGGAAAAGATAAAAAATACTTGTGCAATTTGTTCAATGTTCCATTGTTCTTTTGAACAGATGCTTCCCGAGAAGTATGCGGCGAGAGAGAAATGAGAATGTTTCTGCTGGGATTATTCTTGCACTCGTAAGAGATTGATTTGACCCTTCGAATTTCCATGATACTTGCATTAGTTCTGGGTAGATACGTATTCAATGACACAACTCTGACGTATAGTAAAGTATACAAATTTAAAACAATGAATTTAATAAAGAAGGTGGGTAGAGTAAAAGCTAAACTTACATTTGTCGTAAGTAACCATAGTAAGCATAACCAAATTTCTTTTGATGTACTATGTAACTATAAACGTTTTTCGAACATCGTACATTTAACGAAAAACACTATCAAAAATATTTTCAGTTTTACTAAATTATAGTTATATACATATAATAGGGGTATTGATAAAAGCTATAATATCAGCTTTTTACATTCAGTTAACGAAACAAATCGTAACTTTTGTCATTTTAAAGAGTATACTTTTAATTTTGAGTTTCTTTTTACTGAAGTGATCGTTATTTAAATAAAAGTGGTTAATTTAAATTAATTACCCAACCATAGAATAAAAAATAATTATGTTTTAATTTTAATTTACAAAAGCTGTCGTTTTTAAATTAAAAGAACAGAATAGAAGAAGAAATGATTAAAGGAACAAGATAAAAAAATTTAAATTTTCTGCAGTTTTCAGTAAACAAAATGCAAATTGCAGTTCCTCCTCAAAATTGGCTTTAGCAAACATTTCTTGTTGAATTAATAAAACTTGGAACTATTAATTAGACCGCTAAAATTTTCAATTGTTCGCAAGTGCCCTTGAGGGTGACTTTGAGCGCGGGCTTAATTAAATTAATATAATCCATGTAAATGTCCTTGCAGATAGAGCTATTGTCCTTGCTCACAATTAGCTAAAGGTCTTTTCCCCTGGAAAGCAGCTCTACTGCATACGAAGTTCCAAAAACGCTTGTCAGCTGCAATAAATTCCTTCGGGAATCGTGGAGCACAAATTGCACCCATTTGTGCTTATCAGATTTTGTGTTTATAATACCCCGGGAATTGTTCGAGTGCACCTCCTCCATTTTCACAGCCACCACGGTACGGGAAGTTCTCTATTTCGTCCTGCATGTAAACATTTCCGCTCCATAACTCACGGAAAGAGGGAAAAACAGGGAATCTCACACTGGCCATTAAACATTACTTCGGTTTGCCAATTTAGCATAAAAATAATTTCATGGAAGTCTGAGATTCCCCGGTTGGGGGAGGCTGGAGATTTGGACACCGCATGTGGAACATGAAGGACCCAAAAGCCCAAAAGTCCAGCGCTCACAGTCATGAGAAATATCAAGACATTTGCAAAAGCTCCTAACTCATTAAATCTCCACCGTCAGCCCCTGGGACTATGTTCCCTTAACGTGCAATTGGATCCCCTCCCGTTCAACTATTCCGATCCCCGGGATTTCGAGTCCTGCAAGTGGTCAGTTTACATACGTATCGAGGTCTGTAGTCATGTAAAGGCTCTAATTTTTCCTGCCCATTACAGACATCGGACAAACGAACAAATGGCAAATAATATTCCATCGCACTCGTTGGTTCAGAGATTTGCGAACCATACGAGCGCATATATATCAGTGGTTATATGGGCCCCCGAAATTTCCACTCATCCCCAGCCCTATGTTCCGGTAAAAGGGACACTGTCGTACGTGCCTCCATAAATATCATTCTCGTCCTTCTACGGCGAAAAACAAGCAAAAGGTTGGCTGCTTCGGACTTGTTCCGCAATAGAACATATGTCACATATGTTTCTAAATGGTTAATTAGTGCCATCATAGCTGCACTTTGTGGCCATTACATTTTCTTCGCTTCGATGGCATCATACTATCCCCACACTACAACATTTACCTCTGATTTCGAAGCCAACATACGTAATTTATGCTGAATTTGCATCATACGGGTACAGAGTCTTGGGGCAAAAATTTAGACACATGTTTTACAAAAGAGTAAACAGCTAAAAAATTGTATATGGGATAATATAAAGGAAATACGCGGTGTATATATGCTCTAATAATTTCTATTTAAAGAATTTTTTAGTTGTAAATTCAAACTACAATTTGAATTTCGGAGATGCTTACCTTAATTTTGTAGATCCCAGAACAATTCCAAGAATTGGTGAATTTCATGGAAAAATTATGTTAAAAGAATTCTTCCTGCATACCTGGTTAAATCATACTTAAAAAGGTTACAAGGTATAAAGACAATATTCTGAATAGTCTGAATAGTCGGAATATCAAAACTCGAGGTAAAGCTACCTTGTACGAGTTTTTGCTTTAGTGTAAAATTAAGAAATTAAGAATTTTCGTCAATTGAAGTTACATTTTTGAAAATGTTAATATGGTCTCCGTTTTAACTTTAATTTTATAAAGCATATTGGCTTTATTAATTTCAGGAAAACATTGTCTTATTTGTTTGTAAGTTTTATCATTAGAAATAGAGAAAACTCGTATGGGATTATGGAAATAAAGTACATATTAATTTTCAAATTAATCGCTTATAGTTGAGGCGTAATATAGAGAACATAAAAATCATCTGGAGATTTGATGAGCAGGGGATTTTTCCTTCATCTTTAAAATACACATTTATGTATAATCAAAGGAATAATCCGGCTCATTGAACGAGAGTGAAAAACCCCCTTTTTCTTTAATTTCGGAATAAAATATCTCATTCAGTAGAGCTCTTTATACTCCTTGAGAAAGTGATTTTTGCTAGGAAACTTTCCAATTTGCGAAAGGACGTCCTCCTAAACTCGTTAATAACTTGCACCACTCGTTAGCATCGCGATATTATCCCTAATTGTTCAACGATTTTGATGCAAAGTGGCTGCGTAGTATATGAGCAAGATTCCCACTTAACGTCTCGGACACGGTCGCTTCGCGTCGTTCTTCCTCGCTAAGACGAAAATCCAATGGGGGAAAATAACACTAATTGACAAGGGAATTAGAGGACATTTCAGCAAACGCAAAGGATTTTCGTTGGGCACCACAATCTACTCCGGGCTCCCGAAGGCAGTGCGGCTATCTGATTCACTCATCTCAGCAATTACCGCATCCAGAGGGAGGGTGCCCGCAGTAAAAACAAAACTCATCTCTAATGATTGGCTCAGAAGCGTGAGTAGTCATCATTTACTTAAGCTCCTGGGAGATTTTTCTCTGTCGCTTTCGGTCCTTAATGTTTGGACCAATAGAACTAAAGAAGTTTCCCTAGGACCCTCTATAGTACCACTCCTTCTCCACATTTTTGGTACTTTTTCTAAGCTAAATGCAATTACTCAGCGCTTTCTTTAAGTTAAATGAATAGATGGGAATTTTCTTGGAATTTTTTTCCTCATTCTCGGGAGCTTTTTACACCTAATTATGTGCAAAAGACTATGGTTTTCGCTGGGTATTCCTGTACAATGGCTCTGGTGTTTGTTCTCAGTTTTTACACTCCTTGACCCTGGAAAATTCATTAGGAAAGTGGTTTCTCCCGGTCTTTCGACTCTTACCCCTCTGGGTGGCAGAGTCATTTGCCTGGTTTCGCATCCATTTACGTTCACATATTTTTTTTTTTTTTTTAAACAATAATCTTAATTATACAAAAGTGTTAATTTGTGAAATTGTGCACACTAAGCGATGAGCTGATCTAATTAAAAATAATCGTTAGGGCGATGGTATTGACAATGAAAATGGGCAAAAATACAAATATTTTGCATTTCGATTTAATTAATTTTAAAATTTTTTTAGAAGATGAAAAACAAAAACAGGACAACAATCAATCAGAAAAATTAAATATAAAAGCGAATAGAAAGCTTAAAACTCTCATTTTAGAATTTTATACCTTAATAATAAGACAATAATGCGTTTAAATCATGATACATACTTATTTTATTGTTTCTATTGTATTTTATTAAAATATAGAAGAATTTTCTTATTCAACAATTTCGAAAACCTTTTAGAATCAAATTTGAGTGTCGTCTAGGAAAAGTGTTAAAGTACATTGCCTGAGGAAACCAATTTACAAATTGATCGGGTATGTGACATTTGCAAATTGGTGAAAATTGAGTTAGTCGATTTTCTTATATCTAGACATAGAATCTCGTATAGTAAAAGAGTAAAATGAGATTAAAAATTGGAAATGTTTCTTTTGAAAATGTATTTTTTTTTTTTTAAATAAATCCTCTTTGCTTGAGATAAAATTGTATAATTCGACCCTAAGGACTTATTTGTCGTTAACTATCACGTCGTTGTAGTTTTAAATACCTCGTCAAATATCAGGTCGGTAGGCGGCTAACCACGCCCAAACATAGTGCCCACATATTGCCTGTTTTGTTTTGTCAAGAAGGAGTCCTGGCTGATTGCAACGGAGCTCTGGTTCCAGTGCTATGTGGGCTTCGTTTTTTTTTCGTGTTTTCCCTCCTGTAATCCAGCCAACATTGTAAAACCACCCACAGAAAGTCCTGGCGGGGCAAACCCTGTGGCTGGAGCAGCCGGGTAGATTCCTCCGGAGCGGTAGTGCGTCCCTGAGAGGAATGTTGAATATAATCACGTACACGTTTTAAGCACTTAGGTCTGTCTGTTAGAGGTAAACATGGAAACATTTTCAACTGCGGAGAACACCGCACGGTTAGTAGAGACACACAGCCACACCATACGGGGGGGGGGGGGGGGGGGGGGGGGGTGGCGCTAAATTTGCAACGGTGGCAGAGAAGTATCCTGTGGGGCCCCCGTATCCCTGGCAATCGTCAAGTCATATCAACAGTATTCCCTGGTATGAATGTAAAATATTAGAGCTGGCATTTTCGATACGCTCACGCAATTTTTTATTGCCGCCATGAATAGCACCAGTAGGGAATAAATTTTGCCCTATTCTGTAGAGGGGAAAGAGAGGCTCCTTAGCTTTTATCCCCATAGTTCTACCAGCCCAGGAATTCATTGGGTTTGAAGCAAGCTTGTGGAGCTGGGCACGTGCATGTGCAAAATAAATAACCACAGCAGATTCCTAGTTCTGCTGGAAGGCAACGTGCCATATCTTGTAAGGTGAGCATCATCCCTTCTACAATCGACGATTAGAGGTACCTTGGGGGTGCTATGAAAATAACCAGGACGTACTTACTTTGTATGTCTTTCTATTAATTTTTAATGATACGACCTAATAAAAGCCGAGTTAAATAGCTCGATTTTAAGTAGAAGAGTACCTTACAAAGTTTGGATATAGCTCAGTAATGTTCACCTTTTTTTATTGGTTACTGAAACTTTCAATAACAATAACCGCAATTTTCAATAAAAGTGAGTAACGTAAAAGTTAACGTACCAATAACTATCTTTGCTATATTAATATTATTAAATTACATTCTCATTTAAGCGCTTTTTATATTTATATATTTTTGTTACTTTACCGATTCTTCGCACCTTTTCAATAGTATAGGGTGATTTTGGAAGTATTTATTATTTCTACAATTAGGCTATTGAATGGTTTAAAAAAGTAAACGAATGACGACACTTCTTTTCAGAATAAAAAATGCTTGAAAACGCATTGGGTAGCGGCAAGGATCAGTAGCTCAGTTGGTTAGAGAAGAAAATGCCAATTCGAAGGGCACAATTTCGAACTCTATACCCCCGTCAATTCATTGCCTTTTTCGAGTAATTCCCACATACGTATAATTAAATGCTTACTATAATTTACAATATCAACATTACGTTATATTTGTATAAAAGGCTTTTCTTAAATTTCAAAGTAGTCTATCATGCCTGGAGTGAAATTTTAGCCATGATACCTTTTATTAGGACTTATAAATAATTTTTGTTTATTTTTAAAATAAGAAACACATTTCGTTACTTTAATTAGAAGCGAGTTGTTATAATATAACAGAATAAGTATTAAAAATGTATACCTTTTAGGATTTAAATTCAATCTAATTCAATCTAGATCTAGTTGTATCCCAATTTACCTAATTGTTTAAATTAAAATCTCCTGTATTTAGTTATATATGCCAGTGCTATAGAAACGTATTTGGTATATTTACTTTTATCGATTTTAATAATAATACACAAAATTACTAATAAAACGACATAATGTTGTAAAATTTTATCTGATGGTAAAGATATTATTTTATGTGTCTAGAAGCGTCTTTCGTAAACTTTTTGAGGAAATTATCCAGAACATTAGAACAACGTGCCTCTACCCTTGCCCGTTGTCTTGTATTTTGTTTAAAAACTCACCAAGTTGTTTCTGAAATTGTGCTTGAATGTTTAGCACCTAAGCCACAACTCTCGAAGGAAATCAATTAAACGAATTAATTTAATCAACGCTATTCAAGTGTGCTCCAGTTAGGCATCTTAAGCGTTAGCGGCATCAACCTTACAGGTATTTTGGCAAAGTAGGAAGGTGGGCATACAATATTTTCACAAGAAAATTACCCGATCTTCTTCGGGACATTAAATCCAAAGAAATACAGTGAACGTCTCGTGGAGGAAGAATTGGCATGAGGAGTCGCCGATATGGTCGCTCCTGCCTCTGTACTGTGCGCCACCGTGCGAAATTCATTCGCAATTCGTGCTGGAATCGCTTTATGGCCTGTTGAACAAGTTAAACATTAATTTGAATTAATTACGCGCTCATGGGATAACCTTATTTTGCTCAAAAAGTTGCAAGGTTTGGGGGTGGGGGGGACTCCTTTGCCTTCTATTAAAATGGAACGAGCACATTTTGTGCCGTGTCGGTATAGCACTGGTGCGGCACTCCTCGTACTGGATGAGAAGATGCCGCGACGCCGCCGTCACATCCCAGATACTTTTCCCCAAAAAAGTTTATTCATCCCTGGGGCCCTAACCTGTTTTCGCCTGAATCGGTTTCGGGAGTCGTGTGCTCATATTTTATTGAGTCGGAACGCTATCACGAGCCCGAGGAGTGGCGCCGTTAAGTTTTAATCAGACAATTTTAGAAACAAATTTACCCTCACAATTACGACGGGGTGTTTCGCGGAAAATGGGATGCATTAAATTGGTCTCCTCACTTTTCGTAATGCCTTGCCGAATAATTTCGTTAATGTTGGCCCAATTAAGCAGGCGCGGCGGCGATCGTGCTCTACAACTTCGTCCTGATGTCCAAATATTTCCCTTTATTCAGGACGATAGTCGTTTTGCTCAGCCCCTTTCCCTCTCATGGCACGAATACGATTACCATTCGTAATCCTTTAATTTTTGGATAGTACTCCAACTTATGTTAAAATATTACTTACTAACTACATACTTTTAAATGCAATTCATAATTATCACCCTATATTTTATTAGTAACAAAGCACTTGCCAAAATTTCCAAACAGATAGAAACATAATTCCTGATTGGTTTTGTTGGTTTTCCTAATTTTGATAGTACAAACTTTTCACTATCAGGTTTATAGATTATTTTTACTTTTAAGAAGTCAAAGGCTATATAATAATAAGTGATATATGCTGGAAGATTGTTGAAGATTGGAAGTTGTTTTTTATATTCGAAAAGGTGTATTATTTTAAAATAAAAAAAACGTTTAATTTCATTGATTCATAAAACACGATTTATTGGAATTATTCTATTGGGGTCCCTTTGAACCCTCGATACCAACAATGCAATTTAAAATATCGATACCAGCTAAGGGTTAATTCAAAATTAGTGTAGCTTCATCCATTTGATGATTTTGATCCAAATTCAATGATAACTTTCGAATGAGATTTGAAATTAATTTATCATCCTCTCTATGGATGTAAAAATAGAGACGTCCGTTCGTTTTCATTTGTGTGAAAGATTGTCCTGATGAAATGCATGTTGCTCGTTTGGGTGATTGCCCTTATGTTTTCCAGTGAAAGGCGTAACTCAATTTTGCTGAGCATAACCCTTACAATTAAAATTGAGCAATACCAAAATTAGGAAACAAATTACTACCCCCTACAGTCCTTTTTCCAGGAACGAACAGCTGCTCGGAGTGGAAATCCTTAACTTTTCGAAGCGTGTGCGAGGCAATAAGGGCGTAAATCAGCTTTTCTGCAATAAATCGCTTCAGCGGCTGCTTATTTTCCCGGATATTCGAAAGCTCCTCAATTAAAATCCACCTCTCTGCGTCTTCCGGGGCATTTTTAATCACGAGAAGTACCAGACCGAGTACCGGGTACCGTCCGGGCAGTGCTCGCGCTCATATTGTTAATTAAGTTGCAGCCGTAATATTTTATGGGGCTCAATCCCTGGCGCTCACAACTCCGCCAGGCAAGGGCCAAAATCCTCTTACGCTCCCGGAAAATTTCCTGCCACATGTGGAGGGAGTACAGCAGGAGCAGTTCAGGGTTCGAGGGACTATTTACGAACTATACAGCCGTGTACCCCCCGCAAAGGGCGGTGATAGTGGCCCATAACAAGATGGGAGCAACCATTGCCCGGACGGCGGCCCAGTTAAATTAAAACGCCATTTAACAGGACCTCAACTACATTCCTTTTTAATGAAAAATTCATGGAAGAAACCCCGCACCTCTTTAGCATAATGTCTTTGGCGGAATGAATCGGAGAAGGCACGTCATGTGGCTTGATGCCCATCGCCACGACGACTACATAGAAAGGTTTTTGCTTCCTCCTTTGGTAAAATTCATTTTCGCCATCCAGATGTTGCGAAAAGGAGCACACCCGGAGGAGGAAATGTTCGCTAACTGGGTTATAATTTCCTGTGAAAATTATTTCCCATTTTAAAGGCGTAACTCACTTCGCTGGGGTTAAAGGTGGCACCGTGACCGGGGATCGTCATTATCCACGTTTCTGCACTAAAGTTTCCGGTCGACGGATAACTGCCGCACATTTTTATATTTTTCCTCAATTGCTCTGAGGAGCCACTCTCTTGTTTTTATTCAAATTATTCAAATTTACAAAAGGACATTTAGACGCTGCGAGCTGACTTATAGGGTCGACGTGACGAGAAAAATGCGTTCTGTAAAAACAATTCGGATTCTGAGAGACCGCGCCTCATCTTAACCGCACAACACCGTCGCATTAAAATTTGATTTGTTTTATATTTCAAACCCATTCCCTTTAATTTTCTTGGATTCAACATTTTCATCTTTCTAAATATACACGAAAGTTCCAATTAATTTAATTCGCTTATAGTTTGTGTTCGTTTTTAGTTTTTAAATTATCTTTTTCATTACAAAGTATAAAAATTACTACTTGAACGATTTTTTAATCTAAACTAATTTATAGTTTTAATCTTGTTCTACCTTTCAATTCAATCTCACAGAAATTTAAAAGAAATTTTAACTTCTAGTTTAAAATAAAGGAATAAATCGAAAACATCGTTTTTCTTCAGAATCGCTAAAAAATTCAAAACGAATTTACCAAATGATGAAAACTGCTCCGATAGTCGGCGAACGATTTCCTGTTGAGGAAAAAAAAAAATATCACTCACAATTTTCCTATTCTATCCCATAATATTTCCGCACTTACCCCCGTATCTCAGATCCAAATCAACTTCTTGTTGCCAATAAAAATTTACCTTCTTCGGAAATCCTGAAATCCCCCTGAAACGGAGAGCGAACGAACCCCCGGGCAAAAAAAAAAAAAAGCGTATCTTCTGCTGGCTTGCGTCAGCACCTAAGGAAGCTCTTTGATTTAATGCGGCGATAAAGTCCTGAAGGATGCCCCTCTCCGGAGCCCCAGTGCCGAGCTGTTAATTATAAATAATCGCACGGGGCCCATCAAAAATTTATCAACGAATTCCAATCATTCACTGTTTATGATTATGCGGGGGAATGCTCACAACGAGCGAGTCCTGCGGGATAAAAAGATGGGCCGAGAAAGATACCAAGCTTCGAGGTGCCGGGTCGGGTTTTCAAATCATGAAAAAAAAAAAAAAATAAATAAATATCGGTACTGTTCAATATTTCAGCTAAATCAATAGCTTGAAGCGGTTCGCCCCCGAATTTCAGCCAGTGGAGCATCCGAACGCTCTATCCTTCCCCTCAGTCACCGCTCTACTTCGACCATAGGGGCGTAGATAAAATGAAACAGTTTTTCAAATGCGTTTTATTTATATCTATATTTTTTTCTTATGCGTGTTTGTCACGCTTGGTTCAATCTGCGTCTATTTATTAATCTAAAGGAAAATTACTAGCACAAATAGCATACACAAATAGCAATCAAACCGTACAAAATAGAGTAATTCTTGGGGCTCGCTGGGAAAATTATTATGCAAATGATTTCCCATAATTTCCATAAAAACGTCCCCGATGCTGCGAGCTCCCGTCCGAATGGGGACAATTCGATCAGACACGCTTAACTCATGTTTGAATGCTATCGCTAGATTCAAGCTGCTTGTCGAGTTATTTTTTTTTTATCCGAACGGCGTCCGGGGTTCCGCTCATTTTCTGTTGAGCCCCAAAAGCCCATCATCAACATCCTCCACACCAACCCCTCCAAATAAAATCCATTCATGCACCCAAATGCCGCGGGTGGGAAAATTTAAAGTGAAATTTTCTAACTTTTCACCGAGTTGACGTCGGCAATTGGCAAAGGGGGATAAAATGGGAACTAGTCTTCTAGGCCGTCAACGGACAGGCACACTTCCTCCCTTTTACTTTTCACGGGAATAATGCCCAGATGAATGAGAACAAACGGATGGGACCAGAGAAGAAAAAGGTTTAATGTCTTGTCTTCCCTTTCGAAGAATTATGCTGGGATAGAAAAAAAAAATATATATATATAGTATTTCTTCGAAAACTCTCATTCCTCCCTAAGCGGAGCCCTACTGAGCTTTGAATGCCTTTAGACAGGTTTCAAGGTCGTCCGAGTTTCTTCGAAATCGCGACCCGACTTTTCGGAAATGTGTTAACTTTGAACGATCAAAAATCCCCCAGATATCCGGAGGATGTGGGAAGAATCCTTAAACGCAGCTTAAATTGACTAATAATGGATTGTCACGCTCTGCCTGGCGACAGACATTCGAATGAACTTTTTGAGACATGGGTATAAAGGCGCAGGTTCCATACCCTCCCATTGGATTCAGTGTCCTTAAGGAATTGAGTTCGAAATTGCTCCGAATAATGGAGTTATCAGAGGTACAATTGGATGTCAATCGTAGTTATCATCGGGAGCGAATTAAAGTATTCCGGCATTGAGCCCACATAGTGCTCTGTTCGCGTGCTTCATCGCAGTCCCACCGGAATTTGGTGTTCCAGGTGAAATTGATGGCAATTTCAGTGAAATTCCAACAGGTCCTTTAGTACTTAATGGGCTGTTTCTCATGCAATTCAACCGGAAATGCTTTACTATGCGTAAGCTCGAGTACGCACTTTTTCATAATTTAACACATAATTTTATGTTGGCATTAGAAACCTCATTCATTCATAAATCCAAATAGATCTGAGGCTTTATTAGACAAGAAAAGAAGCAATTTTCTAGCTAAGGCACATTTTCAAATAAGGGTCGGTTAAGTTTTATTTCTAAAGAAAATTTGAAGTCGTCTATAAAGTTTGGAGTTTTCAGTTTTCACCTTCAGTAGTGAACTTTTGAATTCAGTTTAAATATGTTTGACCTTAATCAATCTAGAGAATGTTCCTTTTTAGGGCAATTTAGAAACCCTTATAAGTTATAATTTTGTAGTGTCTAGCAGTCTGTTACAAATACTACTGATTCTTAAAGTTTATATATAATTTTGAAGAAATTTTCTTTGGAGTATCACGTGTTTCTCATTTTTGCAGTTCTAAATTTATGATATTGTAAAATAAACATAATTTGGGGTATTAAAATTCATGAAGAACATCGGGTGAGATTGGTATTTAGTCGTACTTTTCAAATAGCCACAATATTTGATATATTTTATTATGTTATTTATTACCATCATTTTAAAGAGGCACCTTTTTAATGGAGCGTCCTCGTCAACTTCATTATAGTGCCATATTTTTAAGAAACTAACGTCTTTGAGCAAAAGTCTCTGAAACATAACCACACAACACAAACAACTTTTGAAGGCATTTCAGGTGGAATCTTAAAAATGTCTAAGTGATTTAGGTGAATAGTTTCAGACTTAATTATGTTTTAGTTCCTTTCGGGATGGGTTAATTTTGGACGAACAATTCGGAGATTTCCTCTTTCTTTTCTTGGAATTATTTCTTGTTCATGTTTCCTTCCTAGCTCTGGATGCTATCGACGATACTCCTTGGGGTTTGCTATTGCTGACTTCCCCCCTGGTAAATTTAAACAGATGTTCTATAACTGGATGACTTAAGCAGTATTCGTTGGCTACACCTACAAACCTAAATGATAGTCGAACTTGGAATGATGGAATAAAATAAGAATTTCTCGAATGTTATCGCTTTTCATTGAGCCCGTAAGCATCTCGTTGAACAGTAATAGAATATGCAAAGTTTGGTATCAGTTTCTGAGTTGTTGCTTTCGAGAAACGTTTTTTACGAATACCGAGACTAGAAATTTAAAGTCCACATTCATTTTGGGATTGGATTTCTTGGAAATGTCTGATTAAACATATTTGCGTTTAGATCAATTTTATTTACGTATAAATCAATATCTATCTGTCTATAGTAAATTTATTTGCTCATGGGGTTATCTTTATTAAAATTTTCTTAAGAAGTAATACATATTAAAATGAATTAAACAATGCTATTTTGGCAAAATATTCATCCTTATCCTCTGAGCATTTTTCGGTATTATCTTTAGATGCATTCTTTACCTTTTGTAAAAACTCTGTTATTTTAGATTGCTTGCTTGTAGTTAAAAGATGTTTATAAATTTTCTTAACCCCTTGAACTAAAATGACTAGTTAAACTCGTCATTAATTTTCTGTAGCTAACAATAACGAGCTGCACTCCCTAGGAATTACTGATTGACTATTGAAACTTTTTAGCAGTATATGTAAATCATAGCGAGTCTATTGTTTTGGTATATTTGTTTCCATGTTTCTAGTAGAAATTTGATTGTAATTTGTATAAATTAGTGCTATGCAGCAGTACTGCCGAAAATAAATTGTAGTTCAAAGGTTTAAGTGATGCTAAGCACTTATGAAGTTCCCTTTTAAATTTTGTGTTTTTTTCATTTGAAGGATCTTCATTTAGGCTAAGCCTATATCTTTTTAACTTCTTTGTCTTCACCTATGCTATCATCCTCTGAATTATCATGGATTTCAGATATCATTTCTACTAAACCGTGTTCGAGTCAATTTGTGATATATAAATATCGCGTTTTACTGGGATGTTCCCAATTCTCGAAACGTGTTATAGTGACTCCGTGTTATACAGGACTGTTTAATTACAATCTACTGAAATTACTAAAAAAATTTTTATTATAAATGTGTCTAGAGATTTCTGTAAATTTTATAAAAAATGGAGTTTCCTAACTTTGTTTCTCTATCCCTCATATATCGTCTTTTAATAACAGCTTTGATGTAGGTGTTGATGATCCTCATTACTATTAAAAAACGTAACACCCGGATCGAATGAAAGCGTCTTGAAAGGTCCTTAGCACTAGCACGTGGGCCAGACTCTAACGAGGGGACATTACTCTTTCAAGAAACCTGTGAATCCAGATCACTTACTATAAATTGCCAGAGAGCTCTTTCGACTTCGAGTACTGAAAGTGCCGCCCATATGTTAGCTATTTTGTTTTGTAACAGACCAGGTCCAGAGTGCCAACCAAGGCGGAGGCAGTCTTCGTTTATGTTTTATTTAAGATGGCAATAAAATCTGAGTCCGTTAGTAATAATCTTAAGAGACCGCTTGAATGCCAAACCTTAATAAATATTTAAGGCGACTCGTAAAACTGAAGATGGTTGCGCTGCGCTGTTTGGGTCGCGATGGTCTCCACGTATTTCAATTTCCTGTGAAACTGACGTTATTTTTTTTTTCATGGAGCAGGGAAAGAAGATCTTGAGGAGCATGTCTCCGGGGGTGTGGGGAATTAAATAATGTCGCTCGCCAGTCGGATTAGATTTTCCATTTTCTCTAAGTGAATAAGCCCTAAGCTGTTCTTAGCGCTGAATAAGTAAACAAACACTGGCCTATACCACCAACTTTTGGGAATTTTCTCTCTAATTTTTGTTTTACGTCGGTTTACCAAAAACGTTTTCGAAATTTTTGGCAAAGCAATCTGTAGTAAAAGTGCTTAGGAAAATAATTTCTAGAAATACTTAAGCCAATTACGTGGGATGGGGTTCATAGGGAATGCCGGGGGAGTCTTTGGAGCGGCATCATAAATAGACGTTGATTAAATATGCAAATGAAACGAACCATAGCTCAGGCTTCGTATTAAAAATGGACGTCACATTCCTGGGATGTCCCAGAGCAGCTGATAACTCTAACGATGTCATACTAGCCCGGAGGGGCCGGGAAGCAGAATGTCGTGCAGCAAATTAATTTTGTCAAATATGTACATCCTGCAGATGGATGACTTAATGACTGGATATCGTTCCGCCAATAAACAGTCGGGACACTCGGGCTCCTCTGGCGGGAAGGTACTCCTGCATACATGCCCAGCGGCCTGGGGAGCTGTCGGGATGGTTAAGTTTTCATTAGGGGGGGGCCGTACGATATTCCTTGCAATAATCAGAGACCGGGCCAAATCTATTTAGACATCGGGCTTTATCCCGCCGACTGTGCATGTTTGTGGTGTTGTCGTTTTTATTCATCCGGATAGAAATACGAACTGCCCCCAGGGGGGAGGTGGAAAGAGTTCTATATACTCCGGAAGAAAACGAGAGGGGCTCCGGGTGCGCTATCCCAGCCACACTCTCCGGGAAAATGAATAATTCAAGCTGAGAAAGTAGTCAACTCCGAGCGGAACTTAATGGCCCTGTTCAATTGAATACATTAGGAGTCGGTTAACAAACAGTCGCTCCCTTTTATATGAGTTGTTATACTGGCGCTTTGCCCCCTTTCCAGATTCGTCTTATGGAGGCTGTTGCGACGCGGTCCTCAAAGATTTCTGTCTGAGCCCCAATAGTTGCTGTCGGCTCGCATTCTAACATTTTTACGACTACTAAGGATCTTTGAAATTTTAGTCGCAATCGCAGTCGCACCTCAAACTCCAAACTACAGAAGTTTATTCTGTGATCAATTATTCTGCCCCGCCCGACAGGAATTGCTGGAATGTGCGAATGCACTGATCCTTGTAATCGATTCCCCCGCACCCCGAAATACCCCCTTAACATTCTTTGTACAGGAATTGAACAGAACCATGAACTCGTGAGGAATGACGTGCCATGCCTGCAATTCTTTCGATTGCACGGATGAAAAAATAAAGTTTTCGATCAATGGCAGGGTGCGACGAAATATAGTAGAAAAAATGTGGGGGAAATTGGGGAATAGTGAAAGCGAACGATATTCCGGCGGAATTTTACTATTCATATGATGGCACTGTCACAAAATGCGTTCCATTGCGAGAACATAACCTACAGCAGGAGATTTGATGCTGTAACATTCCTGATGGACCTGATTTCAGAGATTTTTGCTATGCGAACTCAAATCTGAGGTTTTTAGTTTTACCTGGATATGTACGAACTATTTTTCTAAGCTGCGAAATAAAGTGCAATTTATTGCATTTTTTTTTTGCATTCTTTTAAAGAGTAATGACCAATCTGATTATCGATTTTCTTTACAAATAGTATAGAATTTATGTTAAAGAGATTAAAAAACACCTATATACCAATTTCTAATGATTCTTTATTTTACATTTTAAAGGTAACCTTTCTTTATTTCTTAAAAAGAGTGATCTTAATAAAATCGTTAAGGACTAGACATTTTTGTTTTATGTTCGTAACTAAATCGGGCATATAAATAAGTTACTTACTAAGAAACTTTTCTAATAAATTTTAACTGTACGGACTCTAGTTTATTATATTCCTCTAAAACAGAACTTAGAGAATTCTAGGAGGTAGTACAACTTTTTCGATGGTTGTTTAATTCTTTTCGTATTTGTAGTTTATCGTTGTTTATCTTGTAAAGATGAAACCTATGATACCTTTAAAATTACGGATGTTGTTATTGCACTTTGCAAATTTAAATTTAAAGTTTTCTTCATTAATCTTTTAAATTCCCAATCCTTGCTACAGATGAGCTGTTGAGGTTATCCAAAAATTTTAAATGGCTTTATTTGAGTGCATACCTTAAGCTGGACATTAAATTTTCCAACATCATTAATCTAAAAGTTACTCAAATATCAGTTATATCACATAATGTATTTCTAGCTAAATTTATTCAATTTCTAGCGAAACAACCAGAATTTAACATCAATTGCACTCTCAATTTTTTGTTTATCAAGCATATGCTTTTCTACCTTCCTAGTTATACCTATTTCCTAGAAAACCACTATGCTGGAAATATTTACAGTTATATTCCAGGTATTCGTTTTTGACTAGATTTTGAACCAACTATGGTTGAGATTGATTTTATTCTAGTGAAAACAAATTTAGAGTGTAAAATTCGTTTCTTAGTGAATAGCTATGTCACACTATCAATTAACTGCCTTCTCTTAGATATAGTGATAGTGTTAGTATCTTAATTTTATCTTATTTACCCATGTAGATCAACTGTCGACAATCAGAGCCTATAATACCTAAATTTGCGACATTCATCGCATTGTACAGTATCCAAAAGTAATAACTCTTTGGCGGCTTAACTATATCCGAAATCTACCAACCCTCGAGCGTGGTTCGAGAACAACACCGGTTTACTGCAGTGACATTTTGTATTAGGTGCTCCAGCACCTAAATAGGATTCCATCGTGGTGTAACGTTGCTACCGCGCGCTATCTGGCCCGCAGCATCACCAACAGCGCGCAATTTCGCATTTGATATGACTCTAGAACACATCATCGCGTGACAAGAGCATCTGCAATGTTAAGCAATCATTCGGATTTCATAAATCAATGCAAACGGGGTGCGGGAAAAAGGGTTGGCTGGGGTCGAGACGGCCGTCTATAGGCGCAATTCGGAGGACGTGCCACCACCCTGTTTATTTTTATGCTCGACAAGAAGGGATTGATGCATGAACGCGAATACATCATCCTAGTCGAATGGCGTTGGAGATTATTTAGATTTTCGCATGAGATAGGGGTGCAGTGATTGGGACTGGATAATGCGGACGGGTCATCAATCAATGCAAAAGGCGGAATCCGTATTGATCCCGGGGCCTTCTTGTATATTTCCGGGGAGCAGTCTGCCTGGGCAAGGATGAATAAAAGATTTTCATTTTGCCGAAGAAAAGAGGGCAAAGGAGAGTAGGAAAATCCCATGCGGATATTTCAGTTCATTTTCCCAAGGAAATAATAGAAAGGTTGGAAAGGGGAGTACTCTCCAGAAAATGGGAGCACTCCGGGATCAGTATCGTTTTATGAATTTTATGCGCGCCTCAGAGAACAGCCATGAAGGCCATCCTTGTCCTATTCCGTTCAGGCTAAAATGTTTGGAAGGCCCATTCGAACGGACTATCCCAAATTGTGGAACTGCACCTGGGGGAGCTTATTTGATTTCGTAAATGGGTCAGTTCCGACTGTAGAAAATGAACATCTCGTGCTCCACTTTAATCACTCTTACGTCGGACAGTTCAAGGATCGTTTAAGGATCGAATTTTCGGCTTAAGTCTACAGCTTAAAATTTTATATATCCAACTAAAATAAAAGAAAGTAAATACGACATCTATTTAATAGAAATTGATCAGTAAGATTTAGATTTAGAAAATGATCAGTAAGATAATAAGCTTGAAATTTTAATAGAGTGATGATAGATTTGGCCTTAGTATGATGTCTAAAAGTACTATGTACCATACCTTCGTGTAATTACCTACAGCTGAAAAATTACTCTAAGGTAAAATACTCAAAAAATATTTTTATCTCATTTACATCTTTCCGCGAATTGACAATAGTGAAAAATGTGAAAAGTATAAACAAAAATTTCATTGAATATTGTCCAAACAGTGGCAAATAGTAAAATGCAAATTTCGGTGTGAATCTACGACTCGTAAAGAAAGCAACAGTCTCCTGTCCACAGTCCGTCCCATACGAGGAAATAGAGTTTCGTTGAAATTAATGAAACAATAAATCGCCCACCTGCGGGTTCAGACTCGTTCCCGTTGTTGACACTTTCAATATATTTTTTTTTTTATTTTTTTAAATCCCCCTCAACTGTGGTGTTTGCTTTAAAATTCTCGACAGCCTTTTGGTGCTCTAGTGCGCATCAGAAATTAGCTCCTTTGAGCGATTGGTCCGTAAAGCTAGGTTCCCGATTGGACACGGGCGATAATCCTGGATTTATCCACCCAAACCCATCGGCATCCTACCGTACTTAATAGACCGAAGTGCCGGGAACCCTAATTGCCAACATGCTGGTACAAAAACGTTCACCGTGCCCGCACCGGTCCGCCATCAATCATTGCCAAAAGTTAACTCCGGGACAAAAAATATGATTGGAGGTGATGAAGGGACACACACGGGGGCACAAATCCACCTCACCTGAGGGTGACAAAATTAAACTGACACGTGGGGCGACTGCCAAGTGGGTCACCTATGAGCCTCGTTAGTTTGCAGCTCGTCAAGCGCCCATTTCCGGCACTTTAAAACATATTAGGTGGGGTGGATGGTGAGATGGCGATCAGGGGATTAATTAAGAGAAGGATGCTTTACTCCTTCACCTGGAATTTTCCTTGAGGTGCACCATCTCGCCAGTTTTCATGACGACCTGGCTGACTTAAGCAGTTCGTCAAGGATGAACAAGATGCAGTGTTGGCGGTGTCTAAACAGATTTTACCATTTAATCTACATTAAAAAACTGCAGACTCATCCGCCTTATCCGTTCGGCTGACTGGGCGCATCCGTCGTAGAATTTATTTCGTTTTGCATAAAAACCTCGTCCTGGAATTCTATTAAAGTGCTGAGTGCCAGCAACTAAGTGGTATCATTTGTCTTCACTATTTCGAGTGCTGTAATCACTCGTGCTGGGTGCCCGTGCCGAGAGCGACCATCAAGCCGAAGGGCTTCGTCGGGCACTCTTGTGAGCCTCAGCCCTTCAGATTGTCGTCTAATTGTTATAAAGGATATTTGGTCGTTGTTTGCTCCCCTTTTCGGAAACTACAACACAAAATTTCGTTATCGTCGATGCAGTTTAATGAATTTTGAATACCCTCGAGATTCATAGCCTCTTTCTAATTTAATTTAATAAATTTATCGCACAATACTTATATACCGCAAAAATTGCTCTAGTATTATTCAATTAGCTTAGTCAGTTGATTTCACCCCATTAATTAAATACTTTTAAAATGCCTTCAGTTTGCTATATTCTAGAAATTTAGTATAGTATCTTAAACTCCTCCTTTAAGCACCCTATTTATTATACTAAATTGGATAACTTTTAATGAAAGGTTCAACTATTATGCGCCGTTTTAGATTAGAAAATTGAAAAAGAAGTTATCCATCAATATTCTGTTAACGCAAGGTTCTTGCGAAATTTTGTATAGCAGATGTTTGAATAGAAAGTGTTAATTTAGAATTCAGCTTATTACGAAATAAACTAACTTAAGAAAGAAATCGGTATAAAAAAAAAATGTACATTTTACTCTCAAGTATAAAACCTTCTTTAGGTTTTCTACTTCGACTTGTATATTTGTTCTCTTCCTAAAATAAGCAGAGACTTTCTTTCAGTGTTCCCGACCCGTGAACAGAACAAGTATAGAAAACCTTCGGGAATTCGAACAATTCCATCTGAAAGCCCGGAGTGTTCCAACAATAAAAATATTTCATTAGTCGACACTGATAGATTCCCATTGTTGGGTCGAATTATACCACTTCTCCATTGAGATAAATATTGCCCGGGGGAGTTGAACTCTATCGTTTCTGCAGTTAATTGTATCCAAACTTGCCAAGTTCATCCAAGCTCTTCACAGTGAGGCAATATTGTTCCTTGGCACGACGCTAAAGGAGTGTAGCTAAGGGGCAGGACAAGGGGGGTGTATTTCCGGAATTGCCCTGAACAGAAGGAATTCCAGGGCTCTTCCTTTTCTGTGTTAAGCTTTTCAAAGTTCTTATTCAACATGCCATTCATGCTCTGCAGCAGCGATAACCTCTCCTCAATTTACACTATGACGGCACATAGTTTTGTGTGTAGTACGATTCCGTGGCTCAATTCCCCCGAAACATGAAAGCAGCTATGCGGCAACCAAGAGTATGCCGAGTAGTTTATATCAAACGCAAATCCCTCCGCAGGAAAATATTTTCCAATTACAGATGAAAATCCACATATAGTTCGTTCGGGGATGGGCGTAGGATGGTATGGGATGGGTTCCCAAACGTACGTAAGGTGCATACTCGCCATATTTTCCATTAGGAACACGTAAGAAGATCCTTTTTCCTGGTCGTCTTCGAAATTAAGTATTTCATTCAGAGCCATGGGTTTTCTCCTGCTCTCTGGCTGCGCTGAGGCGTATGCGATTTTCCATCTAAGAAGTCATCAAATGCATCCGAGCGAGTTGAGGATTCTGGGTTCTTTCCCCATACCGAAACCTCCATCTCGACATGGACTCTTCTCAGTTAGAGAGCTCTTCTTTTGAGCAAAATGATATAACAAATGCACCAAAGTGCTGGATGATTGCTACCAAAGTAGAAACATTTTTAGCAGATCTTTCAAGTGGCCCTTTGGGCTATTTGCTTCCTAGAATTTTTTCATGAAAATCTTCTGAGGAGTTGTGGCCTCTGTAAGCAATCAGCTCTAGTAAAAATAGTTAAAAGGACATTTCCGCAAAATGCCACTGAATCGTTTTAGTGATGGAAAAGACAAAGCCATGAAACTGTTTTAAAATTACCATTTTAAAGTTACAGCACTTTTAATATTAATTTTAAATAATTTTTGATTTCGTTTAAGAAGAAAAAAAACAAGGTTACACTATAAAACTATAGATATTAATTTCCGTATTGTATTAGATTCAATAAATAAATTAATATAGAGCTATTCGTACTTAGTTCCCAATGTACCATGGGGCAAGGTAACATTTTCGGAAAGAACTTTCGTTATCTTTAAAACATCGGTTAAAGGAAATTTAAATTTCTTTATTTTATCATGGATCAAGTATTGTAAGTTTTCAAGGTAATTTAAAGTTTCCTCTCTATATATTTGATCGGATCTGAAAATTTGATCTTACATACTTAGAATTCGGAAAAAAACTCCAACTATACAAATTTTCAAAATTTTTTGTCTGTTATCTGCGTTTTTGTACTAATAGAAAAATAAAGATTGCTTTGTCCTCAAGCTTCGTTTTTACTATTTTTGGAATATACGCAATCTCAAAAATCGAACCCATTACATAAGAAATAGTACAAAATACATTAATTAAAATAAAATTATTTAATCAATAGCCTGTTTATGAAAACAGATTATTTTCTAGCGTTGTTAAATTAAAAATGTCGATTTGTCATACAATTGACCACCCTATGCAATTAGAGAAAACCCAGAAGTGTGGAAGGCGTTCTCTTAATCTTGTCTTGATTTGCATTTTAATTTAATTGAAATGTGACTCCGTGCAGAAACCACTGCTGCACCGAATTTGCCTAGACCTTAAGCTCAGTTAAGAAGACAGGAGCTGTTTGCGACAATGAATATGATCTGATGACACGAATATGTAATCTATCTGTGGACCCTATCTATGAGCTAACCCCTAACCCACTGAGTCTCTAAATCCCTGGAAAAGCATCCTATCAGTGCATGGGTATATGTTTTGGATATTTTATTATAGTGACTCCTATCTTGGGCATAAATTCCCTGTGGAGCCCATAATTCCATGCAAAACGGGAACCCTTAATATCTGAAAGATCTTTTGGGAACACCTAAATGCAAATTTTGGGAAGTAATCGAAGCAATCTGAGGCCCAATTTGCTCCTTAACAGCAGTTCCCGCCTGCCTCTCATCCACCTCAATTGGTCTCGCACAGTCTTATAATTTCTTCAATGTATGCAAATTGAGTTGACCACTTTTGGTATAAGTGCTTCGGGTTGTCTTGTAGTATCCAGGTCCTGTCCTGGACCCCAACAGAGCGATGCCCTTAGACGGCTTTTCAGCTAATCGAATTCGATAAATTTCAATCGACACAGAGGCGTGGATTAGGCGTGTATGGGGGTGGAGCAACCGTACACAAGGGACCCATGTCCACCTTGACATTTTAAGAAATATTTGGTAGCTTAGGGCTCAAATAAACGAGATAACAGCGAACAATCAAAGCTCCGCTAAATTGATTTGTAATTCGCTTAAATGCGATTTAATTGTATTTGTCGGCCCGATGGGCAATTGTGGTTAATAGCGAATTTGCGTTGGCCATTGTACTCTTGAATGGGCTTCGGTATGTATAGGGTTTAAGTGTTTTAAAATTTGCTTAATCGCTTTAAAATGTTTTTCAATAGCCCATCGATTTGACCACAATTTCCCATGGATGCCACCAAACAAAAATAAATGGGATTTGCCTTAATAGTCGATCGGTTTTGTAGTTTTATGTTTTAACAATGCGATTTTATAATAAAAACTGTGCCACTAACGACAATATTTATATAAGGTTTTGAAAAATTTAAAAAAATAAATGTAAATTTATTGCGAGGAAATTTTTGCACTTAGATATAACTCTTAATTCTTTCGGTTCCTCTAAAAATTGACTAAAGCAGAATGCATAATATTAGAAAATTTAATACTTACCTTAAATTCGTACTATTTGCTTTTACGCAATTTTCAACTTTTCGAACGAGTACGAATTCTTTCGGAATAAAAATGAAAAGGGGGAATCTTCTAAATCGTTTTATTTCTCACTAGCTTCTTGTGTCTTTATAGTGTTAATTTACTTTTGTCCCAATTTTCATCAAAATCAAGGATTATTCTTATTCCAAAGTATAGCAATCTTCTCAGCTTTGCGATATATTTCAGGACATATAATTTGAAGCTTATGTACCATGCGATATACGATAAAAGCGAAATAATTTTTGTAATGAAACGAAAAGCCACCGATTGGACTTTGCAATCTTGTTCATCCTCCAACTCCCGGTAGGATGAGACAAATAAATCGATTTTCTGGCCGATACGAAACGAAGAAGTGTCCTAATTTTATCTGGCCAAGCTGTAAGCTCTTCCACCTCAATAGAATCATCTGCAAAGAGGATTAAACTTGAAATATACACTTTGAGAAGGACAATAATCATTTTCTCCAGATGCCATCGTAATACCACTAATCTTTTGTATAGCAAAGCCCTAATGAATCTGTTGGCCATCCTGTGTAATGGTCAGTACCACAAAATCGATGCCAATCTGAAAAAGTGGCTCCTAGCCTTCTCACGGATTTTTATTATTATTATTCCGTTTTTGTATTAACGTAGGACACCCTCCTGAGCTTCTAAGAAGAAAGCAAAAATTTCGTACTCTGTTAGCTTTAGCAGCACACTAACCGCTAGCCACATTTTCCCGCCAAAGTTTGATAAAATCTCAGTGCACCGTAGAGTGGGCGGCAACCATCGACCCACGGGTATGGAAGAAGTCAATTTATTCGGATAAAAGTTTAAATACACAATTCCCACCGGAGAACACGGAAGAGGATTGGAAATTATGACACCGAGCACGTCTGGACCTAATGTAAGCCATTCGGTGCTGGTACTGCTCTCAGCGCATAGTGCCTGCGGTTGTTACGTGGATGTGAGAAGTTCGGGATCGGGTTCACTATAATTTTCGAAGTTACTACCCATTGGACTCCCAACGGAATCTGAGGGACAACTGGAGATTCCACGGGGCTTTTATAAAACAAAATCAAAGTTGCCGGGGAATAGAAATGAGCAATATACGTCCCGGTAACATAAAAGCGAATGAGTCCTTCTTCACGTCTTTCTTGGAAACTGTTGTAGAAATAGAAGACCATACAGCTCACAGTTGGGCGTAAATATTCCTGGAATGCATCCCGGATGCAAGGTTGAATACGTTTTTGCATGTTGAACACTTGCGCCGAGGGGCAGGGATAGGTCCTTAATAGTGTCATTGTACTAAAATGCGATAGAAAGATATTCTCTGAGGTAGAAACTAGTCATACTGCAAAAGATAATGCCATTGGTCTAAGGAAGATGAGGTTCTTTGCATTACTCCCGAAGGCAAAATCAGAATTCTTTACAATTTTTGCGTGCTAGTGTTCTCAACAAGCATTTCGAATATTTTATTTAGGTATGTTGTTGAGGTTGGAATGGAATATATTTTTCTAGGAATTGTATGAGGGAATAAATAGACGAAAAGAAGCCTTAAATATTTCAGGTTATTTGTGGGTAAGACAACTTTATGATGCAAACATATGTCTTGGAATAGATCGAGTACTGGCTTAAAATGAAGTTCTCAATTTTTATCAGTTGAACAAGTAAACTGTTCTGTTTCAATAAACTTTATTCTGCCTCGACTGAGCAAAATAAGATAAAGCACACAAATCGATTCTTTAATCACTAGGACGTGAGGAGTAAAGTTTAAAATAAAATTAAAATAGCCTTTGCGTTAGTAATACCTTTGAGGTTTAGATGGGTTCAGAATCCGAACGTTTTTAAGCAGACTTAGAGTTTTGTCCACTCAAACTAAAGTGAGTTCAAATGTAGCTCTGTATTTCTTTGTGCGATTTAAAATTTTAAGGAAATGATCAATAAAATTTAATCTGAGTAAGAAACATATTTTATTGTATTTAATATGCTTTAAACACAGGAAAATAATCCCAAAAATTTAGTTTTAGGTATTAAAACTACCATTAGGAAATGTTTTTCTTATTCTTTTGAAGAAAACTAAAAAATGTTTGTTATATTTGGATAGGGAATTCCCAGAAATCAACATTGCGGAACATTCATTCATCACATGTGCTGTGTCAGTTCCTGCAGGTGTTCCAATCCCGCAAGTATGTAGCATAGTCCTCCAGCGGTATATGGGACCGGGGTTAATGAGATTCAAACCTGGCAACTGGCCTAATCAAGCAGCACGTTAGTTTGTTTAAGGCCTCGAAAATTTAAAATTGTTTTGATTATTTTGTGTTTCGGAATTGGGTCTGGAGTTAAGCTATTTGATGGGGGTGCCCGCACTTTGTGTATGTGTGTGCCTATGTGTATATGCTCCATTCGGCCAAAAAGAGACCCCATCCGGGGGTATAATCAAGGATATCTGCAAGCTATTTGTCTTGAGGAAAATTATGCAAATCCGAGAAACTAAACAAATTTGTTGGGCAAACTTTGATAACAAAGCCATCCCACAAGACAGTGCTCGCCATTAAACTTAAGAGCGATACTTGCCCTTTTCGGTAATTAAAGCAGGAATTTCCCTCTTCGAAACTCTATTCCTGGTACTCCCCCCCTCCCATCGCTTTTGTGTACCGACAATGCCGGCCCCTCATGCCTTTCTGACTGTTTATTGCTCCGCAACTATTGCTTATCTAGATTGCATGCTTCATTCGTCGCTCCGGGATAACTTTTAATTTTCCGTATTCTTCCCAACACTCCTTTCCCTGGGTCCAGTTTCCAGTTAAGACCAATTCCCTACCCTTTCTCAGACGCTCCAGATCTGGCGAATTGCTTATATGAAATGTACTCGCTGTAATTGGTGAAACTTTGTCGACGGATGCACTATTTAAATTTACAAGGAAGCCCTGGCACCGGGTGCGGAAAATAGGGTTAAAAGGAGATGGCGGAAGATAGGGATTTTGCGTGGGAGTCAGGAGAATTCCATTATTATATTAAGACTTTTTCCGTTTGCCAACCATATTAGCGTGAAGGAAAACAATAGGTGCCGCCGACATGGTGGCACTATCCCAACCGGGTCAGATCCCAGAATTTCTGAGCTGTGAAAGTTTTCGGCTCAATGCCCAAGGTGAGGATGAACGAACCCGCGCACAAATAAACTTTATGCCTGTTGGCTCTAAACAATTTTTTGGCGATATGATGGCGACAAAGACAACGTTCCACAAGTTCTGAAATGATTGAAGTTTGAGCTCAGTGGTGTTTATATTTTCGACGGAAATCATGATAGACATTTCTTAGAAACTTTTTACCTATAGCTGCATAGGTATAGTTGTTGGAAATTAAAGAAATGGAACTTCCACACGAATATGCGATGTGCAATTGAAAGTCTCTTTGAGATTGGCTGCATCTTTTCAGCGTTATTTTTCACCTAAGCTCTATCCAATTTAGTTTGGTTGAACATAAGAAGGGCAGGTCGGAAATCGTGTGGTTATTTTGAAGACTTCTAGATTTCTATAGTACAAATTCCATTTATTTCCTCTCCATTTCAAAATCCCTTTTCAGGTAAGAATTTATTTTTGCGCCTTGTGAATGCATCCACTGTGTTAAGCAATGGTAGTATGCCCAATACGAGAAGTCAGAATCACAAGAAATTGTTATTAAAACTTCTGTCGATTCACAAACACAATTCTTATCTCAAAGAAAAATAATTTTTCTACTATACACTAACTGTTAATTAAAAGGGACCCTAGGGAACCCTAGGGATCATCAGCGATTCAGCGTGTCCTTCATGTTGGGAAGACGAGGACAGTACGGAGCACTTCCTCTGTAACTGCCCGGCCTTCTTCCGCGCGCACATGACGATGTTTGGTGCTGATGTAATGAGAATGGACGACTTCAATTCTTAATCTCTCTGTGATATTCTTAGTTTCGTCAAGATGACTAAAAAATTCGGATAGGGTAGGGGACGAGTGCAATGGACAGGGGTCTGAGCGTTTGAGGCTGACGCCTCCCCCTTTCTTTCTAATAATGATAATACTAACAGTGATTGATTTAACTGCTCTTAAATTTTATGTTTCAATATCATTTCAATATCTGTTTGGTTTGCTTGGTTTTATTGTAAAAGATGTAAAAACATTTGTTGTAGCAAGAAACAACTATGAACACATATATTTAAATTTTACACTATACAAGATGTTTTACTAAGGTCTGAACAGGGGGTATGCCAATCGATTCTACATGCTCTCCAGATCAACGCTTGTTCGCAGACCTCCCCTAAAATCGGTCCTTTTCCCCTTCAAATCGTAATTGAAAACATGGAAGGGGTGAACCTAGAAAATGCTAAATAAGTCCTTTTACAGACATAAAGCATTTTCTAGGTAAACACCTTCCAAATTTTTAATTGCGATTTTAAGAGTGTAGGATCGATTTTAGGAGAAGGGGGGTGAAAGATAAGGGAGGGGTATTCGAACAAACGTTGATCAGGACACCATGCAAAATCGATTGGCCTACCCCTGTTTAAACCTTAGCAAAACACCCTGCATATAAGTGTAATAGGAAATACAAGATGAAGTGAATACCCCTGAAATGTTTTATAATTTTAATAATGCATTGGTTTCAAACAATTGATTGAAAATGAATTGTGGTAGTAGCTTTTTGTTAATTTATAAATCATAATTATATTTGTAGAAATATATGTCGCCCAAGCTATTGTCGTCAATTGTTTAGTACCACATTCCCTGGGGAAAAGTCAATAAGCCCTAACCATCCTTTAAACCCTTCAGAGTTTAGCGGTTTATGAAAATCCCTGCCGAACAAACAACAACAATCGCTTGAGAGTCACTGCTCGCTTTGTTGCATTAACTTAACAGGGTAATCCAGTAGAAAACGAATAAATTTAAAAATGGAACAGAAATGGCCCATGATTACAAAAGCCCTTTAATTCGCGGAAGCCTTACTCTCCACTGAACAGGCAAAGCATTCGTTTCGGTATTTATTTCACGGGGCATTAACGAAACACCCGCACCGGGCCACCAACCCTACTAATTTCTCCATCCTCTCCATCCTCCGCCAGTCCAACCGATTCCAACTAATCGATTCGAGCAATCCTTTGAATTTCCTCTTTTGAGCCCAAGCGCTGCGACTCAGCGAGCCATCCGCCTGGAACTAAGCCCTCGCAGTCAGCACTTTATATAAATTAGTAAAGCGGGCGGGAATGTCAAGGCTCGCTGCGACAGTCGTTGCATTTCAGGTGAAATACCTGGGACGTCGCGACTTTGACGGTAGGCGAAAGGGGCACAGTAGGGGGAGTTAAGGGTTGGGTGGGTTTAGAGTTTTGTTATCCGACAGGTGAGCAATACAATGGGTGGGATTATGTTTCAGTGGCTGG
This sequence comes from Philonicus albiceps, assembly GCA_963969385.1. Taxonomy (NCBI): domain Eukaryota; kingdom Metazoa; phylum Arthropoda; class Insecta; order Diptera; family Asilidae; genus Philonicus; species Philonicus albiceps. Next base: position 41,803,583 of record OZ017774.1, read on the forward strand.
GTCGCTACTCTGCGGAACACTTTCCGGAATTTACTCCAGAAATGCACCCAATGGAGAGTAGGTGCAGGCTGGTAAACATAAGCCCATCATAGAGGAGGGGGTAGGGATAAAGACCTCTTCAATCACCGCCGAAACGAAACTTTTTAAAAGTGGGTCAAGCATCCCAGCTTGAATAAAAGCCAGTCCAGAACGTGGTGCGATTTGCTTGATCATCGATCCGGGCAGGTGTCACGGTAACCGACCCGAGTTCTGATCCCACACTACGTTATTACAACCAGCTTGTGGAAAATGTCCAAAACTTTTGATCCATCAGCAGTCCCCCAGCCAGCTAGCTGCATTGAAAATTTCTGCAGTGCAGGAGAGTTTCACTGAGTAAATCCTGTCCCTAGTACACTTTTATCCCTCTCCTTGTATTTTTGTTCTGAGCAGACCAAAAACAAAAAAACTTTTCGAAAAGATGACGACAACACTAACGGCCCTTGATTGCCTCAGATTTTTCCTTCATCGAATTTACCACCATATCGTGTCATATCCCTAGTTTTGGATGAAAATCCATTAGGAAACTCTTCCAGGAAAACTACCGAACGGGCACGCAAATCGACGACAGGATGCGTCCTACAGAACTTGGCCCTATGTCTCATGAATATTTGATGCAATTCAAATTTTTCCTAGAAATTTTTGCTGCTCTACGGCAGAAATTTTTCACTATGCATAAATATCGCGCGGTTACAAGAGTTTAGGGAGACATTTTAACATAAATTTTTGCCGTTATGCTACCATAGATTTGATGGAACTTTTTTAATGAATAATTCGCTCGTACTGTTGCCACCGATGCTACCATTTCTGGTTTGGCGGTATATTGAAAACTTTTGGTTAATATCGTTGCTCGGTAAATTCGCAGATAAACTTTTCTTTAATTGACTGTCCTGTTGACATGAGCATTTACAATGCAAAACAGAGTGCGGATATGTAAATCATGGAAATTTGTTCGGTTGTAAATATAATCACCTAAATACTAATTGTTGGATCTGCATTATTACTTGCATTATTATATTTTTAGGGGTCCCTAACTCAAGAATAAAACTCTTACAGTATCACTAACGTATACCATATACGAGTATAATAGAGATAAACAGAGTAATATCTGTCTACGATAGTAATTTTTTTAACCCTAGAAAGATAATCTTGTTCCAGATGACCTTAAAGATAGTCTTACGCCCCAGAGACGGATGCCAACTTTACTAGGGTATATTATAAAATTTAAATACACTTTACTACCTTTTAGGATCTTACAGATTAGTTTAAGTATTATTAAAAGGAAAATATAAACTTATTTTGCTTATTTATTCAAAAAAATATTTAGCCAGCATCTACGTCTCTCGGATGTATGTCGATTATCTTTTTAGGGTTAAAGGAAATTTGGTATATAGATAAAATAGCTTATTGAAGTCCGGCCAAAGATTTTAAGTTTAGTTTTCAGTATTCTTTCGATATCTCTTTAGATTTTTATCAAAAACATATTTCTCTTTCCCACTTTCTTTTAGCAGCTAACTATAAAGGATATGAAGTATTATTTGTGAATATCCTGTCTTTTAGAATAAAACCTCCTGAACTATTGTCACTAATCAATTTGTATGCATTTGAAAGAACAATTTGTTTAAGATCTTTGCTATACGTACCTCGTCATAGGACTAATTATGGTTCTCATGAAGCTGTTTGTAATTGTATAGCTTACTTTAATTGTTTATCTAACTTTGTTGATTTGACTATGTCAAGAAACGAATTTAAATGTTCCTCTTTCGAATAAAATTTGAATATATAGATTTTGTGATTTTTGGTAATATTCTCTATAAAATTTTGCCTACAAAGTCTTAATTCCAAAGGAACAAACAATTTGTAGCCTTTATTCTATGAAATGACTAAGTAATATTCAAGTTAGAGTACATTTGGTGCCCTTTTTTGAAGGGGTGACTTAATTTTATGGAGAAGAATTAAGGAAGCGTTAGAAAAAAGTCTTGATTAGGATGCAAGAAACTGATTTGTCTACTCTTTTCCACTTATTTTCCAAGTAGTCTGCACATTAGTTTTGACTTTAACTGTGGCTTGATTAATAAATGCAACTATATCATTTGATAAAGTGATGAAAAACACTATTTGGAGCATAATAAAAGTAATTTTTTACTGTAAGGAACTTAACCTTTTAACGTTATATTCTAAAAACCTTTCATCCAACTAATTCTCTATGTAATACTCGTATTTCAAAATTTAACTTGTTGAAAAGTGGCTCTTGTTCCCAACCAAAAATTCCTAAGAGTTCATAAAGACCAGGCGTCAGGTTAAATAGTTCCCTAATGAGATCCTTAGCGAAGATTTGCTCCTAATATGCCATGATTCATCCGGGTAACTGTTCATTTACCTCAAAGAAAATACCCAAGGTTTCGTATATTAGCAGTCATTAAATCGCAGTGAGAGGTCTCTCACAATTTTTAACTCTTTTCCCAGCTCGTGCACTTCACAGCCCCATCAACTAGACCCGCGCTCAAAGTAGGCCGATGAAACGTACTAAAATGCTTGCTGTATGACGTCAGCATCCCTTAATGCTATTAACATTCCTCTGCGCCCCTTTCTTTTTTCTTTTTTTTTTTTGCTTCTTAAATTTAAATGCTGCAATTATTCTGTGCGTTGCGCTGTTTCGAGGTGCCTCATTTCAGTGCCTACGCTCTTCATCACCTCCGAATGTGCTTAATTTGCTCCCTATAAATTTTTAAGCGTTACTTTTCGCCACCATTTACTAAGGCCATGCAGCCAAAGAGAGTCTGCCGCACAGGGTGCTTTGAGTGCTACGAGTGCTCTAATGAAATCTGCGACGATAAATTAAAAGTTAGTTCTTATTAAACGCAGAAGGAGCGCGCCTTCGCCGGGCACATGCAATATATCACGCAGGCTTCAATTAGCAATATACAAAGGGGGCTTCCAAGGAGCTCCACTTAATCCAGAGAAGCAACCCCTTTTCCCGTTCCTCCCTTCCTCCTAACACTTTGGGAGTTTAAGGTTCCTTCAGTCGTCCTTGGGGCACATTTGCTGTCTAATCAAAGTTCGGGCGTAAGTCATGATCCCTCCACCTTTTAGGAGCTTCAGATCATTTTCTTGCCACTGATTCTGTGACTATTGCAGCTTAGAAGGGTAAGGATGGGGCCAGAACTGATATATAGGGTAGATTGCCGAAGTGGAGCTGATAAATTGTCGGTGAATTTCGGCAGTTGGTTCTTTCCGCCATGTGTGGATTTATTGCGTACATACGCCAAAATCAGTTGGATGGAAGGAAATACATCGTTTTCATCCATCCACGCTCAATCTTTTTGTGCGGGAAACTTGAAAGTGGCAATATCGAAAGTGTGCGGACGTTTAATGTGCTATTTTTCTGGAGGCGTCCAGAATTGTCCAGATGGTTTTTATGGGTGTAGTGTCTTATTATGCCTGGAAGTGGCTCTATTAAATGCAGGACAATCGGTCATATTTGCTAATAACTTCTGGTTATGACCTTTGCATCAGGACAACCAGGCAATATTTGTTGTGTGGACGGTTAAATTGTTTTGTTGATTGAGGCTTTATGGAAAGTCGTCCAATTTTAGTTATGTAAGTCTTCTTATTAAAGATAAAATTCTTAAATTTGAAATAGAGTAGATAAGGAGGTGAATTTTAGTATAATTTACTTAAGGGGTCATACGCAGTCAGGAGGCCGAAAAATAGCAACTTTTCCAGAACTTTCCCTGAATAGACATTTCAATTTATTAATGTAAAAATTTATATACATATTGTGGTAAATTTTAACTTTATGATAATATGGACCATTTATTTTGAAAGTGGTGTAAGTCTAAAATGGCATTAGGTTAATTCTACTTTAAAAAAATATGGATATGACGTCTTTATAACATTTTCGACCTACACCACTTTCAAAATAAACGTTCCATATTATCATTTTTGGTACATTTAGCTACATACAATTATTTTTGATTTTTGATTTAAAACAAATAGACTCATTTCATTTTATGAGTCCATAGAAAAGCACCTACATAGGCATAATTCAATTATAATGAAAAGCTGATAACCAAAAAGCGAAGGTTATTCTGGGAGAAATTGGATGGGATATTGGAAGAATAAATAAAATTACTGAGAAAAAAGTATTTTCTAAGCAATCTTACTTAATGTGAAATATCATTTTGTGTTACACAATCAAAAAAAGTGAGCGGTAACAGAAAATTAACTCCTACATAGCTATGCTTTGATTTTTGGAATCATTTCGCCAAAGTTATTGTTAACAAATCTATCAGAAAGGGGCTTTTTGGGAATTTATGAAATGAAATATGAAAGCGACAGGTAGGAGTAATTGGAGTTATGTGCCTTATGAGCCATAAAATTGTTATGGAAAGTGAAAACTGACTCAAAATTAGTAAGAACTATTTCCTAGGGAGTGGTATTTTGTTTCCTTCCTGAAATAACCAAAATCATCCATTTGCTGTTGCTCTTCTGCCTTTGGCTCATCAATGGTAAAATGAATGTGTCTAATGGATGGGGGTGGTGCCCTAAACTAATTAGTTGCTCGTAAAGCAATCGAAACAGGCTGATACAGCTCCGGTTAAATTTTGAAAGACGCCATAAATCCGGCTGCGGATGGAGGTCTGTAATATGCAAATAAATTACATTGGGAAGAGCAACTATCGTACACGTCACAGGTATGCCTCGTTCATCATGCCCAGCGGAGCACCTGTACGACTTCTCTGTGTTGTACGATGGGTGGCAATAAATGTCAACTGCTTCCCCTTTCACCTAAAATAGCGCGAAACTAAACAAATCACGACGAGATCATAAATAATCTCATCGTCCGGACGCGACCAGAACAGCCGGGTGGCGCCAAATATTAAGATTATTACTCGGCTGCGGATTATTTGTTGCTAGCGGAAGTAGCGGCTTTGCATAATTGGGAAATAGTAAAATGATGATGGAGTGTGACAAATTTACCAATTTTCGTACTCCGAAAACGATTGTGCTTCCCGTTCCGTTTTCAGATCACGTCTTTTGGTGCAAAGACTTCTTCGTCGTCGATGGGAAGTGTACCTCTGGCGGTTATTTCTTGGCGCGGACCACCACCAACGTGATAAAGCAGCTCGAAATTAAGCCAATTAGTAAGTCAATCACATCGAACGGCCCAGGTAAAGCTAGGGGGGTTTAAAAGTTTTCGCAAAAGACTAATGAAGTTTTGTCCTTCTCATCGTTGAGCTTCTATCAGTCGAAAATCTTTGCCATAGTACTTTTACTTGCCCCAAAGTCACGACGTGAAAAATTTCAAAAAATTTTTAAGAGGATCTAGTGAAAGTTGAGCTGATGCCAAACTCCAAACTGCTCTTAAACCCCTCTAAAACTGTCCCTTTATCCGGAAATCCAGAAGCAGGACGCAAAACAGGAAAGAGCCTTAAATTTACTTAAATCTTTGGTTCTCTAGAAAACTTACACTAAAATTGGGTAGGGTTTATGGTATCAAAATAATTGCTAGACATCTTCAGGAAAATTTAGAATAAAATCTTATTTAGGTGTTTCATTCGTTGCAAAAATTATGAGTGAAATCGAAATCCTTGCTTTTAGTTTAATTAAAAAGACCTAATAAATTATCATCGAAAAATTTGAAATTTTTAAGAGAATCTGCTGAAAGTTGGCTGATGCCAAACTACAAATTGCCCTAAAGCCGCCTTTCTATCCGGAAATTCTGGAACACAACGTAATGTAGGGGACGGAAACTGGTCCTAGTGCAAGTAATAATTTGATTTAGTACTGGGCATCAAGGAGCAGTGATCAAATAAATTGGGTCATTACTTTCAGCTGGTCAACAATGCGGAGAGATGTCCCCGAATGTTTACCTAGCTACGAACTTTGGGTCCATCCCATTCCGGAGGCTGTGTATAGTAATCGATTTCCCAAGTCATTCAAAAACTGGAGATGGCCCCAAATTCCCCACACGTAATAAACCGCTGGGGGGAACTAGACAGATTGTCTGTGGCCAGGCCCACGGGCAGAATTGGTTGGAACAAAACCAGGAATTGTTTGTTATGCCTCGGCAATAAAAGGACATAAAAGTAACTGGGGGCAAACAGTAGAATGATTCGGCCGGAACACAGCCCGGCGAGTCCATCAAATGAAAAGGCAACTGTTGGCGAGAGGGAGGGGGGGGGGGGGGCGGACAGAGCCCTTCCTTAAAAGGCGGTAAACCGAGGGAGCGAGTCCTGCTCGGATCGAATCATTTCCACAGGGTGTCTCATCCCCACGTAAACTAGTCTGGTTAACCGACACCCACACCCTCGGTGAAATTGAGTTCTCAGTCCAGCGGGGGGATTTTAATTAAAACTGCCGCCGGACTCTGGACAAACTTCCTGGTAGAGGAAGGTTTCCGGCTAAAGATACTTGGGAGCAACTACCCGAATGCAATCGCATATCGGCTTATTACCACCTCGCAAAAAAACAAAAAGCGAAATTTAATTAAACTTCGCCGAGATAAAATAATTTGAATATTAAAGTAAATTCGGTGTCCCGGACTTTTCTCCTCCTAGATTTCGGGACACTCACCTGCCGGATGTATGCCGATCTGGCAGTTGGCACACCTACAAAACACCTCTATCGCGGGGATGGGGTATGCCGCACAGAAGGCGAGGTATGGTGGTTAAAATTACTTACATAAATATCCAGTAAATAGCGCGTCCCTGTCAAATTAGTAGGCCTGGAACCTGAATTTATGTGCGAGATATGAAATTATCAAAGTGAATTTCATGTTTATACAAAAGCGTTGCGCTTTCCGCGGCAAACTAGCAATTTTATGTAAATCAGCCTATCGAGCTCTCAAGGGGGGAAGGGGAGAGGGATGGGGTTGTTGGGGTGGATAGGTTGGCCCCTATTGTCATCCACGTGAGTTTAAATGCGGTAAACACCGGAACGAGCATTAAATGAGGAATTGCTGTAATCGCGCGCGCGAGATGATGCTGATTAAAAAGGGTACTCCCTGCTGAGGCGACGAATTATTTAAATTTTCAGAGATCAGAATGGTTTACGGGGAGGGTGGGATAAATTTTGTGTATGCTGGGAAAGTTGTGAAATTGCCACTTTCATAGTGTCTTAAAGACTCATTTAAGTAAAGCTAAAGTAAAATGAAATAAAATTGTAAATAAACGCAATATTCTTTGGGAATGATTTATCAGTACCATTTTATGAAAATATGTTTACATTTTTTAAAAGACTACTAAATTTGAAGAATATGGAAATACTTTCATGTATGCATTTAAAATTTATTTGGTTGTCTGCAAGAAATGTGGATTTCAAAACATACAGGCTTGATCGATTTAAAATTTTGTTTTACCAATATTGCACTATGAGAACGATAATTTAAAAAGTACTATATGAAGTAATAAGTTTAAAAACGTATATATAATCTCTATATAGATAAGGAATTGTCCTCACTCACTGAGTCACTGACCCATCAACGCCCATCCCAAACCTTTTGTACTTAGAAAGATGAAATTTTACACAGAGGTTCCTTTTATGATATATAAAAGGAAATTCAACTCCTAAGGGGATAAAATGAGGGTTTGTATGGAGAAACAATACTAAATAGACATTTCGACTCAAAACTTCGTAGGAGTACTCCTAAAATCAATTAAGTAAATATGTATTTCGCAATTTTTCAAAAATCAACCCCTTAGGAGACGAAATGGAGGAACTAAACCTAAAAATCTATTGAAGTTCAAGATAAAATTAAAACCCTATAGTGGGGAAACGGACGTTCAAAGGATTCCGATGGAATTAAAAACACTTTCTTAACATATTAGGACTGTAGTAAATATTTGAAAATAAAGATTTTGATTTTGTAATTTATTTTGGGTGTTTGGTATGAAATTCTTTAAGCAAAGGCAGAAGGGATATTGTATGAATTTTTAAACACAAAATCAAACATGTTTGTCGTAGATGTACCTGAATTTGGCATATGTGAACGTGTTCTATTTCCTTCGTGTAAAACTTGAATTTAATTTAATTTAATATCAAAAGCGAATCTTTCGCGTCTTCGATGGGGAAGGACCTGCATAGAATTCTTTTGCATTCTGGGTTGGTACCCAGTACTATAAACCTACCACACATTGAAAAGCAAAGAGTGAATATCAAAAAGACGCCCTTAATTCTAACTCCCTCCTGAAGGCTTTGAATACGTAATGAGCGATACTCTCGAAAATAATAAATACATATATATACTTGTATTTGTCATAAATCACGCCGTTGTCGAGCATCTTGTGACGAAAAAATCCGTTCGCGCCACTTTTTTTGTGACGTGCTTTCAAAGATTTGACGTGGGTAGTACCTAACCTATGGGCTGTATGTCGGAGGTGTGGGGGAGGGGAATGACTAAGATACTGATGTATGTACTTACAGTATGCATAAATCTTAAGAAACTCGACCTGACTCTCTTGCGGTACGTGCCCCGTGTAGTTGACCCATATATCGCGCATGCCGTCACCGTTTTGGGAAAACCACCAGAAGGGGATATACATACCTCTGAGGGTGATGCTGAATTGGTGTCATTCGACTATCTAGAGCAAGTTAGCCGAAGTCAACATGGTGATTTGTGATTGATGCAGACTGAAAGAGCTCCTCGATTAGGGCTCCGACCAGCACAATAGGATCCTGCACTAGACATGACTGAGTGAATTGAATACGTGACATCTGAGACCGCATTCGAATTATTAAGCTACACGAACGTGTACCGCATTTCGATTACGTGGAAATATCACAATACCATACCCCTCCCTACCAAGGGTTTTAGTACCGCGGCAAATGACAATAGCGGGGAGTGGCATTGTGGGTGTAAGTTAAACGACAAGTGCTTCATTACAAACGTAATTTCAAGGTTGAAACGATTGGGCCTATCTCAAACATAATTTTGTATTACCTAAATCTCTGCAAAATTGAGGTTTGAAGAGATATAATTTTATGCCCTATCCTATCCTATTTCCACTTGGTATTAACTAGGAAAGTGTAAGGTGCTACTGTAAAGTTCAGAACTTTCCTGTAGTAGAACAAGCTGTGATGTGAGCAAGATTTTTGTATAAACACAAAAATCGAAAATAGAAATATTTTGACAAATATATCGGCTAACAAAATAACGTGTTTTTCTTTTTTTTTTTAATTTACAAAATATATGGTAAATATTTAAAATGATATATTTTTGGACATTTGATTACTTTAAAGGGGACATTTAAAATTTCGAAATAAAAATAGCTGAGAGGGCTATTAAAGAGATTGAGCATACGGGTAGCCTAAATTTGGAAGCTTCTACCGAGATTGGCCAATTGCAAGCATATTCAGAGACTCGGGTATAAAGACAGTGCTTAAGTCTTGGTATCCGAGATTCTGAATATGGCTTTGCTTTTGTGAAAGTTAATTTCCAGTGGATTCCACAGCGTTTTCAGCACTAAAAACTGGGTCCAAACTGTCGAACCAACTAGTAATTGACTAACTGTTGATGGAAATTGTTATCTTCATTTTTGCATGTCGAGCAATTAAGATTTCACTTAAAGTTTATAACATTCTCTCCAAGTTTTTTGGTACCAAAAGCGATCCGTTACGTCAATTCTCTGGAAAGGATTCGATCTAGAAATACCTTGTGATTTTTGCATTTTTCTCGGCGTTGCCCGCTTGTTTTTCTTATAGTTAAAAGGCATCTTGTAGCAATTGCCAGTTTTCTTTAATTCTACGCATGGATCCATTATTCTTTTTAGTTTGCATTTTCGATCCTCCAACGGCTCGCACTCTAACGTCTTCCGGGATTTCTGCTCCCTTTGAATGCAGTGAAATGGTAATTTGCAGCAACTAGTCTCCTGATCCTTGCAATCTTCTGGTGTATAAGAAACCCTCGGACGTTTCGGATTCCACTTCCACTCTTGTGGTCTAGCGTACGTACTTATGCAGCAACCCTTCTTCAGTTCATCACAGGGGTCTGTTTTTATATCGCTTGGGGGGCAGTAGTGCTTATGATATTCGATGCACTCCTTCCTCTCTGGGGTGCATTTCTTATTCAATTCTGGTATCCGGCAATAGAAAGGGACCCTAGTGTAGCATTTCTTAGGATTTACTTCTGCACATATCGCATTTTGTTTTCTTCGATGTCTTGCGAGGTTGGAGGTATTCGTGCTCTCCAGTCGTTGGATAGTTGTTCGAATATTCGTGGTGAATTTAAGTATATTTTTATTTTGAAGAAACATTTTTAAATTTTAATGTGTTTTACCTTTTTAACTGGGGATTTATTTTTGATGGAAGTACCTTATAAATGTACTTCCATTTTTTGACTATATCAAATTTTTTCTAACGTTTTATTAATTTGCAAAATTATTAACCATCAGTTGTTTTTTTCGCCTATCTAGATAGAAAAAAATTTTGTACTTTATACAGATAGCATAAACACAATTTAGAATTTCATGAAGGTATTCGCAATTTCAGACAGATCTTTATACTTTTTGATTTTTTTATTTCAATATCCTAATTTGCGTTATCATGTTTGTTTCTTACCCAAGTAAAAATATTTAAAATTGCTCATAACGCGCCCCATGGTCACCCGGATATTGCTCAGTTTTTAAGCTCGCAACAGGCACGGTTGTCAAACAATCACGCCTGCATCATGCTCATATCATGCCCAAATTTCCCTAGAATATGCCTGCAACAAATTTTTATGAATTACTACTTGTAATTTTGGTATAACAGGTAGATAGAGTTTATATAATTTAAATATTGAATTTTTACTTTTATTTTAAACAGGCGTGTTGCATTGATTCTATTTCTTATACAAAATGTTACGGGCCTGATTCAGGTGTATATCGGGCGCAATTTTGTGCATGCTATGGGCTCATTGCAGACCAATATATTTTTACTCGAAATTATCAAGATTTATAGGAAATTATTTACTTAATAAATTCTTTCGATACTCTGCAAAGGTTCGTATAAAATTCTTAAAATGAATTTGTATTCAAACTTACTTCGTTTTATTTTATTGAAAATTTAAAATTTAAGAAATTGAATTACGTACTTAAAGAATAGCTTGTCATGTTTAATGAAAATATTTCTTTGGCTTTTAGTTTTTCAATTTATCATTCTAAAATTTCTGTATATGATGCCAGTTTTTATTATAAATAACAAGCATTTCTTTTCGGTATATCCGCAATTTATTGTGTGAATAAAACTCGCTTTTCACCTTCAATTCAGATAATAAATACCGACAGAGTGATAGCAAAGCTTCATCTGTAGGTTTCCGTTCTGATCCGAAAGGTATGGAACCCTAAAACCGGAGCCGTCTACTAGTGAAATTAAAAAATAAAATCTTTTACTGTGCGCATACCAAAGAATACCGCGATATTGGAAATATTTGAGATTACTTCAATCCCATTCGATGGGCCTGAGATATCTGCTCCAGTCCCTTCTATTGTTAGAATTTCCTACCTAGCTCAATTCTATGGAGCTAAACCGCCAAATTCCACGCTCTGACGCTGATAAAACACCCTCCGCAACAGGGTCTGGAGGGCGCTTTTGCTGCCCTCCAGCCGGAATAATATCCCATTTTTATTCACCCCAATTATTGGATATCAGTTTTCAATCAGTTCTCGGCTGGTTTTGCTGAAAGCTTTAATTAAAATTATAATCGCCGTCGTACTCAGGATGCCTGTCCACGTCCGGGCTTAGGTTGAAAGGCACAAAATCCGAGCTGCATACTGATTTTGAATGGGATGTCTATCCGCAGACTGGGGCCTGGGCAATCTAGATACAGTGCAAGCGTTCTATCACGTGCCGCACGGAAAAAAAAGAAACCTCTCCACCAAGGAAACAATGTATGAAATTTTCTCTAGTTTACCAATTAAATTGATGTCAATGGAGTAAATTAAATTTCTGTCGTTTATTTTGGGGCTCGGGTGCCGGCAGTCATTTGTCAGAGCAATCACATCGGTGCCGGCAGTGGTGTGGCTAGCGCAGATAGACTACCGACTATGGGGAGATTTTTCAGGGATGTAAAAATTAGCCAACGATGCATGGACCCAAGCACTTTGTTTGCTCCCCAGTTCCATCATAAATTGCAGAGGTTTACATCACCGGAATTTGTAAGGTTCTCGCGCATAAATGGTAAGGGCGTGCACATTTCCCGCTGTATCCTCCCCCTCCCAGCAATGACTGTCCATTTCCTATCTTGGCTAGCTCCGGGGGTGTGAGGGTGCCCTCCCCCGCGAAGATATATTGGCCGAGATAAATCCATTCGGTTGGTAAATTGAAGTTTGTGTCGTTGACATCACTCAACGAGAGCACAATTGCGTTACGAGCACTTTCCTTCAATTAAAGAGTTGAATTGATTGCATTTAGGTCCTTAAAATGAGTTACTTCACCGTCAGCCGAGGGCGCGAATCGTTCTGACCCCGTACCGGGTTTAGTCTCGTTGCACCGTGCCGCACTGTACCAACAGCATCTCCCATCAGCGAGTTCTCGTACTATTTCAGAAAGTGGATGCTGGATGAATTCGCCGCCTCCACTCGGAGGACGGAAGTAAATCGCATTTTGATGCAATTGTTGGTAGCATTTTCTAGGGTTTGAGTTGATTGTGCTCACCTTCCTGTTCTTGTTGGCGAAATATGAAAAACTGGAGGAAAATTTAGCGTCGTGCTCGATGCTTTTGTCTTGGTGCGGACGAAAATCGTTTTGTAAGACTCTAAGAAGGTTTTCCCGAGTATTTGCTTACATTTTTCACTGACTGTCCTTTAAATTTTTGAAAGATCCCATGATCATAAATGAAAGTTTTTCATGCGAGAATTTAAGAAAGAGGGAACCGAGGGAACAGAGAAAAGGATCTTATAATATTTAATACTCGAAAAAATAAAATGGTTTTCTTCTATGGTCTTACTAAAATTGCAACAAAGTTAAAAAGATAAAGAAATATAAGGCGACTTAATTAAGACACTGAAAGTAGAAGGGTTTTCCTCGTCAAAGACGATACTTGATTTTTGGAGAACCACTGAAGAACTGCGTTTTGAGCAAATATCATTTTGTTTATTTACAGATAGTAAAACTTGAACGATTTCTAAAGTTTTATTGATAAAGCAGAGGGAAATTAAAAGTTCACGTATTTCCCTGCAAGTGTTTTCATGATATACTTAGTTTTAATCCTTTACTCTTTCAGTCTTAAGAAGTGCTAGATTCAGTGATTTTTAACATTTTAAATTAGAAACGTTTATGTAATTAGAAATTCTTTAAAAGCCTTCCCTTTATCAATTTAAAGACCACTCTCTAAAACTTTTTTTTAGATAAACGACAACGATTTTATACATTTTGATAAAAATCAAGACGAAATTGGGAATTTATAAGCAGTTTTAGAGTTATGATTTGCAGAAACTGAACTAAATGTGTACTCTGGCCAAAAATAGTTGTTTTGGGGTGCTTTACTAAAACGGATATTGTTAAATTCTTTGAATAACTTCTTTTTGATTATTATAATGATTTTATCTTCCTTAAAAAGCAAAGGAAGGAACAAGAAAAATTAATTTTAACTTCAAATTAAATATAAATTCCAAACATAGTCACACACTACTAATGGCATATTAAAACTGTTCAAAAAATCGCATATGGTATGAAAAAGATATTAAACCAGTAGTTTTATTTAAAACAGAGATAAGTTTATTGATCGGACTATTTATTTTATACTCAAAAGAAATAAATGTTGATCTAGCAGGGTTACTAAGAACCAAAATCACTTCTATTGAATTTCTAGCTTCTGTTTCCAGAGCAAAATATCTGAGTTAATAATCTGCGTCTATTAAAAGTTGAGAATTATATTTGTGAGTATATTGAATAAGTGCAAAGTGCAATTGAACTGCAATGATTTGCTGCGAGTCCTCACTTCTAGGTGAGATTTACGAAATGAATGCGAATGCATTGGGGCTAGAGCTGGAGCTCTCGTTTATCTCCTAATTAACTTTTTTGATAAATTTTGTATATAAATTTTGTTAAACTCTTCAACTTTCCTTTTACTTAAAAGCGTTAACTGTTTTGATCATAACATTTTTCTTTTCTACTTGAACTCTATTGGTAATTGAGTTTTACTTAATTTTCTTGAATAATTTTATTTTGTGTATGTAAACACCATAATACTCGGAAGTGTTTGAATAACTTCCTGGATTTTTAGAGTATCCTACTTTAGCAGCATGTCAATTATCTTCAACTCCATACTCTGTCTAAAAACATCAAAGAACTGAGAACGGTCCCAAGTCCTTTCCGCCTTCACGGAAACTAATTAATGAAAATAATTTACCAATTTACTTCTGTTTAAATATTTTATTCATGTTCGGCGAAACAGCCTCCGAGCAAATTAATACTAACGAGCATCGAGGACAAAATCTAAATTTACTGCCAGGAGCACGCCAGTCCGACAGTCTGTCGTTGTCGTCATCACTGTGCTCAACCCTGAGCTAAAAGAAGACACTTTAACTTGAGGTGAGACGAAGTTCGTGAGGATGGAGCTTTAAATTCATTACGGCAAAGTGCTCGTCTTGAATTATTCAAACAAATGGCACCAACCTCACTTTTACGTGTCCGGTGCCTTCTTGTCGTTAGACTGGCCGGAGGTCAGCCCGCGACGGACTGGACGAGGCGCGCTAAGACGTCGCCTTAATGAAAACAGATGGTACCAACCACAGGCTCCCCCACCCGGACGAGGACGAGGAGTGATTCAGGCCAGCAGCCGGGCGAGAGCAGAAGTGTCGTCCGGGTGCAGTACAGGACACTTCCCGGGACTAGTGGGAGGGGATTTTATGATGCAGAAGACGGCGCCTGGCTGCTAGGACGAAAAATGTAAAAGGGTTCCAGATCCTGGCTGGGCTTAAAGCAATAATTTAACGACATGTGCATGTGTGTCCCTGAAAAAGCACCCGTTCCGGCTGTCGCTGATGTGCTACATACAAATTCTTTACTCGCGGGAATTGATCATCCGCGGAGGAGGGTATCCGGTTCGGGTCATGCATAAAATTCACTTTAGTCCTGTTTACAAATTCGCATTTATCTTGGTTGTTATGAGAGCGCATTTTTCTTGCCAAGCCCTTGATTAGCCATTTCTCGTAAAGGATTACAAATTTTACTAGCTGGGATAGAAGAAAAATTCGATTCGCGAAAAAGCATAATTTTTATTTTCAAATTGTGATACGAGTACATGAGGATTTTTGTAGTCTTTATACAAAAAGTCTTTGTATAAAAAGTTTATTGGGTGATGAAAAGGTCTTTTAGTATGATCTTTTTAAAAACTGCTTTTCTATTTAGAACTATCTAAAAATAATTTTGCGAATAATTGCGCCTTTTAAAAATATTTCAAAAGTTAAAACGTTAGAGAAGCCTAACTTAAGTCCTTCAGTTCTGATTTTTATTGCAATAGCAAGAAGTTGAAATTATTAGGAGATTTGGGACATAGCTGTTCAGAAATACAAAGGATCATTGTTTAATTTAAAATTACATCTTTCTTACACCAGTCGTTAAGCAAACACTTAAAATAGTAAATTCTATCTAAAGCTGGTGTCCAGTAATGAAATCTTAATTTATGGAAGTAACTCTAAGAAGAAAAGTCACCCTGGGTGAGGGTTAGCTACTCGACCTTATCGAAATGAAACTCCACGAAGATTTATTTGCCCATTGTTTGCTTCGATTAAACTTGCAGTCCACTGCTCCCTGTAAAGGACCAACTTTTGGGGCCGGAGTGAGCTGTTAAATGGCGAGCCGCAATAAACTAAGTTTTGGTGAGTTTGTAAGACAAGTTCATGCAGTTAGAGCAATTCCATCACTTATAACATGAAGTCAATTCGGAGGAGGCGACCAAAATTCGGTTTTTGCATAAAGTTTGTCCATTAAAATTTTCCGAAACGTTTAACTTTAGTGGTTCGAGAGTCCTGAGGCGGTTGACATGGATTGCACCGCTACCACTACTACCACTAAGATCACCCCAAAACAGCATCAGGACCACCAGCAACAGCCGGCAGGATCAGGATTCGAGAATAAGGACGAGAAGTCAGTCGTGAGGTGAGAGGGACCATCAGCTGGTCCGAAGCACCTCGGGCGCCTATTTGGTGTCGTCGTGACTGGGGTTCCATCTCCTTCTAGATTATAATTACCCTCCTTCCGTACAACTGAAGAACTTTTGAAGCGATCTCATGGCTTCTATCTCACTTCTAATTTCGGACGAGAATTTCGTCGTGTGAAATTTTTGATATTGAAAAACTTTCTAAGCGCGCCCCGGTTTTGGTGCCTCACATTTCGCTTCGTCGAACCCACGACAGAGTTTAATTAAGGCTACGGCAGTGCTCCACGTTCGTCCTTTTCGGCCTCCCTTTGGAGTGCATTTCACGCTTTTGGTAATGGTCAGAAAGATTTGTGTTGTGGCACTGATTGCGCTTCATGTTGGCGGTCTTTTCCAGTCCTTTTATTGCAAATATGCAAATGTTCACTGGAATAGTCTCTGAATGGATTTTCAGAACTGTTAGGATAGAATCAGTGTGCTAGCTTCAACAATTTTGTAAAAAGGGAAACTAAGGGAAAGTTAGTCTGAACCCATAAACATTTCGTAAAATGTTTTCTTAGTATAATGAAAATTTGGATCACTGTTACTATTGCTATTTTAGTATGGTTTTAATTCATTTTATGATATACTTAAATACGTACGTAAAGTATGAGCGAACTTCGCCAATCGCAACAAATTATTTTGGTCAATTACAACTTTTTATAACTACTGTTGTTTGTTTCGGCATATTTTTCGTTATTATATAAAAAATTAATTCAATTTCCAGCTTGAACTTGAAAACAAAAAGTTTTCTTATGGTTTTTAAATTTCTGAGGTATTCGTAACCTCTAGATTTGTTAAAAACTTATTTGACTGTAGCCCCGTTGAGTGCCAGATAGTAGGGGATAGTGGAGACGTAAGGAAAACAAATTATTTTAGAAAAGGTATAGTTATAAATTGCTTATATTTTTTAATACTTTGAAGAACCAGAAATTGGTTTCCATGACCTACGTAAAATTAAACATTAAAAAAAAATACTCTTTAAAATTTTCTGGGCAATACTTAAGTAATATAAACTGTCTCTTGTGATTTATGTCGCAGCTGAAAGTAATTGCACTCCTTGGCGGCGGAAATTTGTTATTGTCGTCAATTCCAGGGAAAATGCCCGTTTTTGGGCGGGAATTGAAAGAAGAATTAGGACAATCGCGTTGCTTTAATTGTCCACTGCCACTTGTGTCGCTGTTCTTGGGATGATTTAGCTCAAAGAATTTCACCCGGAGACATTTTGCGTATCTTGCAGCTTTCATCTCTAAATAATCTTGAACGAGCTGAGTAAGTCCCAAGTGGGGTTCCCGGTGGTCCCCAAAATCCGGGGCTATCAATTCAGGCACAGCTGCTTAAAAGTCGTAATTGCATTTAGAGGTAGTCATTAGTTATGGTAATTTATTGGCGCAATCAACAAGCAATTTCTGATTTCCACCCGTTTACTGCGAATCCTTTGCGAGAGGTGCGCATACCCTCGCTGCTGGTCCCGGGATTCTCCGATTTGTTGGCACTGCGGCTATAAGTGCTTTAAATCACGTCGCTAGGGATAGGTCCTCAAGGACTTTTTAAATTGTGACGACTTTCGAAATGGTTGTTATTTTAAATAAAACAATTTCCCTCTCCTGCTCGAAAATGGATTGCAGTAAAATCGAATAAAAATCCCAATGGCTAAATGGGGCTCTCTTGGGCCCATTGGCAAATCGATGCTCTGGCGATAGAGCCTCAGAATAGGGCTCCTCGATTTCAATTACTTTTAAACTATGCTGTAAATCTTTAACAATCGGGCCTTGTTCCGCTTCTCTTTAGCCTGTCCTTTTTTTTCAGACCAGGCATTTTCTGTGCCCGCTCCAGAAGAATTGAAATGTTTATATTAGAGGCAAACACTAGGCGTCATAACAAGTTCCCTCGTAAAGCGGCGCGTGACTTGAACAGCAATAGCCAAGTTAGCTAAGAACGAATTAAAAAGTGGCAAAGTGCTGAATTGGGAAATTGGGATGGCCTAAAAAGGAAACGCCGAATTACTCCCCCGGTAATAATGCTCCCGTGCCATGGCTTAAGGCATCCGCTGGGAAGGAGTCTTAGCCCCAATGTTCTTTGCTTCTTTTGTTTTTTTTTTTCCCTTTCCCTTTTGTCCTGCGGAATGAATATTCAAAATGTAAATTAATTTCGATAACCGGAGGAAAAGTCAGAAAATATTAGTAGACTAGGCACTTCAAGGATTTTCAGGAGATCACGGATGGGAAAATATCAAGGTCTTAGAAAATAGGTTGCGAATATATTTGATTGTATTTGTGGAAGGTACCTATAGGGATAGATTAGCTCTTTTACGCATTTTGCAGATTTAAGTCGATAATTTGACTAGTTTCATACAATGATTGAAAGTTTTAATTTTATGAGAAATATTGTGCAATCGTAAATGACTTTAACTCGGTTGTCTTTAAGGTTTCGGTTAAGTTTCTCTAGATATAATTTTCAAAATTTAGATTTGATTTTAATACACTTTGCTTCAAATCTTACTGAAAGCACGAAACAAAGTATTTAAATAATTAAAAGAATCGCGTTTTAACCCTGCAAATGGTATGAAAGCTTAACATAAGATTTATGGATTTCAGTAATTCTACATCTTAAGATTGTTGTTCAAAATCTTTCATTGCAGATTGTAATAGTGGATAAAAAACTTGCTCAAAATTCCAGGACTTATTAGCAATTATTGATTGATAAAAAATATCGCGAACTTACTTAAACTTACATATGATGAATAGAAAAGGGCGTTTTTTAAACATTACGTTTAAATCTAGAATAATTTAATAACGATTTAGTAAGTCTTTATGAAGAAACCTAAAAAAAATTATGTTATCCTCTTAAAAACTTATAGTTATGAAGTAGAGCAGGGAGGGGATAGTTGAGCAACGCACCATAAAGTTTGTAAATACCGGAAAGAAGGGTATGAGAGAGGGCAACACATCGCGGGATCAACATTTATCATTCGGCGAACAAATGTGGTGTGCTTACGCTTTGTGTATTTTTTCATCAAAAAGTATAAAATAAGATTCTGGTTACTTCTTGACTGGGATTTTCCAAAAACTGCTTATTTTAATGTAATACATATATTTTTTTTATAAATTAGTAGTAAACCTTTAACTGTACTCGTATATTTGAGCATAAACTGCAATTCTATTTCAGATTTCTATTATTCCCATAAAACTATTGAAATAATTCCTTCCGTTGCTCTACTTACCCCATATACTTTTGCTCAACTTACGCCACCCATGAGGTAAGTTAAGCAACATGAAATGATCTTGAGTTTCTGATAATAAGATTTAAATTACGTCTTAAATTTATATATTTCTGGGGACGATTTTAGCAGGATAAATGAGAATTCTATAGGCGTTAATATCAAGAAAATCGCATGCAACCTTCCAGAGATACGATAGACTAAGTAAAAAATTGCTCAACTAGCCCCGCCCTATTCTACTTAAATTAGATTGATAAGATTTATCTGTTTTATATTTCATTTTTATTTTATTAATACGTTTTTCCTATTTTCTTTATCTAATCTACCGAAGCCATGCTGTACTGGTGTTTGAATAATTTTAAATAAGTGATAAATGATGAAAATTTAAGGAATAAAGAGAAGAGTCGATTTAGGACCATTTTTCAATTGGTACGTTGAATTTAAATGTTTTTAAATATGAGAACTTATGGTAGGTAAATTGTAAAATAAATAAGATGGGACCCTCAAACTTTCTAGATTTCAGAGACAGTTTTCTGAATAAATTTTGAGTCTATTTTATTTCCATTGGTACTGCTTATGTATAAATGGCAGAGAATTGTGATCGTTGAGTACGAAAATCCACTCCAAAGTAAGACATCAAAATCATTCCCAGGACCCTTCATATCCGAATTCATCTTCATCTTCATCATGCAAATAAAAGCGCAAATTTAATATTGATTTCTCGGAAAACGAAAAAAATATACCTTTCCTATGCAAAGTGGAATGAAACCCGAAAAAGAAAAATGTTTTGGTAAATACACTCACGTTCTTTTCACCCGCACTACACCCAGCCGCCATGGAATGCGCGTCGCACGGGGGTGGTGAGTTCAGGGTAGCGGAGATCCACTAATTCTATGAAAGCAGCTTACGGGAAAATTCCCTGCCATTTCGGTTTATTGTCAAAGTAAGGAGGGGACGTTATGGTTATGAATATTAATAAACCTTATTTTTTCGTCATAAGTATCATAACGTCGCGGTGCTTTCATTTATTTCGCTCGAAATGTTACGCTCATTATTACGCTTGTGTTTCCGGTGGTAGAAAACGTGAACGCGGAGAGCATCGTGACCTCTAACAAAAGAAATTCCAAGGTACCCACCACCATCGTTAAAATGAAGAAAATGTGAAAAGATGCCTGCTGCCATGTCCCGCGAAAAGTTAAGAAAGTAGCGGAAAGTAGCTGGGAATTATTAAATTTTCGCTCAAATGCAGACTTTTTTGTCGCCTGGATTATTTTACTTGAGCAAAAAGCAGTTTGTGTACTTCACAGTTGGAAATAGCTTTACCCTTTGATGATTTATGGAAAAACCCCGGAAAATTCGATTTAGATCTGTTAAAGAAGTGGTGAGAATTTTTTGGACTATCTCATCCCTGTAAAGGAGTCTACGAAAAGACAGACTGTGTTTTTTTGATTTCACAACTAGTCGAAGCCCTTTTAAAATATTTCATAACTATTGGAATTATCAAAATCAAATTTTAAATTTTGTTCATGTATTGAAGTGCGATGTGCACTTTTACTATATAAACAGATCTATTTTTATATAATAAAACTGCTTACTATTGCTAAGATGCTCATTGTTAGAAAGAGTTTCAATAGTCGGTGCAAAATGAATATGTTTATTTTTTTGACTAAAAGGTATTAACCAAACAAACCGACAAACTTTAATTTATAAAATCTTTTTGTGGTTAAAACTAATGTACAGGCTGTATGTAAAAATACATAATTTAATTTCCTAAGCTCTATAACTTATTGCTCAACCACAAACCATTTTCCCTAAAAACGTTGAAACGTAAAGAACCTGAAAACTCTAAGCAATCTCCACTATCCAAAAGAGAGGATATTGCTACAAAGTCATTGTGGATAATTTAAAACGTCCCAAAACCCCTTTTCTCCACTTTAAATAATTCCTTTAGACCCCCCCCGGCATGACTTCATTGCTCTCTCCTACCACTGAAAATGTGCATCCAACAGTCATAGTGTCGTTTTAGCAATTTTATTTTCAATTTTGGGACATCCCTTATTTGCCTTTATATCCGGTTAATTACGGAGCAAATGAGTTCATTACTTTTCCATGGATGCTAGGAAACTATCCCTGCTGAGGAGGCTCCGAAAGGATGAACCATGCTGGACCAAGGATGGACCGTACCCTGGGATGTTAACGTTAATATTGACCATAAGTGGAAGGAATGGGCAACCACAGGCGATATTGACATACCATCATCGGAAATTTCATTACATCGCTGTCTGAGGCCAAAGTAGGACCTTAAGTTATGGAAGTTGTTACATATTTAAAAGGGGATGCTTATGAGGGCTACTCCGGAGATTGCAGATCGTTTTTGTGTAGGCTCCGTTTACTGGACGAGGTCAATTTTGTATAAATTTAAATTTTGAAAATACGCAATTAAGAATAATTTAAAGATTAACGCTGCTGAACATAAATTTCGTACTAATGCTTTTGAGGGGATGGTTTTTCTAGCATAAGCAAAATTTAAAAAACTACATATAAATAGATATTAAAATTTTGTAATATATGTAAGTAGATATGTTGCGATATATCGTTAATTGTTATAATTAATGGACTTAAAAGTCTACCTTGAGGGATCCAGAAAGTTACGAATTGCTCTTGAAGTGATATTCCGAAACTACCAAGTAGCCTACTTATGTACGGGTAGTTCTAGTTTAGCCTTAATTTATCAAGATGAATGTTCATTGCCTACAGTAATAATGCTAATTTATTATAAATTATAAATTAATGGATGAAATTATTCGTTCCCCTATTTTTAGTTATTCTTATTGAATTTAAATGAGAAAATTGACGCCGTCGAAGTATCATAAATAAGAGAAAAAAAAAATAAATTAACATCTTAGAAGATGGGAACGGTACGTGAAAGAAATAAATCTTAGACTCATGCATTTCTAAGATGCCTTTTAAATAAAGCAATAACTTGGAGCGTGAGAAGTGCGAACATCTTGCGAACCGCCAAAGAAATTAACTGAAATTTATATCTTAATAATTCTCCTCAATTTATCATGCTTTATCTGGCAGGGAGGGTCTGATTATTCAGAAATAAAGCCCTTCGTCCCCCAATTTGAGAGGGAGGCAGCATGAACAATTTCATTTTACGATTTTCGCTTATATTTAGAATAGAAACGTAACAAATTTAAATTCGGAAACCAAACACCATCCTCTAACGTTTTTGGATAGGTGGAGAACTGGGCTAGTTCCCCCCTAATTTTAAAGATTTTTCGCTCCTGAAGGAGTGTCCCAGGCCCGTCTATATTTTCTCCAGACACCTGAACTCTAGGCTCCTGTCCTTGGCACGCTCTCTGGCAACGTTTCTGTTCCCGAATATTTAATTTGGTCATTTTTATTTCATTCCTACGCGGCGGATGTTAATTAGCGCAATCTCCTTAATAATAAATTCTATTTTTTTTTTGTCGCGTGCGGAGTGAGGCACTGTCGTTAATTATTATTTGCCTTTTGATTAAATGGTTCCACTGCTGGGACTGTGCGTTTTAAATTAGCTCTAGCTCGACCTTATTTGCATCTTTTGCGTTTTAATGAACTAATTATGATATTTACCTTGTATTTCCGCCCTACTTTGACTGGTTTCTCTCAAAACTTTTATTATCATCGTTAAGAGAATTTTGCGGTTGATGTACTCGTATTATAGTTTCTGGATTTTTATTTTTTTGAATACCACAAATTAAGAACATTTCAACCGCAAATAAAATGTATTAAAAATGTTAAAAAGTTCACCCACAAAATATACTCTTTTATGATGTATGCTTATTTATTTATAAATATAAAAGGATAAAGAGTTATTATAATTAAATTTTAGGTTTTCCTATAAAGTACACAAAATTATTTTGTTTGTTTGAAATATTAAATTTTATTTCGACAGTTGACATAATGTTAACACTATCAAACGCTTCGGATACCAAATTCAGGCACAGCTAGGGTGTATTTTAAATTTGGCGATTGGTTGACAAAACCAATAATTCCTCATAAAATCCTCATTAATTCTGAAAGTTTTGAATTTCATACTATGATAGGTTTTTGTAAAAAAGCTGACATTTTAAAAAAAAGGGTCTATTGAAGACAGTTTAAAATTTAGTGGGAATAATATCTACAATCTAATTTTTTAAGTATGTCATAAAGTTCGTCATGAAATTGGAATATAGCGGGCAAAATAAAACATTTTAAAGTCAGTTGAGTACGTTTCGAGCTAATGGTAAATAAATTAAGTCAATAAACATGCATTTTTTTAGAGTTTTGGTTTGAAAAGTAAATTAATTGTTCTCTAATTAGGATTAGGCAACAGTCATATCCCCCTCAGCAGTTCAGGGACATTCAGATAAGTTACCGGTGGGGAATTTCTGGCATTCTCACGTTTTTTTTTCCATCCCGGAAACCATCATCCAGCACTTTCTGGATGGATGTTGTTGAATTTTACAGGGTTGTAAACATTTTAATTAAAAACCCGGTGAATCGCAATTTTTTAATAACACAAGAACGACAATCGTTTGTCGCTTGTCGCACATTTTCTGGGCGAATGTGATTTATATCGAATAAGCTTATTTCATAAAAATGGCACGAAGAAAGGCACCACGACGACATATTTACGCCATATGGGGCCACAAGCCGCCAGGAGCAATACTCCTCGTTTTGAGCGATGAAAAATGAAT
The DNA here is from genome assembly GCA_963969385.1 of Philonicus albiceps. Classification (NCBI taxonomy): domain Eukaryota; kingdom Metazoa; phylum Arthropoda; class Insecta; order Diptera; family Asilidae; genus Philonicus; species Philonicus albiceps. Next base: position 41,827,686 of record OZ017774.1, read on the forward strand.
GGAAGGGAAATGGCTGATGCTGGTGGCTCTGTGCGGAAAGGAAATACTTTACGTAATTGGCCGGAAATTTATTACGCGCGGAAATCATAACAAAACAAAATGTTCTAAAAGGCAAAAACGACGCAAAGCTAACCGTGTCGTACGACAAATTAGTCGACCGGGCCGGGCCGGGCTATACAGAAGCTTCTCTTCTACTTATGCCTCGATAATTTATTTCACAGAAGAGGCTTGACTCCTGTATTAGCCCCACTAGTGCCTGAAGGAACTCCTTACTCAAGGTAGCACAGGCATAAGGCCTATGTTGAACCTGTTCAACTAAACCGGAATTGACTCCTGATTTTGAGCTTGAAGCTCTTTGAGAGTAAAGTGCCGCCCGGATGGGGCTCTCCTTATAACTTGGGAGCCGGAGGCGGACTTTAAACCCGATGCCGAAGCGAAATGTAAACTGTTTAGGAAGGACTCGAGAATGTGAGTGCATAGGCGGCACTATTGCCTCAGAAACGTTGTATAATACCACAATCAGCAATTTGTTCCCTTCTTTAGTTTCTGTTCTCTAAAGCGGAAAATGTTACTCGGGGGATCGACTCAGGCCTTGATGGAAAATGCGGAAAAGCGGCTATGGTATATATGTTTCCGTTTTTCCCCCATTTTCCAGCTTGCTGCCTCCATCAACTAGAGGACTTCGAAAGGGCTTGCAAACACTTTAAAATTTAATAAACAACCGCACAGCGGGGATTAAAACAGCGAAAAGGAAATCATCGACTATTGCCATTTTGTGGCATTATTTCCCCTTGTGTAATTCTTAGCTGCTCCCGAGATATTCAAATTAAAGTGAAACTGATTGGTTCGCCTTTTTCTTTACAATTATTTATTTTTCTACTTTCGTTAGCTCTCCCAGTCTTTATTCGACATTTCAATTATTTTACATCAAACTCTTTTAACAAATTTTATGAAGGTTAAATTGCATTAAAGGAGCAGTCGACTAAAAAGGAAGGTTTAACATATCAAACATATCTGGTAATAATTAGGATTCAAAACACCAAAAATTATCCTCCGCTGATACAATCTTAGCTTGAAGCGCTTTTTGTGTTCAAATAGGTGTAATTTTCAAAAGCGTTTATCCCAAAATTACGTCTTTTTAAAAAAATTAGGTTTTGTTGATTTCAGTTCAAACGCTTAAAATTTATTTAGTGCTAAATTCAGTTCAAACGATCCTTAAAACTGTTAGAAACTCATCTTTTCGAAATTTTGTATGATACCTCAAAGATTTCTTCTGTTTTTTAAGGATGTTCTGCATCACTCTTTTGAAATAAAAAAAAGAGAATAATTTTTATTTATTTTTAAGATTTTTTATTAGTATGATAATTTCATGAAATCGGAATTAAAGAGCCTAAAGAGATTACGTTTTAGATCAGATACGCCAATTACAAAGTTTTGCATCCATTCTGATCGAATTTCCCCTCGTTAACTTTGGTTTAACTTCCTAAGACCATCCCACAGGACCCTGTGTTATTAAACATACCCTTTAAAGATTGCTAAATACTGTCAACGTCTAAGACAAAAGTTTATTAAGAAAAAATAAATAAAGTAAAAATGTTGTTGATATTGTTAAAAATTTCATTAATCAGTCGAAGAATGACACCTTCTCATGCTACAAATCCTGCTATTTTCAGCCTCAGAGAAAGGATACTGAATTTTGGGAACCATGCTACGCCTAAACGAACTATTCCACTTAAAACTTTCAGGGTATCAGGTGATGACAATGGTGAATTAATTTGAAGTCATAAAATTTTATTAGGCTCTGTTCTGGGTACAGAGCAGCATAAGCAAGCAGTTTTAGGAGGCTTTGTCGCTCCGGGCAGAATTTATTTGGAGAATTAGTTTAATCGTACGTGTGATAGGAAGCTGTGATCAGCATTTCTGTTTCATGACACCTTAAATTCGAAATAAAAGCTAATTACCATGATATCTGGTCCACATATTATTGTACGTTAGGCCTATATGTTCAGGTGTTATCGCGTAGTTATTTAATATTCCCAAGAATTAGATATTAAAAAAAGTAGTGAACAAATTTTTAAATTAGAACAATCAAAATTTTAGTTTATTACGACTTTTTGAATTCTTAATCTTGCAGTGTCTTTATATTTTCTTGTATTGCTTAAATGATATCAATCTAAAAAGATTCGTTATATTTTCAAAAAGAATGATGAGCTTTAAAAACAGGTTCGCCTTAATCGATATCAGAATATCAAACCTTTTTGAAAAGCTTAAAGATTTAAAAAACTCTTTTTACTGCAGTATTTTAAAAAGTTTAAACTGTTGTACTGTTGTATTCTTACCTCATAAAGTTAATAGACTTCAAGTATAAACGTTTTTTCCTTCTTTTGTATGCTCATGTTGAATTAAAGTCCTTTTCTGACCATTGCTACGACAAAACAAAGCAATGAAGCCAACAACCTTAGTGTACATCGATACGAAAAGGTCATCGTTTCCGTCACCAGTTCGACAGGTCGTTGTTATCACAGAGGGTAAAATTAAAGGGTAAGAACGGTATGCTTGAATTGAATATTTCTTTTTTTTTGTTGTTGTTGAGATATTCTAAGTATTGCGCACGTGTCTATATACAAGAAAATGACCTTTTCCCTCTGAGATGATTATTGGCAGCCTTCAGAAAGTTCATCGTCTTTTTCTTGGTGTAATTTTTATTTTTCAAAAAATAAAATTTGGAAGCTGACAAAATGTGAAATGAACTTTTTATTTTGTTCCGTGTCACTTTCATATCACTTTCTGGCCCTTAACAAGATTCTTTAGAAATTTATGCAAATCTCTAGACTTAATCAAAGCTCCCTGAGATTAAAAAACGCCAAACCTGAGGCAGTAGGGAAAATGCCAATCAAAATCAGCAAAGAAATGATATTATCACTTGCCGTTCTCACCAAGGTGAGTTCAGAAATAGGGCCGTTGGTAGTGATGGGTGTGGTGGGCATCAAGGGCATTTTCTAACGTAGGGGCAAGAGGTGTGGCGTGGCAAAAGCCAGGGGCTATCTTGTCCGGGTGTCGGCTACAGGTTTTCAATTTCAACAGATATGCAAATTCTATTAGATATAGCTCGAACCCTTGTCCCAGGGATTTCCAGAGCATGCGACAAACAACTTAATACCATCTTTGTCACAGGGATTAACACTTCCAGGGACAACGGCTTAGAAAGGAGGAACCATCCTCCTCCCTCGCTCTGCCTGGACACTTTTGCTTATATCTTTTTCGTTTTTTACTTTGATGACACAAATCAGATGAAAGTAAAAGAGACTCCTCTTAGAAGTATTAAGAGAGGTCTAAAAAAATTTATATATATCCTCGTTTATATAGGCTTAGTGCTGAGGTGAAATTTTGTTATTTTTGGCAAGTGATCCATTTCCAAGCCCATACTTTCGAACTGGAACCTCAACTGCTATGGGGCAGTATAAGTCAAAAGTTAAGGAACTTTGCGGCTCCCTGCGGTTTTCTTGAAGGAGGGTTGGAAAGGGAGAGAAATTGTATCCAGCGAAGGAAGCCAGTTGCCTTGCCTTGTTGCGGTTTGCGGTTCAACAGATAACTGCTTGTTATCTTGGTACACGGGTGCTCAAAGATGAAGCCAATGTATCCTTGAGGTTTGTGAAATGCAAACATTTTTTTTAAAAATAACTTCTGAGTTTTGCATTACTCCTCGCAATATCTTTTCACTATTACTCAATGTAATGTTTGATAAAATAAAGGAATTCTGTTTGAACATGATATCCTTACAATTTTTATTTTACGCCCCCCGGCCTTTAAGACAATCCATAAGATTTGATAGGCGAATGATATGCTGATATATATCTTCCAGGAATGATTTTAAACCCTCTCCTTAGATTATTGATTTTTTTTTTATGATTGTTGCATGATTGGTCCTTGAAGGTAGAAGGGAATGTTAGCCTTGGCAGCTAGCAGTCAATGAATTAACTTTAGTTTTATGGATTTTCGGTGAGAAATATATTTTTAGGTGGCTACTGGAATAAAACGCCGGATATGGTTTAGCCAAATGGCGGAAGTTTTTCGTAATATATCTGAAGAATAAGTTGACCGTACCATAATTTTTCCTTGACCTTAATTTAGTCAATGCTTGTCTACTTTTATACTTTCTTTTGGATAATTTATATATTCTCAAAAGCTGGTGGTAAAACTTTTTAGAAATCTTAGGAGAAAGATAACCAAAAGTGATATTTTTACGGGTTGGATAGAAAACAAAATACGCATATCTTTGTCATATCACTGGTTAGCGCCTGAATTAAGGTAACCTGTAAAATGTTCAGTACCTGTACATATTTTTAATTATGAGCAAATTTTGGAACAAACAAGTAATTTTCAATGTTTTTTTTCCGAAAATATTACAAAAAGAAAATCAATTTTTTTGAAAATGGGCTAATGTTTGACGCTCGTTATTTTAAAGACAAAACTGTTTTTTCTTATTAATTTCAGTTGTTTTTTAGGGTCTCTGGTAGTTCAGTTGTTAGGGCACTGGTCTACCGTCCCAGAGGCTGTGGGATCGAATCCCACACATAACTATGGTCTTCTCCGCTACGTGATAACGCAATGGGCCAAAAAATGGCCTAAGTGCACCTTTCTAGGCAACCACACCAACGTAATCTAACTAGTAGTTGTTAGTTGCTATTCGGTAAACTACAACTATAGTTTGTTTTAGTTGGTTTTCTCAACTACAACTACTTTAGCTCGGATAATTTTGTTAGAATTTCAACTAACAACGAATTTAGTTAAAAATTAGTTATGTCCAACTAACAGCTAGTAGTTGTTAGACTAAAAAATTTAGTTAAGTACGCCCAGCTCTGGGGCATATATTAGATTTACGTGAAATATTCCATCTGGATATTTTTCTAGATTAAGGCAAAACAAGGTTTTAATTCAAAAAGACAATACGAAGTGAGTAATTAAAACAAAGAATATGTTACAGTTTCAATTATAAAAATAGTTATAAAATTTCTCTATTTACTAATTGATCAGAAAAGGTCAATTAATAATGATTATTTCAAATTACTGTTATACCCGATATTCACTTAACGTTTTTGCTTTTAAATCAATGAAATTTTCTATATTACCTTAAGGTTAAATTTGTAAAAACCAATTCTTTATTTTGAGAATGAAGCCCTTCAATTTTTATAATTTATTTGAAAGTACTCTACCCTGTGTGTATTTTTAAATATCCTGGGTAATGAAGCACTAATTTAATTTATTTATTGTTGTACAGAGTGTAGAATTTATTACTTTCCTAATATATTTTTTTAATCTTTTTAAAACGATATACATAATAACAAATAAAAAAAATGTATACCCCTTATATGTAATTATGGTGACTTTTCATATATAAAAAACACTCGATAGATAGCCATGGCAAAGAGTTGAATAATCATGAAATTTAAAACTAAAATCCATGAATGTCACATGTGGAACCTGGGATACGACCAAAGGCGTCATTAGGAAATAACAGGTATTCAGTAAAGCTACATGTAAATGAGACTATTGACGGTTGTCGTCACATCACATTCTGATAGTGGAAAAAAAACGAATAGTCAAAGGGCTCAAATCAGATATGAGATTTCAAATGAAAGCCCTTTGATGATTGTTGCATTTCTTGATTATGTAATAAGAACCTATCAAATTATTCTGTGAAAGTAAAAATTAAAATCTAGAAAATTATTAAACATGATAAAAATTAATTGAAAATGTTTAAATCACTGATACCACAGGTGTTGACATTAAAGGAACGTTTTTATTTTTTCGTGAGATTTCAGTATGGGTTGAAAGTGTCAGGTGCAGGATAATATTTGCTGTGAACTCCCTTCGCTTCCTAAAAAAAGCCCACCTGTAACAAAAGGCCGGGAACAAAGGTGTTCATGGAGTGTGCCCATTGGCAAACAAAAGTTTTCTTTTTTTTTTTTTTTACAAACCATTTTACTTGCGTACTAAAGGTACAAAGTCATTCAGTCACCGAAGTGAAAGGACCCTAAACCAAACCAGAGAAATAATTCCTGGGAACAAGTGAATCACGGCAAGGACAGCGCACACACGCACACATAAAAAAGACACATATGACATACGCTCCTCCCTCGCACACGTGGGGGATGGGAGTAGACAGGAATTGCGGTGGGTTCCGAATAGCAGCAGTATTACGGGGGGTGCCGGAGAGCGGACTCTCAAACAACTAGAAGAGGATTGCTGTTTGCAAAGCATCACATTAAGTAAAAAGGTTATTTAGACAGGAATCAATTCCCTCGGGAGGATACAGTCTACTTTCTCCGGCTGAAACTGCTTTTGACGCATTGTAGGGTAGATGGCGGCTAGGAGAAAGGAATCGATTTTTTAGGGCCTTTTAGCTTCACCACGTTGAGGATAAAATGCAAAAATTCTTGGTTTTAATTTTACCATAATAGCTCTATTCAAATCTGGACATATGTACAAGGATTAATTTTTGTAAAATGCATATGACAAAACAATAATTTTTAGAATTTTAGTTAGCATCATTAAAACTTTTAAGTGGACTTTTATTTTGCGATTTTTGGGTATGTTAGGGTTCTCGACGAAACAATGAAAAGGGAAAACGGTTTGAAATGTTGTAGTTGTTTTTACAAAAACATTTTATACTCAATTTTAACATAAAGTTTATATTTAAATTTTGGGTTGTCTGATTAAAGTGGGGATTCGACTTATTCAAAGCGAGTCCAATTAGCGCTAAGGCTTAAACCGGTTGTAGTTGCATGTTGTAAACTCCAGAGATCAGAGATCAAATCCACTCTGTGGAATTCAGAAAGAGGATAATGCCTCCGATCCTGGCCGTGGATAGTACCCTAATATCATCAGGGAAATACTTAGTAAAGTACCTAGGTAACCGATCTTAGAACAGATGTAAAATGTCTGACTAGATTTATTTTCTATCATTAGGCCTCTTTTCAAGTAGGTAGGTACCTTGGCTTTTTTAAATATGTCAGCGAAGTGAACATAGTTAGGTTGGTGTGGTTGCCTAGAAAGGCATACTTACACTTTTTGGGCCATTGTGTTACCACGTAGAGCGAGGAGACTATGGTTATGCGTAGCATTCAAACCTACTGCCTCTGGGATGGTTGACCAGCACGCTAATAACTAAACTATACCAGAGACCCTGCGAATGAAATCTAACTTTGATTGGGGAGTTATCAGAAGAATAAAATTCAATTATTTTGATAATTGGTGTTTGTACTAGAGATATATTAAATTGCTTATCTATTACACGATTATTACAATTTTAAGTATTTGGTATTAATCCAAACTAAAATCTTCAGAGTTGCTGGGAAAATTGTTTTCAGCGAGATCTACATCTACAGCAGCTGTGTTGTTTAGAACTTTGTTCTTTCCAAAAAAGGGATCTCTGTAATCTATGCCTATGTTCTGAAGTTCCTTGATAAAACTGCAACAACTGTAACAAATTCAATTCAGTTACCTTTAATTTCAATTAATTTTTTTCACAAAAAACTTCAAAATAAATCGTTGGATTTTTCTATTGAATTATTTTAATAATTTTGAATGAAAAAATTAATTTAAGCGAAAGGTTAATGAAATGAATTCGCTGTATCAAGTTTGTTACTTTGTGCGTGACAACATGGGGAAAATGAATTTTTCCAGAAATGAGACCTAGTTAAATCGATTTTTCGCTCTATATTGTAAATATCATCGAAATATACAAAGATTTATTTTAGAGTTGCATAATATCTGTACATCTAAATGTGTAGCTAGCCAATAAATTTTAACTTCAGGACCAGGAAAGGTTTTATGCCTATATAAATTACACAAATGTTAAATTAAATTAGCGAATACTGTACCCAAATCTAAGAAAACAAAGTACAATTCCAAAAAGTACTTATGGCTCGTTTAAAGACCAAATCGCTTATATCCAGTTTTGCTAATTTCTTCAATTTAATATTAAAACAATAGCTGGATACGTAAAAGTAATATAAAACTAACAAAGTTACTTTAGATTTTATTTTAAAATAATTACTATTTTTATTATAAAATTGTAATTTAATCTTTTTGCTTATCGAATGAACGTCTCATATATTTCAGATATTAATCGAAATTGAAATTGAAAACAGAAATCTGGTTAATATGCATACGTATTTGAATTTTTTAAATGAAAATTGTGCTTCAGGCCAAAATACAAGTACCTAACAGATCGCTAGATAATTTGATACGAATCTTACCACTTTCTTTGTGAATATTTTGCATAAATTATATCTGTCCACTTGCTTTGGGCATATTATAAGTGAACTTTCACACATACCAGGCATATTTCTTCTCTAATTTCATTTATTTAAAGATATTTTCATGTAGTGACACCTTTTGTTGTCTAATTTATGTACATAAATCAGGCAATTTATTTTTGTCGAAATTAAAGTCGACCCTAGAATCTAAAACGGGGGCTTCAGATCAATAGGTTTATAATTGTTTTTGTAATTTACAATGTGCGCTAATTTCAGTAGTAATTATGTAAACCGATTAAGATTTCCTTTCACTAGCAATATTGATGGTCTCTGTCCAGGTCTTAATAACCGGTTAATTGTATTAGTTTAAAATTTTAATTTCGCAGCTGCATTTCACCCTATCAAGCCGTTAAGGTCTACATGGTTGCGTGGGGAGTGTCAGAGAATTTCTATTAAATTTAAAAACGGATCCATCTCGAAGTGAAACAACTAGCCCAACTAGTGAGGTGTTGGATTAACTTTTTAAAAGGAAAGCGCCCTAGTTGGTAGCGGATCCTAAACAGAAAAAAAAAAACATTTCTTATCTTAGCGGTGCCCTGTGTGAGACAAATATTTCCATTGAATGGAACTGGTCGAAAACATCTAGCAAAATTATGCGTCCTACGCTGGCTACACCTGGTACACCTGCCTCCCATTGACTTTTAAAAGATCGCGCTTAGATAGATACGATTTGTAGCTGCTGGTGTGACTCCCTCATTAAGTCAATGGGGCTTCGGGTGTTAGACTCGTGTCTTGTCATTTCATCTTCTGTTATGCTAATTTATATGACAAAATATTTGCATAATAATAAAATGCATCAAATTTCTATGATTTATATCGATATACATAAAGTGGTATATATGCGGCGAATTAAGGACAATTTATTGAGAAATTGTTGATATATACAAAGTATGTCCATTTTTAAAATTCTCAATTTAGTAGCCTTTTAGAAGTAACTAGCAATGAGTTGTAGTTAATTAGAAATGTTGTTTTGTTGTTAATTCAAAAAAACACGACACAAGCACTATTAAAATTTTCCTATTTACTAAAATTAATAAATTTTAATAGAGAAAATATGGTAATTAAACAGATAGATATTGAATTAAATTTAAAAATATATAGATAAGTAGCAAGGGTATGTTAATGGCTCAAGATCTATCAAATCGAATTTACTACACTTAGTTTTATGAAATTTTTCACATAGGGCTTTCTAAAAATCATTAACTGCTAATTATTATTACTGGACTACAGACTGTACCTAGTGAAGCGGCTTGATGAAGTAGATTACTTCCTGTCTCTCCTGATGTAATGATGGCTAAGTTAGTTTCATATTAAAATTCATGTCCAATGATATTCAATCTGACTAGGTGCGTGAAATAAAACTATTTCGCTTCAAATTATTATTTCCTTTATATTTTCTTATATACTCGTATTAGGTGATATATTTAAAAACTAAAGAATACCTGCTTTATATATAATAAAAAAATTTTACGTAAGTAGAAAATTCAAGTTCGATTTCAATTTGAGTCAGGCAAAAGTTAGTTTCTCTATTTAAAATCTGAATTGCTTCTGAGGAAACATATTAAAATTTAGGCTTATAAATTATAAGATTAAGCTTATATTTTTGGGAATTAGTGGCTGATTTGGGATCTTTTAAAAATCGTTAAGTTTCAATGGTAAGAGGTGGGTCAGAGAATTTCTATTATGTATAAACATGACTTTGTTATAAAACCTAGTTACTAACTAGTGAGGTGCTGCATTAAAAATGTTAAAACGAAACATTAGTTGGTAGGAAATTATAAACTAAAAAGTTTTCTATTATTCCGATTACATGTAAATGAGAAATATTTCAATTTAACAAAAACTCATAAAAATATGCATCCTACGTGGTTGCCATTGACTTTCAAAAGATCGCGCCCAAGACAATTAAGATTTGTACCTGCCGGCGCGACTCTCTCATTAAGTCAATGGGATTCCGTGGTGCTTTAAGCGCGTTTCTCCCATTCATGGTGGGACAGAAAAATAAAGAAAAACCAAAAACAAGTGCTTTATATAACCTCAAGCGGATTTGCACTACCTTCTAGACGAAATGTGAACAAAATCTGATGCGGTTGGATCTAGCTAAAACTGGGCTGGAATTTTGAAGGCTACAGCTGTGAGGTATCAGGAACAAAACTATCCACCACCTGTTGAGACATCTCGTCAATCGGCTTAAAACGAGAGCAGAGCTTCGGACTTAAGCCCGGCTTGGGCTGGGTCTGAAATCTGAATGTATGCGACTTTCATTAGATAGAGGGGCCCCATGTCGCTGCCGTAGCCGCTGCACTGTTCCGGAGGAAGTAGGTCTCCTGCGGCGGCGACGGTATGTGAAGTTCAGAGCAGTGCCATTATCCGGCGGTTCACATCTCTTTGGGGTCCCCGGCAGCCACTTTCTAAAGTGGTGATTTACACGCCCAATACCGGAGCACCAGTTGTCGTCTGACTGGAGGAAGGTGCCTCCGCCCGGAGACTGGCATTCTTGGGCTCCATTGAAAGGGAACTGAGCTGATGGAGCGGAAGGGAAAAACAAGAAGGTCGAAACCAAAAGAAAACACTATCCTCAAGTGAGGGTAATTTTCTTTTCTCACACATTCTTTCGCTTTATTTTGAAACGATGACGAGGCGGAAATATTTACAAAAGAAATCGATGTCTTATAGCTAGTGACAATAATTTAACGCATTTTATAAATAAAGCAATAAATAGGCGATGGGTAGTGGGCTGAGACCGAGGATCACTTGTGGTGTTCCGTCAGGACCTGCCGCCCTTCTGAGCTATTCAAGAACTTGTCCACTTCTTCGTGGTTCAGAGAAGGCTCCGATCCCTCCGCCTGTTGCTGAGCTGCGTTTGGCTGTTCTATCGCTGAAATAATCGTCTGCAAAAGTCCTTGAGACAGGATCTGTTCGTGGTTCGCTTGATCCTCTGGATTTAGAGGACTACCAGCTGGATTGGCACTCTGGAACTGCAACTGATAGGATCCTAGTTGTCCTTGCACCGGGATCACCACGCTTTGGGATTGATGTGCTGATAGTACGTTGAGACCATCCAATCCAGGAAGTTCGTTTTGGTTCACCTCTGAGGACTGCTGTTGCTGTTGATGATTTTCAGCAGTGGTCAGAGATTGGGAATGTTTCGATTCGTAGCCCACAGCATCCCCTGGAATTCCAGATGGAGGTGGTCCATAGCTATCACTAGCTGCAACCGCTGCAGCCAGATATTCAGCTCCTCCGCCTTCGTGTCCTTCCGGCCCTGAAGGTACTACAACCTGTCCCAGGTTGACTCCCGCGTTGCTATAGCCTGTAATATGATTCGTGTTCACATCGTAGTGAGCCTGTGAGTATTGATAGTTGCCCTCATTCAAATTGGGACCATGTCCACAGTCCTGGGCTTGATTATATCGCGATTCCTGAACAGAAGGTAGGGCCTGAGCAAAAGCAATATTTTCGCTAGCATGAGAACTCAATTGTTGGTCATCGACATGGTGATTGTGATGATGTGGAATCTCTGCAGGCGGAGGTGGAATGTAAGTTGGAGGCTCATTTTGAGGCTTTATGCCAAATTGATCCAAATGCTGGACAGATTGGCCAACAGCTTCTAGAAATCCTTTAGGAACGGGGGGACGGAAAAAGAGAGGCTTCTTTGGAGCTGATCCACCATTTAACCAAGGTTTTAGGTTACCGGTCATGGTGCCGTACTGAATACCAAGATTTGATTGTTGCCCGAAATTCCCGTGCAACTGTTGGGACTGGTGATAAGATCCTCCTGGAGGAACTCCATAAATTCCACTTGGCGGGACAAGTCCAACTCCAACTCCAACATCATGTCCGCTGTACTTTAGGGCGTGAATTGAGTTAGGGGCGTAAGAATCTGGTGGTGGTTTGCTGTAGGAGTCATCGATATCGTTGGAAACCTGAACAAATTATAAGAATAAATAATAAGAATTAATGATTTATTGCATTTAGCTAGAAATAGGATTAGTTCAAAATTATACTTTTAGCTTTAATATAACCGGACCTATGTACAGGTGACGAGGTTCACCTCTATAATATTTTTACTATTGTACCAACATTGTAAAGTTTTACTGGTTCAATAAATAAATAAATCCAAATAGGTAAAAGGAAAAGGAGTAGTATTTACCTAGAAATAAACAATATTTTTCGAATTTTTTATCGTTACTATCTCTTTTTCAAAATTGGGAATGTATTTTATCTTAAAATTTCCGAATAACTTAAAAGATTTAAGTTTTAGCATAGTTACGCGATTACCGAATAAATGATTTAATTTTTTATATTGCAGAAATGCGTATTTTAGAGCGATAATTGAATGAGAAAAGTGTAATAATTCAAAATTATATTTATTTTAAAGTTTATATAGATTTTTTGTAATATACGCTTAATTGTATTAACTATTTACCTGTAATGTTTGCGTGTGGACCCCTCCAAAATCTTGAGTGTACGAATTTTGGAAATCGTTTCCCGTAGAAAAGGTTAAGTGTTGCTTTCGGGGCTCTTCAGCTGCTTGCAGGGCTACAGCAATCAGTTGATCGTCTGTAAGTCCTCCAGCGGCCGAGGACTGGACATTGCTGTAAGAGGTCGAAGTCTGGATATTGTGATGATGCCCACTTGGTCCGGGAATGGGCTTCCATCCATCGCACGAAACAGTGCTAATATGATCGTTTGAGAATCCGTGCGATTCGAGCTTAGGGGGTAGTGGGGCCACATTGTCATGGAACGAAGATCCAGCACCTGTTTCTGGGGTGCCGTATAGTGGCGAAGGTCCGCTGGGCTGTAGATAGTTCGATTCAACTTGTTGGTTTTGAAAGTGGACGTTAAAGTCTTGTTCTAGAGATCCGCCACCTCCGTGATGGTGTTCCTCAACGTCTAGATGTCCTCCACTAGGAGGGATATAAACTGGGGCTGGGGCTGATGGTGGAGGTGGTGGTGGTGGAGGCGCTGGGGCTCCAAATGAAGGTGGTGGATGGGCATGAGGAAGAGTTGGTTGGGGTGGAAGTGGGACTCCGTAGCTAGTTGCAGGAGGACCATAAGATGGAGCTGGTTTTCGTGGAGGACCATAGTTAGTATTTAATTTTGGAGGAGGGCCATAATTAGGAGCAGGTGCACCGTATGTTTGAAGGGCAAATGAGGTTGGGAATTGATTGTAATTTGGTGGGCCGTAAGAAGGTTTTGGTAGTCCAAAGTGATTTTTAATTTGGTCATAGAATGAATTTTTGCCGCCTTGGAAAGATTGTCCAAAACTAATTCCCCTCTGTTGGAAATTTTTATTTGGGGCCCCATACTCTAAATTGATTTTCGGAGGTCCATACTTAAGTGCTGGAACACCGTACTCCCGATGTGGTACTTGTTGTGGAAGACCATACCTCTGGTGTGGTATCTGTGGGAATGGCGCGAAATCTGGGGATGGAGGTGGATACTTCAATCCAGGTCCAGGTACTCCGTATACCGGTGCTGGAATGCCAATATGCTTCGGTGGAGGTCCGTATCCTCCGCCAAGTGAAGCTTCCCTTCTTTTAGCTCCTTTGTGGATGACCCCATAAACAGGGAGGGTCAGCACAGGCAGCAGGAGGCACAACCTTGCAATCATCTGTAAAGAAAGTTAGACACTTTTGAGTTATATTTCCTCTCACGGTTGTGCATCTGTTCCCCCTCTGATTTTTCCGTTTTCATAAAATATTTTTACGACGCAACTTTGGCCCGTTCGTCTCCTTGTAATAATGTGCCATACGTGCGCCCCCATAAGCTCCAGCAAAAAGGGAAAGTTTTGCGTTATTTTATATAACTCATTGTGATAGCCCCCGTCGCGCTCATTGGTATGCAACGTTCGCCGCATTTAACATATGAGCTCATATTGAGTGTTTATGGTGTGCTGTACGAACGCACACCTTCCGGACAAGTTCGCTTCCTCTCCCGTACCACCGCATAGAATAGGGAAGAATCCGGAAAAGTTTTATCCGGTTGAGAAGAGGAATGCCCGCCCGGAGGCGTTCTAATGGACTACTGAACCAGAACACAGGGTGGATTTACCGAGCGAATTCTTTCTGCATTTTTACTACCTTTCAAAATAAAAAAAAAAAAAAAAGCTTGTAAGGGATGAGCTCTGCAAAATAATTCATGCTCGCTTCCATGAGCACTTTTGGGGTTTGAAATTTGCGGGGTTTGTTTAAAACTAATTTGCAGTTTGCATATTTGCACAGGGGGCTGGTAGTGCTCCCAAATGATTTAATCAACTTTGTACTGCTGGTATCAGAAAACATTCGTAATTTTGGAAGTATTATTTGATTAGCAATTTTACCTAAACTTCTGTTTTTAAATTTCATGAAATTGTTTTAAATTTCCATTGTGGGTAAATTTTATACTTGTTTCATTGGTATCGTAATTTACTATGCAATTTTAATATGAACTCAAAATTTAGGCCAAATTATGGAAAACTGAACTTGGTATACCAACAAGGGATATGATTTTCTAATTTTGTTATACTTTTAATACAATGGGCATCCTATTAAATCTAGGAGATATGCTCGTACCTTTGTAAAAAGTTTAAATCGAAGTAGTTTTCAAGGGTTTAAATCTAGAACTTATCTTAAATTGATTTTTTATATGGAAATTAGATCTACATTTTATAAATTGAATTTCTAGATGCCAAAGTAAGTTTCCTGAAAAATTTCAAGGACTTAAATATGCTTTCTCCTTTTAAAAATTGATTATTAATTGCTATCACCAAATTTGTCCCTTAAGAAGTGGCAAATCTTTTCTATAGGATTTATTTTGTAGAATACGAATCCGTACATGTAAATGCTCCATCACATCACGTTTTTGAGAAAAATAGAGTAAAAAATACGGAAGCTAATTAAAAGCTTAAAATGTTGATCAAATGATGATTTAGGGGATATATGTAGGGTTAAATTGTATTAAAAACCAAAGTAATTTTAGCTAGACAATCAAAAGAGCTAGATCACGATCTGTTTATCTATCTTCCAGGTAGGTATGAAGTGTTCATCAGTTCCTATCATATCAATTGATGGTTTTACAACATCATTAAAACTCATCACATTAAATTTCCCTTTTATCTGCTAATTTAACATCTATCAATCGGCGATTTCGCTGTGGTTTCCCTGAGCGAACTTCATTTGCAAATCGCCATTCATCTTCATTTATAAGCTTCCAGATTACTGCCTAAAGCCGATAAACAATGACCGTTTCCGCAGATCATCTCAATGAAAATTGTTCATTTCAATTTTGCGCGCAATTTGAACTTTCGAAACGATCACCGCCGTCGCAGAAGCCGTCCGTCTGGACCGATTTTTTTCCCATAATACCCGCCAAAATGCGGAGTATTTTGTTTTGGGAAAGAAAGTAAGAGTGGCGGGTATTTGCAATTTTCGTTTTTTTTTGTTTTTTTAGTAAGTGGTCCGGGTTTTTCCTTTCTAAACCGATAACCACCGGGTACCTCGCGCAGGTCATTTACCCCGAAACGGAACTGAATCTGCGGCGGCGCAGCATGCTTAACCCGCTGAATTAAGTAGCTGCCGACAATAAAACCGGCAGAGCAGCAACGCGTTTATTGATCAGATACAATCTTTTTACTTATTTTTTTTCAGGTAGCAAGTGGAAAATGAGGCGAAGATAGGAAAGAGGCTTGCGGATTAATTTTTTTTTGTTTTTTTAATTTCTGTGTCAGCATTGCGAACGGTTTTTATTTTCGCCCACACAATGCCATCTTACCTAGCAGGTGGTATTGTGGTGGAAATTAAAATTAATTCCCTGTAGCGATTGACCGGTTTGTTGTTTGTCGCATCGCACTTATTGCAATGTTTTAGTGCGATGTTAAGGAACGTTGAGGATTATCGTGAAGGCCAATACCGCGCGAATAAAAAGCCATCAACAAAAGATGAAGTGGAAAACGAAGACAGGTTCAGAGAAAGTGCCACAATGGTTAAGACTCTGGCCGCGTTCGCAGTTTGCGGGCCAAAGAGGATGGCATTGAAATTGACCGCTATCGTAACAACGTGATCATTTGCCTCTGGGCCAGGTGATCGCATATGCATTTAATTTTTAGCACTTTCACCTGTTCAACCAGGAGAAGAGAGGATAGACACAGAGTGGCTGCAGTTTTAGAATTTCAGCTTTATTTATAAAATGAAATTCGAATTGTTACGACGCTTTTCGGAATTATGTAGTCATTTACATAGAGACGTTTGAAGACGTGAAAAAATGCCACTGTTTGTAATCTTACCGTTTAAGTATTGTTGGTAGCATCTCTGTATCTGGGAAAAAATGTTCAGGAAAACGATATAAAAGTAGTTTACCTGTCGCTCTTATATTTAAATTTCAATGTTGAGCTTGGCACACGTGGGAACGATGCCAAAGGAAAATGGGCTCGTTTGGGCGATGGAATTTCGTGATTTTAAATTGAAAGTATGGAATTGTAGTGTGATTTCCGAAATGTTGATGCTATTTATTTAATAATAATGCCCTGATTTAAATTTCCCCTTATTTATCACAATAATAAGTTTTGTGTTTGGGTTACTGAGTAAATTCGTAGGATATTTTCCTCTATCCTTTAAGGAATCGTTTGAAACTAGAGTTTTGAAAATGAATTTAAATTTTAAGCTTATTATCTGCACTCAAAAAATCAGGAGTGCTAACCAATTGAGTTTTCGGGCGTCATGGTTACCATCGATCTGGTTTTATTGAATTAAGCCTTAAAGTTCTTTAAGCAAATGCCCTTCTATGTTTAAAATAACCAAACTGTTCTTAATTTTTTGAATTTCCCTATAATTTAAAAATTTAACGGCAGGTTTTAAACTTTCTCAATTTTACCCGCACAAAAAGGTTAAAGTTAAGGTGAATAATGCTTAGTTAAACACTTCGCTTCTCGTTCCAATTTAAAAAAATCTTAGAAACGTATTTTTCCTGTATGTCTGTAATAAATGAACAGGAAGAGAGATATTCAGGGTTAATTTAATCATTCTTATTCATATAACTTTATACGAAAACACGTTAATATTTAAATCCTTTCATAAGCATGTACTAAGTAAATATACTTTTTAAAAACATTGTCATAAATATGACATTTATAGTAACAAGGTAAGCTAGGATATATAGGTCCAATAATGTTTAGAATGTTGGATGTCATTTGAAAAAGCATAGACTCATTTTAAGTAATCAAATCTTTAATAAATACTAGGCAGGGATAGTCATCCATATTTGTTTAATTTCAAATTTATCTTATAAATTTTTAAGTTATAGATTCTGTTCGTTTAAAACTGCGTAGCACAAATTACGCATGGACTCATTTTAAGAAATACAAGCATATGGTCAGTTTCATTGTAGGTACTCTAAAAACTTAAATAAAGCTTTAATTTCTCATATATTTCCATTATTTATTTATGTGTATAATAAAAAGAAAGTTTGGAGTATTCTTGTTTTAAGTTTGTCTGGTCCGGCGTGCTAAAGCAATCTTATTTTTACCCAGGAAACAATGTAATCCAGAAATTATGTTTAATGTTACTTGGCGTAAGCAAAAAACGAAACCCTTATAGGATCGCTCGTGTATCTGTCTGTCTGTCCGTCAATCACAGTCAATTTCCTCCGAATCTATTGGACCGATTAAGTTGAAATTTTGTATACATATGAATTTTTGTGACCCAAACACGAAAGTGTAACGCAAAATAGTTCTTTACTTAT
Source organism: Philonicus albiceps (assembly GCA_963969385.1). Taxonomy (NCBI): domain Eukaryota; kingdom Metazoa; phylum Arthropoda; class Insecta; order Diptera; family Asilidae; genus Philonicus; species Philonicus albiceps. The sequence continues at coordinate 41,845,727 of OZ017774.1, forward strand.
AGATTACAGGAAAATGTATAAGAAGTCTATGGTCTCCAAATTAGATTTAATAAAACATTATTCATAGTATGGAGTTCAACTGTTTGATTTATTGATTATGGATTATGATTAAATTTAGGGACCGAGTGTATTTTTGAACCCACTTTTTTTTCAATATACTGAACGAAATCCCCAAAAAAGTTGCAAAATTCTATCACCCTACACTTTATCATCTCTAGCCAAAACCCCGTGCATTTTCACCGGTTAAAGAGCTTAGTGACAAAAATTATGATATCCCTCTAATCTCCCCATTTACACTCATCCTCCATAAAATTAAAACCATTAAAGAGCATCCGCCTGGACCGCTACACGATCGAATAAAATAACCCCATAATGTTTTGCAAAATCCTCCCCCTTCAAAAAAACCCTCAGCTCTAGTGGCGGTTATTAAAATTTTATAAATTGCCGGGACTATAAATAGCGTTCTCAATCAAATTTAATAACATAAAGGCACGATGCGCAGCTGCCATTTAAATTTTTATATCGTCTGCTTTATGGTCCAAAACGATGATTTATATTTACCGCGACGCTTAAACAATTAATCGCCGCTAACAGACAAAAAATTATCGGCCGTCATGATCACGCGAATATACCTCAGCAGTTAGCCGACTGGTGCTATAATAACTCAGTTTGGCGGAGCAGCTCGATTATGACAAATTCGCAATATGATTTCACCACATTAATTAAGCTCACCAATTAGGCTGGCCGCGATGTCCACCTGCGGCAATCGCATGCATATGCCACTCCCTTCCATTCTGCCTAATTTTCACGGGATTTCCGTTTTCCTGCTGGACCCAAAACAACCTGCACGGATCCAATTTAATTCCATTTAGTGGTGTCCAGAGCCGGACATTCTCGGCTATTCACGGGGCAGTCCCAGAGGGTGGAAGGGAGCAAACCCTTTTGGCCGCACCAGCGGATGTTAATTTGAGCGAAAAAAGGTAGAATGAAATAAAGTAAAGCGTCCTACGAAAAATCGGAGAAGTTTACTGAAAACTTTGTAAGCAATTAGTACCACTTAAGTGGAAACTTTGCGCAAGTATTTTGGCCGCTACCGTCGCCGTCGATGCGAAACCGGGCGGGTACCCGGTGGGTCTACGAAGGAGCCACCATCCGTCTCTGAATTTCTAAGCTAAGTATTCTTGTAAATACAGAAAATTTTTAATTGAAATTAATTTCGCGTTGTTATCTGTCGACAAGTTGTAACAAACGAAGAAGTTTCCTTTTGTTGCCGCCTCCTTTGCATTTTTTATTGAGGTAATCTCTTAAAAGGAAATCATTTTACCCGAATGGGGCTGTTTTTTTGCGCCTTTTCGCTTTTTAGTATATATGTACTATAAACATATATATATACTTTTTGTTTATTCCTTATTTTTATGTTATTTTTGGCTCTCACATTCATCCGGAACAATTCCTTTCTATTTAGGGACCTATTCTTTCTTAAACGGATTTTTTTAAAGGGAGATGAAACGGACGAGTTACTCGCCCCATTGTTCGGATATGCTTCGAGCGACAATTGTGCTCATTTTTAGAAAAAAAATGTACAACAATTACAAAAATGCTACTGTTGCTGCGCTTAAATGGAGCCAAGCTGAGTAATGCATTGTGGTACAATGCCGGTGCCAGACGGCAACTTTATGGCATCCCATCCTACACTGTCTGAGAGTGGGAATTTATTTTCATGATTTGGAAATTTAGTAACAGACCTGAAGAATTTATATTTATTTTTATATTTTGGCATGTTTGGAAACATTTTGCCTTTTAATGTCGTAATTTATAATGGGAAGTTTGAATAATTTGATATCCCTACTATTCAAACAATTTTAAGTTAGCTAATTCTATTCTTTTTTAAAGAAAATGTTACAAGTAAATAATGACCTATTTAATAAATGAAAATTCTCAACTCTTTTATATGTTTTGTGTGTACCTTATCTCTCTTATTGCACAATCAAAGATGATAATTTGACCTCTAAAAACGCTTATGGCATAACATCAAAAAATCGATAGAATTCAAACGATTTACTGTCTCCAGCCTACACGAATCTCTTAGTTAAATGTGCCGTGGGCTGTGTGATAGTGAACCTGTTAAGATATAACCGCTAGTGTAAATGATCATCATTAATCTGCAGAATTCACATCACTTTTTTTTTCGAAAAACAGAGAATAAAAAATGTTGTGTAAGTTTTTGCATAATAGGTGCCAAAAAATTAAAATAAGAAGGTCACAAGTTACGTTCTCCTTTTTTGTGAAGACAATATATCGGTTCACACATAAAAACATTGCAATCGTACCAAAACAGGAAGGCAAAATTAGTTCAATTAGGTACATTATTTTTGGTGTTTTTGGTTTGGTTTTGTATTTTAACATATACATTGGTGTGTTTCGTTAATATAGCCAGTCAAGAAAACTTAATTTTACTCAGTTTAAAGCATTTTTTAGTGTCGCTACGGTGGTGTGTATAGCAGCGTTATCTTGCTGATATACAAGTGATATGCACCGTTTTAACTAATTGTCTTGTTAGATCGACTTTACTTTTGTGACAGCACTGAAATACACTTTTGCTATTATTTTTGCTAACAAAAGTAATTTGGAAGTGGCTATATGTTAATAAGATGCACTGTAAGCTGAATTTTTAAAGTATCAGATCAATAGGCTCAGAAATCTTTAAAAAAAATCGTTAGTTTCACTGAATCTTTTTTAAGTGCCTATCGCTTAAAGTTTATATAAAAATAAAATTTTCTACACTTAAATAATTACCTAGACAAAGTTTTATTGTAGCGTATTTTACCTGTTGGAATATAAAAATTAATATCATAATTGTAGAAGTTTTGGTGAAACTTTAGTAGTTGTTCTGGTTTACCATTATTTTTTGAATTTAACCAGGACAAGTTAATTTGTAAAAATTTTATCCCACAACCACTTTTAAAGCAATTAAAGTAGGCACTCCTACCGTCGTCAAAGAGAAAGAAAAACAATTTGTTTTTTCTAATTTAGGGTATTTCAAAAAGGTTAACTGCTGTTACCTTTCTACCCTTAATTTTACTTTACACCACCTCATGTCTAAAAATGTTTCTTCCTCGCGCCCCTGCTTAAAAAAAAGGATATTCGACCCAAATATTCCTAGTTAACTAAGGTTTTGCTTGCAGTATTTTCGAGCGGAATAGAGTGGAAGAGAGGAGTACCACTTTTCTGGCCCAAAAAAGGGATAAGTGATACAAAGAAAGGTGAAACCACCTCCACTTAAAATACAATTGGTATGCACTGCTCCACGGAACTGCACCAGAAACCTCAACCTTTCAACAAAAAAAAAAAAAAATACATTCTGAAATGTTCTTTGACGCGTTTTAAGCAGCACGGCCAGGTCCAGTCCTTTTTCCGCCCTTTCAGTTTCACAGAATACCCCCGAATGCACTCTTTTTTTTTGTTTTTTTTTTTTGGGTGGGCTGAGGTTTTTGTGTTCGAGGTCCCCCGTGTACCGCAGGCTTACCGTGATATTAAACTGCATAAATAAGGGATCCGCTGGGAAATTTTCTTTTATCTGTTTAAGTAGAATTTCCAGTAGATTTCATTCCCTAACCAAAATATGCATCAGCAAAAGGGAGCTAATCCTTTCCAAAAAGATTAAAGTCAGAGGAGTTCTCTCTCAACGGAGACTTAATTGTGGGTATGTGAGGTATGTGTAGGGTTTGAAGCTGGGTTTGGGGTTAGTTCCGGGTTTTGGGGCAGTGCTGTCCTCTATTTTACTCGACTATTATGCACAACAGATTTCCAAATAGTACAACCGGTTCGCGATTTATGCGGTCATATTTCTAAATGCAGTCATGGCATGGGAGCTCGGACCCTACATTATCCGCAGGAGGGAGAAGCACTTTTTGCATTTTATTTACAGCTGGACGCTTTTAATCCCAGGACACAATTCACAGCTCGAGCTGAATCTAACCGGGAGCCCTTCGGGGATTTCCCCGACAAAGTATAAAAATAGAAAATTGAATTTTCCCTACCATTTGAATGTCGCAAAATGTATTCCTCTTTAAATTGTTATGGTATCCTTTTCGTTTGGAGGCGGACGCCTCGCAACTTGTGAATTCCCGGGACTTTTTCCTGGCACTACACGATAACGAGACTTACGAAAAAATATATTCACCGCCAAAAATTATAGTGTACCGGAAGCGGCTTTCTTCGAGGTCGTTCGTTTATATCTGTTTTTTTTTTTTTTTTGTCACAGTATTGAGTCAACCGTTTTCACTTATTATAAAAATTACGGAAAGGGAAAATTCTTTCGCTAGCGGCCCGACACTTATCACTTTCGAGGTTGAAATGCCCTCCGATGAGGCCACCAGGTGCTATTATAGCTTGATCGTGAGGTGCTGATCCCTCCCAAATAAGCGCACTGTTTCGACTCTCTGATGGATCTTTTTCCTCAGATGAGCCGCGAAATGATCGCGATGGTGCAGTTAGCGCCAGTCGGAGAGAGTGTACATCGCGCAGCGGAGGCCTTGTCACATCTTCTTGTACCTGAATAACCACTTTTCCGGACTCTTTCCCCAATGATACTCTTCACCTGGCGGAGCTACCTACCGTCGAACATGTCGACTTTTATCTTTTCGATTCTTGGCAATCATCACCAACTCAACATCAATTATAATCGGAAGCAGTTGTTGGCCCCTACGGGTATCAGGGAATTTCACTCAATTCCTTACAGTCGTCTTGTTGCTTACGTCATTTATCTGATACCTGGCATCATCTACCATCTTTGGGACTTTCCTACTTCAGGTGGTGACCAAATATGATACGGATTTATTGCCAGCAATGGAAGTACTTTAATTGAATAACAATGCTTTGCACCGTGTCGCGCGACGTATAGTCGCAGTTTTCTCTATGGAAAACTAGTTCAAAAGATCATTTCAATTCGAGAAAAGTACAGCGATGATGATGATGATGTTTGGCATCAAAATAAGGAAAATTGCGCAAGATGTGATGCGTTTTGGGCTCATTCGGGCATACCTCCGACTACTGTGTTTACTTTCGTTAGTTAGGTGAGTTGCTCATCTTTAGGCTTTTCGATACTACCGGTGTAGTTGGGAATTTTCTTGATTGGAAACATGATTTAAGGTTGTTTGTAATCATGGCATGAATGAATGGTTTTCACGTAATTGTTCTTCTATAGGAGTTTGCAAAAATTTATTAATTGAGTTATTATACATGAACTTCGAAATTCATTGGCACTGAAGTGGAACTTTTGTTATATGATTTTCTGAAAGCTACTAGCAATTTTTATTAATAACATTTACAATTGGTCTTCTGAAGAGTTGTATCACTTACTTTTAAAGTGATAGTGATAGTGATCACTATCATTTTACGTTTTAATGATACTTTGAACTGCAGACACGTAACTACGATTAAATAATAGTGCTCTGCAAATTCACTAAATGAATAAATGATAAAAATTAATGTAGTTAGTTTCTACAAATTGAGGTATTATTTAAACGTTATGAATTAAAATACTGCGCTCACAGCAAACAAATATTTTTACTTTCTACTATGATCGATAATTTGATTAGGAAGTCTGCTTATTTTATATTTTTTTTTAGTATATAACACACTCATTCAATTACATTCCTTAGTAATTTTAATTTGTATTATGTTCGAATCAAAGATTAACTTTATGAGTAGATTAAATTGAATTACATAAATTAAAATTTGTGCGATGAAAAGCTGAAATTAGTATTGAAATGATAAAATTTTAAGTCTTAATTAAACCGAAAAATTTATTTAATAGATAAATCAAGATTATATTGGGTGTATAACTTGAAAATGAGGGATTTATAAGAGATAAGTGATAGTTGTATTGTATCGCATCTGATCATACTGTGATTACCTTCACTTAGCTTAACCTAAGTCATATGGCTTTACATTTCATTATGCGTTAATTTGGCAAAGTGTAAACAAGATAATTAAATAATAAAAATAATACGTGCTAAAAAAACAGCATTTGCCGGAAGCTTTGCTTTTGTTCTTTAATTGAAAAATTAAGTGCTGCTAAAAGTTGTCGATTGCTATTAGAAATTTATAGTAAATATATATCCTTCGATTAAAACTTGCGAATTTTGGTTCGAACGCTTTAAAAGTTGCGATTTTGGTTTGACCTCTTTAAAAGTTGCAATTTTGACACCGTAGACAAAGAATGCCCTGGCCAAGTGAAAAAGTTCGAATATGAAAATTTGGACACTATACTCTGTGAAGACTCCTTCGAAATGCAAAAAGAGCGTAAAAAATCATTCGCATTCATTCAAAAGCATCATTCAACATGATAACGCTCCGTGTCATATTGCTATGCCGGTTAAAACCTATTTGGAAAATAGTCGATGGAAAGTTTTGTCTCACCTGCCATATTAACCAGACCTTGCCCCTTCGCACTAACACTTGTTTTGATCGATGTAGAATTTTCTTACTGAAATACAATTCTTTTCAGTTGAAGATATCAAAAATTTTCTTGATTCGTTCCTAGCTTTAAAAGATGAGCAGGTTTTTTGGCAAAGAATCCATAAAATGAAAAAAAAAATGTATCAATTCATTGCATTATTAAAATAAAACTATACTTTTGCAAAAAAAGTCCCTCATTTTCAAGTTATACATCCAATAATACTTATTCAAAGTTTAGAATTAAACCTAATAACCTAATAACGTTACAATCATAAATAAAGTAAAATTTTTATAGCTACAAAATAAAAACAAGTGTTTTGTATATGGAATAATGGGTATGATGCATTTTAAGGTAGTAAGATAGAATTTTGTTGAAACTGGACACTGCGATGGCTAAAAAGGAGTTTGGTTTCAATTAAACATTACATTTCTATTTATAGGAAAAACACGTTGCAGGGTACCCAATTTTTAGGTATGAAAATAAGAAATTGGAGCATCGGCTTACTCAAAAGGGAGTTGGTTTCCTTCCGGCATTTGGGAAAATCGTTCCAATTGAAGAGCGGAGGCAAACGCAATTAAATTATTTCCCGGGAAAACTGCGCAAAAGCCGGTTCAATACAAGATGTAAACATCCGGTCCCAAGTTGTTGTCGGATGTAATGAACACCCCCCCCAAAACTCCTAGTCACCCACATTCCGTCGGGACGAAAATCTCGAAAGATTTTTGTATCTCCTGCTTTGAGTACCGATGCTCGCCATAAAAGTCCTGCGGATGCGGCATCGTTGCGCAACCCATTCACAAATAAGAGAAAAATGCTGAAGTCATCGCAAGCAGGTTGCTAGTTGTGATCCGTAGATGTCACGCAAATGGAAACGTTAAACAGGCTCCTTCCGAGATCAATATCAGTGGGAAGATGAAGAAAAAGTTTCTTCACATACATTTCGATGTCTTTGACGAAGCGAGGCAGAGGGCTGCCGGCGAAGATGTTTTCCCTTTAGCAACTTTGTTTGACTAGCACAAAGTCGCTTTACTCCTTATTTTGGGGGCCAGAGGTTTGAGTGAGGGGCTGAATGGTGTTGAACTTTTTACGACTGCAGTCCTCCCCCAAGAGGCCCCAGAGACCTCGAAACCGAGTTGGACAATTGGGCGATGTCTGGAGCAAGTGCAAGAGCAAACAGATATTAAAGATGAAAAGGGACATTTTAATATTGTGTTCGTGCAGATGCAAGCCCTTTGGACATCCTCCCCGAGGAAGAGCCCACTTAGCGATATCACCAGAACTACGAAGGGCAGTGTCAGCAGCATGTGCTTGAGTTACAACAATTTGCTATTGTAACATGAAAAGTAGCTTTGACGATATTTGCAAATAGTCTTTGATATGCACTCCACAGCTTTTTTGTTCGGAACGGACATCGAATGAAATATGAAACCGGGGCGTTTTTGCCATTTTTGGCAGTATTTGGGCCAAGTGGCAAATAAATGCAAAATTCAGACTATTTGGATAATATTACAACTCTTTTAATGTTCAATATTAATGAGGACAAATATAATCATAGGTTTTAGTATGAAATGCATTTTGAGTCAGATGAGTATTAATGAAATTGCTATGTAACATTTTACGTTAAATTTTCATAAGTAATTTCGTGTGCAATTTTCGTAAAACGTTTCAAATAAGACGGGAATTTTCACTAAATTGCTTACTGTTGTAATAAAAAAATTTCTACTATGCTAATGGCGATGCTTTTGTAAATTAGAAATAAATGTGCTGCGTATTTAAAACCATTCAATTTAAATTTGAACTTTTAATTTCAACCTTTGGCCTAAAACTAATCAACTTCCAGTCCTTCGCCCTACGTCGAGATGTCGTCGATATTGTTTTCGTCCGCAAGTTCTTACCGATTTTATTGATTGCTCAGACCTCCTTCGCAGCATATCCCTTAACACTAACTTCCGTAACGTTAGATTTTTCCCTATCTATCAGTTTAATAAAAATAAGTTTTTTATGAATCTTTCCTTAATGCCTAATGCCTAAAGAAATAAATTAACTGAGTACTTAGGAAGAGTACTCCAACACGTAACTTCTAATCAAATCTCGATAGACCTTAAAAATAGCTGATATCATATAAGTCAGTTAAATACTTAAGCTTTATTTTGACATATGTTTCCTCTTATTATTTGATAAATTCTTAAAAATGCTCAAAATACGGGTTTTTCAATTTTTCACCCTTATATTTCTCAAAAACGTGATGTGATAGAACATTTTCGTTTTTGGATTCGTAATCTGCGAAAATAGTTTTATTAAAAATATCTGTCATACTTTCAAGGAGAGAAAAAATCATTAAAAATACAGAAAAGTGTTATTTTTAGAATAGCTATAAATTCTTAATGTGAATTAAAGTAGAACTGAATAAATCGAAAAATTAAGCAGAATTTTTTAATCGAGTCCTATGCGTTCTGGTCAACCAGTATAAAAATAAGATCTCTCTGCTCTTGTTTTATTTTTCGATAAAGAAAAACAAGCGAATATTGATTCCACACTTATTGGAAATCAATAAATTGTTATGACTAAATTATTTTTGTTGAAATCCATGCCCAAGGGAGTGGTCTCCAGGGTTTAGCTTACATAAAGATGATCTAATTTTAGCTTTTTTTCGGAGTATTTCTCTTTCAACTCATTATGCGAGCTCGCTGAGATTATTGTTCTTGAAAATTAAAATTTCATGCGCATCTTACGAAACCGCGAAGAAAGTCTGACACTGAATGTCTGATGTCAACTAACTCTTTTTTTTTGTTTCAGCATGAATGAGTTGTGATGAGCACTAGAGTTGGGTTTTTTTTGTACCCTGCAGCCTCATTCGGACCGATTAGTATCGCACCTAAATGACTTGGGCGGAGCAGAGGAACGTTGATTAGAAACTAAAGCAGGTAAACAACGTCAGGCAAACCATTCGTTTGTAATGTGATAAACCTTCATAGGTATATAAGTCCCTGAGATATTCGAAGAAAGCAAAAATTGAAGAAAGTTTTCGCCTTCTTCAAGATGACCACGATAGTTGAGCTGGCGGCGTAAGAAAAAACCAAAAAGCAACTTGAGAGCAGTCCCAACGCATTTCTCCGCACGTATGCTGTGCAGGTCTGTGTGCCTAACGCACGCAGAAACGGCAAGAGATGGTGACAGCACTGGCTCGGATCAGGTAAGTGAGAGTGAGAGTGAGAGTGAAATTCCAGCAGATTTGGATGGCGGAGGTTTTTTGTTACACCCGGTGACCACTCGCTGACCATCTTCCTGCCGCAATGCGTACGTAACTCGATACGTCGTACCAGACTGACCATGTCCCCGGCTCTGGGTCAGCCGGGCACGGCACAACACAGCCCAGCCCAATTATTAAACCTATGGAATCCGAGAAGTTCCTATAGTTTTTTTTTTTTTTTTGTCGCAATTAATTTTGGGGTTCGATTTATGTTTCACGTATTTGGATTTTCTCCATCGCAATCGTTATCACCCGAAGGTGCAAATTAACGCGGGAAAAGTGCTAATATTTGAGCCTCTTGTGTAAGGGGCCTTTTCTAGTTTCTCTCTGGCAAAGCGGAAGGTGAGGCTGCTGTTTGCTAATGATTTTTTAAAGTTGACTTACCTTTTGATTTACCTTTTGCGCCGGCCAAACTCTTTAAGCTCGAGTGAACTCCGTCGGGTAGGAAGATGTACGTGGCCGCATTTGTATTCACAGAAATCTGTCCTCTGCCGAGGAATGCCCATTTCCGTTTTCACTTTCTGAATGCAAAACAATTTGAAGCAGGCTCATTGCCCAGTGGTCGTAGGGATGGTCGTTTTAATAAAGTCGTGAGTCAATCACAGCTTCTATTGATCTTTCTTCCAAGAAGTACGTCTTACCATATATCTAAGCTATTTACGATGAATAACTAGACTAGGGGCGGGGTAACATTTATTTTGTATAAATTTCTTTTTCTTTCATTCCATTCCAGATTTGTGAAGTCGATTCGGTTTGTGTAGGACATTTCGAATTCATTGGATTCCTACCGTGACCCTCTTTTTTTATTGTAATTATTTGCGTTCGACAGGTTTACCTAAGTTTTGGTACGATGTCAGATTGTGGGGCTGAACTTTATTGAGACATGTTGTGGATTTTATTTACCACCCATACATTTTAGGTACGTAGATTGGATTTTCTGATGACGGTGTAAATAGCTGGTTCCTTGAATCTGGTGAAAGTATTTTTACTAGAAATAACACAAGATGATTCAATACAGTTCGTATCGAGAAAGTAATGAATACCACAAATAATATGCAACCTTTCATTTATTACATATCTGGTTTTATTACGACAAAAGATAGACATACTCTCGGCGATTGTAAACTTGAATTTAAGGGTAAATAGGAAAAACTCTAAGAGTCAGCGACTAACATTTTACGTGATTAATGAAATTAAGACTATATGTGTATTTTTTATCGCTCTGGCTTCCAATTTCGAAAGGAAATATGTTATAAATTTACTTTTCAAAATCTCTATCAAGTATACGATCAATCTAGTCTTAATGGAGCTTATTTTGGGTCTATTATCGCTTTACAGAAAACTATAAATAACCGTCTGAAATGCAGAAATTCAATGAGTGATAGTGAGATATTAAAAAAATATTTCCAATTATTAAATTTATAGTTCCCAAATAAATATTAGGCCCGTGTTATTTTTTCATAGGGGCTATGAGACCACATTAGGTTATAAATTTATTTAACAATAGATTCATCAAATAGTCTAAAATTACTTAAGGTTTTTAGGAATAGGACTTTGAGGTAACAGGCTCATTAAAACCATATTTAGTACGATAATAGAGGAATTCAGAAGACACGGAGATGTAGGGATCTTCAAACTCCTTAGACTACCTCTTGACGAATTTTAAGATAGCATGGGATAAATTAGGACAAAGTCGGTCTTCCTCTCGATAAGCAGTGGACAAAGTAAATTTACTAAAGATTTACGATCATGTGTAGGTTTTTTTTGTTGTTATTGATTATAAGACAGATTTGTTTGTATTTTATCCTGTATTTGTTCGTACTTACACCCTGGTTCTCTGTTACGTTTCTTTCTAAATTCCTTACAGCAATTTTACTCAACGCTATTCAGACAAATATTAAATTCTGTGTCTATGTGTAGTAAACTCATATATTTCATTCTTTATAAAATATAGGCAAATTTTGGATGCGCATATCAGGCAAAAATTTTGTCCTTATTAAAACCTAGTATATTTGTTTTTAATTTCTTCCTAAAAATTATTTACGTGAAATTATGAAAATTTTAAAATACAAAATACGAGCAATTCATTAAGGATACCTTGGGAAGGACCGCCCACTTATGTAGATATTTTGTTTCTTGCTGTTTAGAAAGGATAAAATTCGCTCGTTTTCGTCCTAAATCAATTGGGACCGACTGAAATTAAACCCTTCGAAGTGCGCCACAGGTAAGCAGCACTAATTTACTTCATATTTCACAGCGAGTAGCTCTGCAGGTAATAAGCTGGTGCGCCATAAATTTCATCTAATCACTGAAATTATCAGCGGAATGAGGGATGGTTGCCGCCCCAGATAAAACGGTCGCACTGACACTGATGTCTTAATTAGCGCACCAGCTCTCCCCCGGAATCTAGGTAAGCCAAAAAGGGGTTCCTTATCGGGCAGGGTGGAACGCTACCGGGGGAGGGTAATTTATGTTCCTAAAAGAAGATCGACTCCAATAACTGCCATTTCTCAAATATTTAAACTTGTGATGGTGACGCATTAGGGGCGGACTATTGAGCCGAGCTGCGATAAATCCTCTCAGAAAGGAATCTTATCGCAATTCCACCTGGGGCGCTCCGCACAAGAAGTGTTGTGATGGACAACATGGCGAAATGATCGATGTTCCCATTTGTAGGACCTTCAAAAAATGATTCGTCCGGTCAAATGTGGTGTGCATGATAAATGGCGGTGCCCATTCAGCAGCATCCCTTAAAGGCCCCAAATTGGGGGCTACAGTGGAATGCCGCGCACCGCCCCTTCCGGAGATTAATGAAATGCCAAAATAAGAGCTAATCAAATGTTTGTTAAGAGATTTTTCCTTTTGTCGGCCTCTTTACCAAAAACAGTGCCATCTGTTCGGTCGATGGATGCTGCGATGGACCAGATCCTAGCCAACATCATCCGAAACCTCTTCCGTCTCCGGTACGGCTGCCGGTCGATTCGATTCTGATGAGCGATTAGGGATTAAGAACTTGCGGTCGCCGCCAGAAAAACTAAGGGACCATTTCAGAGGAACGAGAAATAGCTGAAGACGATTGTAATCATCTCGAAATGGGGCTCAACCAGACTGTCCGGGCCACGGGCACCGGAGGAGCTTTTCTTTTTTATAAGGGCTCCAGCTTCGATTCCGAAAGAAGCACTTTTACATCGGAGACGTGGACCCTAATCTCCCGGGAGTTATTCATCAACCAGGAGAGCACAAAAGGCAAAAGTGGGTGCTTAGGCTGTCATAGCCTCAAGTGTTACGAATGTCACGATAATTTGATAAATTTTGCTGTCCGACTACGACCAGGACAACTGGGCCATAGGGTGGGTGTGGGGAATGGGGTGGCGGAACTTCCGGAATTGTTGATCGCAGCACTTATTAAGTCAACTGTCGTCAGCCTTTCTGCGATAAGCCTGCGCACCCCACGCCCATCCTGCCCGAAAGGGACTCTTAAAGACGAGGTCGAGCCCCATTTATGGAATCTAGCAGGATCTGCACGAAATGGACTGGGAGGATTATTTTTTTTCTGTCCGCGATGTTATTTATATTTGAAAAATGTTGGGTAAGCAAATGATCTCAGAGCTGTAAGTTGTTTTTTTTTCCGAAGTTGGGTGGAATGGAAGTGGACAATTTAGATAGGATTTTTTGTTTATCTACACAGTATGAAATTTTCTTTTTAAGACTATACGCCTTTGAATTTTGGGTAAAATGAAGTACCTAAATTTATTTTCTCAAAATAATTCATATCTACCAAAATACATGAAGTTTCGGGGCTACAGAATTGAAATCTACAATTCATAATGGGTATAGAAAATTTTAAATTTCAAGAAATCTAACATTACAATTGCAAGAGTTTTCTGTTTACGCATCTATAAAAATTACTTAATAGCTAGCAGGCTCAACCTCATTACTGAACTTTACGTGCACCGTGCGAAGTCCGCTAAATCAGCTAGTGTTCTATAAAACCGAACTATCTAAAGATGAGAATAAGGGCTAAAGACACTGTTTAGATTTATTTCAAATGTAATTAAATAGGAACTGTATTTAAATATTTATGATTTATTTATCCTAAAAATATTAAGTTTTAGTGACCTTTGATTGTTAACTACTGCACTTTAATTTACTTTTCTAGTTTAGGGGATTAGTATTTCATTTTCAAGAACTAAAATTGCTGCTTTTAAATTGGGAAAACTCTTTACTAACCTTTAGTTCTCATATACGAACAGGGCAGGTACTCTGAATCATTTTCAAATTATGATAAATAATAGGGGATAGTAGAGGTAAAACCAACTGAGCAGACACTGCACAGAAGCTCTTTGGATCAGCCGTTGTAGTTGGATAAAATGAAATATAAATTAATCTTTTAAAGGTTTATGCATAAACATCTCAGTCTTTGAGAGTCTTAGCACCCTCTGAGCGTTTCTGATGGATGCATCTCAGTGAGAGCCTTCCTGTAAAGGATATTCGAGTCAACTTCTAAATTCGATTAATTAATTTTGATTAAGCGCCTTTAGACGCAATTTGACTTTCTGCCCAAATGGTCACAGGTTTGTCACTTTCGACTGCAGCAGAGCGTCTCGTTCTGGTGAATAATTTATGTAAGCGTTAATGCAGGCATAATTCGGTCGTATTAGGAGCAAGTGCGCAGGTAAATGGTGCCGCATGTATTAAACATGTTGCTGCTCCCAATGCGATCGAATTGCATAAACCAATTGATTTTAAAGTCCTTGGGGACAACTCCAATTGCCCTAATTGACTAACAAGGCACAAAGCTAAGCAGAGGCGAATTCAATTAAGGAAGAGTTCTAGAGATGTACAGGACAGTCTGGGACTTGTTCTCACTTCTGAAATTATTGTGTAATGCACACCTTTCTGGGAATTGGTTGGGAAGGGATTTAAGAATTTGTCCGGACGTTTAAATTTAACAAATAGACTCATTTTATTGATTTATTTAGCCGCTCCCTGAGAGCGGCAGTAGCTGAAATCCGTTTAGGACCCCGGCGGATCCCTTTGCCCTAGGCTAATAGGGAGGAAGCTATCGTCCATAACTGTCAACCCAAGATGACTAAATTCAATAAAGCCATAAGGGTGGTGCTCTCTCAAAAGGGAACGAGCGACAAAAAAAAAATTTTCGTTTATGCGCCCACAGGAGCGCTGCTTTTGCGGGGACTTATCGGGAAAATTGAGGAGATTTAAAATAGATCGTAAAATGTCTGTTAAGGAAAACTCGCCACTGGAAGACGGATAAAGCGGCCCTCCGCTCCCGGCAAGATGCTTCCTACTAAGATCCCTTGGATGGCGCCTTAAGCATGCGGCATGCCGTCATATTTTTATGGCATTTCACTCATAAAATTTCACTTTATGCTTGCTTAAAGGTCTGCAGTGATTTTTTCGAATGGGCAGTTTGGGGGTGTGTCCAACAACAAGATTTCGTGCAAAGGCTCGATTACTGGGTTTAGAGAGGGCCCCATCGTAGTTGAATAGGGCGGAGAGCGAAGAGTGGAGGCCGGAGACGGTACGGCATCCACTCAGGTGATGAGATCAATGAAAGATTGATAAGTTCCTCGTAAAATGACATGATTTCTTCCACTTTGTTGCTTTCGTTCTCGGCGTTTTATATGCAGCCGTTAGTGTACTTAAGATCTATCCGGATCGAATACTTATGACCTTTTTTATTATTTACGATTTGGAACATCCGACGAGTTCTAAAGGAGGGGTAGCGGCAGCAACGTTCCAAAGATTTACATGTTTTCCAGATCTATTCGTTTTTTGGCGAAGGTCTTTTTGATTTTGTTTTTGATGGAAACTAATAGAGGACCTATAAAAACCATCGATAACAACTGCAATAAAAAAGTAGATAAATTGTATGAAA
Source organism: Philonicus albiceps (assembly GCA_963969385.1). Taxonomy (NCBI): domain Eukaryota; kingdom Metazoa; phylum Arthropoda; class Insecta; order Diptera; family Asilidae; genus Philonicus; species Philonicus albiceps. The sequence continues at coordinate 41,861,339 of OZ017774.1, forward strand.
AGTTTCAAGACTTTTATCTTTTAAAATGGTAAATTAAGGATACAAACAATAAGGTCAGTATGCATTCTTTTAAAGCGATACTTCTTGTTGATAATTTAGTTATTCAGTTAGTTTTAAGCTAGAAAATAATCGAGTTGCTTTAGACATCATATTTATTCTTGTTTATCGAAATATATTTGAAATTGAGAAAAGGTATAAGAGACTTAAGAAATCTTAATCCATCAAAGCTATGTTAATTTATTTATAGACTCTATTAAGAAAAACGTATATCACTTAAAACCTAAACCTATGAAATCTGTCGATCATCTAAACCTTTAATTACGTCAATCGTTTGTTTCTAACCGCGTGAATAGGCGCCAAACTGATTCATTTCATCGCAATTTGAGTGCAGTCACTCTTTTTGCATGGTCGCCTAGCTAGCTAAAATGCAAATTTGGCTAGATCTAGAGTAGAAAAGAAAGTCACGGAAAAAAGATAAAGCGACAATATGCAGTACGACGGGTGCTGAAACCGAAAGTTGGGAGCAGCAAAAACATATGATGCAATCCGGGGTCCCAGAGGGGCCGAGTAGTAATTCTCCTACTCTTCGTTAAATTTCCCGATTCGTTTGCGGTGATGATATTCGGGCAATTCTTGTAAACGATAGTCACCGCGAAATCACCTTTTGCCCACGATTTGTACACTCCATGCGAATTTGGCTAGGTAACCGCGACGACTAAAGCCCACCCCCCCCCTCCCCTCCCCCGCAAACGTGCGTCTCCCAGAGTGCCAGACAAATTATTTTATGCGGGTGGGTATCGCAGTTACACCGGCCCTGGCCAAAGCCAGGGCTCAGAGGTAGAACATGACAAATTCACGGTATCATCGTGCTGGGCATTTCGACGCAAATTAAATTGTGAGTGTGCCGTGACTGTCGAAATCGCATACCCTACCGAGGGCGGTGTTTGGTGCACATGTTCACCGCTTATGGCATCAGGAATCCGGGAGTCAGGTCATATCTGACGCCTGTTTATTTTTACCTTATTACCGCGAACGTCCAGAAATATAGAAAAATTTGCGGCTCAGCATGGCTGGTCCCGGATTCTAATTGTTCGCTGATGGGTTAGCCACGAACTTTTTATCTCCCGCACATTTATGCAGCCGTCAGGTATTTAGAAAGCAGGTCACTTTACCTGTGCACAGTCTCTGGACAGACGTACGGAACACGCCGCGTAAGAGGTGTAATTGTTCTGCATTTTGCTGAAATATGCAAAAATGTCTGCAACGCAGTTTGTTTCTCTTCATTAGCATTTGAATGAAGTGCATACGTCTTACACATGAACGTAATCAATAAAAAATTATCGTAGTCTTTCGAAGTCCTCAGGTATTTTTTTGGAAAGTAAGAAAAACACTTTACATAAAATGAAAATTAAATATGTAGATAAATTTTCACAAGTTGGGACTTTACTTATAAACTTTAACATAAAATGCCGATATTTAATTTATTTGCTTAAGACCTATGAATTTAAAAAAACGAAACAATCTTCACTCCATTTACAAAATAAACATAAACAAAAAGTTCTTTGAACCCAAGGTATGAAGAATTTATAAAGTTGCCCAGAAATATTCAAATTCGTTAAGAAATATTCAAATTCCAGTCTCTAAAATTATTTAAAATATTTGAGTCCACTCAACTAAACTTTAAGACTCTTAACTCAAATTTTAAGTTAGTTCAGGATTTGAATTTAATCCACATTCAATTAAAATTTAAGCGGATTTAACTCTTGAGTTTGAGTTAAGTTAAATTTTGCTTTTCTATAACTCTGAAAATATGCATGACTGTAAAATGTACTTCTTTTATGCAACAAACGATGTAAATTAATTATTTATTATAACATTTATGGGAAAATCTATATATCTTAATTTTTTAATAAATTTTTATGTTATGATTTTATTCATATTTTTACCTCTAAGTCTATGTACCTAAAACAATCCTGGTAAGTGCATAAATCAAGGATTTTATTACATAATTTATTGCTTAAAGTAATTTTCCTATTTTTAAAAATTTGTTTTTAATTCACCGATCTTTTGCTTACTCTTTCTGTCTCTACCTCAAATAACCCTGGATTTCACATGATATGAATTCCTTGAGCTGGATTGATTTGTTAAAATTTCGAATAATCCAACAGGACACGAAAGACTAAACGCTCAGCGGTGATTTTATCGTAGAATTAATATCGTTCGCTTCATATAAAATCCTTTAAAATTGTAGCCGGAAAGGTGACATCCGAAAAAGGAAACGGCGTAATTAAATAAATTAAATCGTCCCCTGTACGCAAGATTTATGGCATTATTTTTTGTAATTCCTTTGTAAATGCGCATTAAGCGTAATCCACGTACGCGATTATAAATCAGAAGTCGTAAATAATACCTACAGAGGCTACAAGGGCCCGTGGCGGAGTAATTATTTCTGCGAAAATTTATTAAGCTCCGTCGTCCGAGTTGCAGCCCGCCGGACCTTATGGCCCGCCCGCCGGAGTGTCACACACCTGGAAATCGGTTTAATTTGCAGCTTGGCGTTAAAAACAATTTCTGACAATTATTTAAACCCATCCATGGGGCACTGGAAGGTGTTCGGTGAGCGGAGGTATTTGCTTTATGTGTACAATTTTTCCTCTCGCGCTTTCGGCAATTTAGCTCTAGCCGTGAAATATGGGCTTGCTCTGCGGATATCTGGGGGATGTAAATCGAAGCGTCCTATATTAAAAGAAGAAACATCCTCCACCAGGAGTATAAAGCAAGAATACCACCCTATGCGCCCCATTCCCTGCAAAATACTCCAGAAGGTGACTGCAGGGACTTACTGCGACATTTAGAACAGTAATTAAAATTTACAGCTGCAATAGACCAAGAGCGACGTAATACCTATGAGATCTCCCGAAATCCCGGACATTCGGGATGCTACTGGTGTTGGAACAAGTCTGATACCCCACTATTAGGAAATGTCCGGCGGCGACGGCGGCGGGACCTAAAAGTATCTAGATATGTTCCCGGAGTCATTGTGAGTCGCTTCTAAAGCCCCAACAATACTCAAATTGAAAATTTCACTCATGCTGAAAATCCCTCTGTATTCCATTGGCCGCATCACCATTCGGAGCGATTTAGGAACTTGAATGGCTAGCAGAATTCCTAAAGAAAATACGAAAGGAAAATATTTGGGAAATGATGCTCGCAGGGTCCTTATATTCAATGCTTTATTCATGAATGGCTCGCTGCTGGCTGGTGCTCCCGGTGGTGGTAGTTTAAGACCTCAACCCACTTGCACTTGTAGTATATTTTGCTTAATTGATTCGCTGGATGCTAGTGCCGACCCTATGCTCCTTCTCCGGGTAAATTGCCTGGAAAATGTAAACTTAAAGGAGTTACACTCCGAGCACAGGGCTACCCCAGAACAGAGAGTGCAAGCTGCCCTAATGGCTCTGTCCTACTTAGCCAGTTTCAGTCACTCCTTCTAAATTTATTCTATTCACCCCCGAGTGGGTATCAGTTTTAATAGATTCACTGATTCTTCCAAATGCCGAGTCACTCGCAAATGGATATTACTGAAATATTCTTGACTAGCCATTAGGATGATTTTTGGATTCCGAGAAGTCGACGTTGAAAGGCATAAACCAAGACTGGTGTTTTAACTTGGGTAATATTTTTGATAGGGAAAACCAGAAGACAATATTATTGCGATTTGCTATTTGTATCACTTTCTTTTTTATAATTGACTGCTTAAGGCAGTATCATATTCAAATTTTGCAAAGTATAAAATTCTTAAGAGAACATATCCTTCGGCATCTGTTTACGTATTTTAAATTTCTCTAAAAGCTTGCAATAAGGTCATGTAAATTCTTAGTAAGTAAGTTAGAAATTATTATAATTATCTTGAGAATGAAAAATGCTTATATAAAATCTTTATAAAATTGCATACTTGCAGCGGGTGAAGTTATAGGTAAAATTTTTTAGGCAAAAACAAACAACTAATCGGAAATAAGTTACAAATGTAAGACCTAAATTACACCCATAGAAAAAGTATTACAAGGCCAATGTCGAGCCTATTTGGTGAATATCGAGGTCTATAAAGATATAATTAAAATTTTAGGCTGCTACCTCTAATATAAATCGATACTTTTGAATGAGCGAATGAGCGAGCTTAAAACGCATAGGCATTGTAATTTTTGAAGCCTATAGCAAGCTCATTTCATAAATTTGTCTTGACCTATAGTGAGTTAGAAACTATTGTGGATCTATAGTGAGCTCATACAATACTCAAAATTATTTATATATACCAGGCGAGTCTAAAAAATTGTCTACGGTTCGATTCGGGCATCAATCTAATTTTTTGAGTCTGTACAAACCTTCCACAGACACCATGATCGAGAAAATTCAGCGCCTGTCCCTATATATATTTGGTTTAAAGACCAAATGTGAATTATAAACGAGGCAAATTCTATAGATTCAAAGATTTTGAGCCTTATATAGGCGCTGCGGTTCAAATTCCTTTTTAAAGATTTTGGAACCGATATAGGCCTCAAATAAACGTAGCGTTGCTTTTGAGATAACTTTTTAATAATTTTGGGCCTAATATAGGCGTAGTGTTAGTATTCAGTTTATTCTATAACATTTTTAAGACTCATATAGGCGTAGTGTTACCTTCAAATAAAACCTGACCCGACCCTCTGTTAGGCCCATAGGCGTTAAATAGTCCCGATAAAGGAATTTGACAGTTTTACTCGGGTTATTAATAATGCATTTGATTATTAATAACTCTATTAGGACATTAGATGGAAATATCACATATCATGAATTATTTTAAAGAGGTGTAAGCCTTTTGGAATCAATTTTGGATGTTTACTTTAATTCCTTAATACTTTAACATAGAAAACACTCTAAAATTAATTAGTATGCTATTTGGGTGAAGTCAAATAAACATGGTTTAAAAAGATATAAATTTAAAATTACCAATTAACTTTTCCTAATTTGGGAATGCCATTATTTTATTATTTTACGAGAAAACATAAAATCATGTTCTCAACTTTCTTAAATCCTTCTAACAAGTGTATCAATGAGCACTTCTCTAAAGTAAGCTAAAACAGCTTGAAGCAAAGTTCAGAAGATTTTAGTGTATTTTCCTTTTCTCAAAACTTTCAAAGACTGTATGTGTAGACAGACTCATGGATTCACCGCAAAGTTTTAACAACTCTTGATTTCATGAGGAGTGCAATATCTGTGTCTTATGCCCCAAAAGTACATCTTCATTGTACCTTATTTGCACTTAGAGGGTGCTCTCACCAAAAATACTTTTCTCAATAACATGAACATGTCGTCTCACACATTCGTCCTTGCATGTTTCCAAGGTAAGAAAACTGAAAATTGACTAATTGCAGTGCGTCAGCTCGTCGAGGATAATTTTCAGCTCTCTTATCTGAAATTTACCGTGACAGAAATTGATCCCTTGTGCCGTGTAGTTCATCTTCAGGTGTTTTATATAGGGGATGGTGGGTAGTGAATGTAAAAATTTTCATGATCTAATAAGTCGTGCGCTCAAATGGTAAAGTGCGCCAAAAGGAGCAGCTTCCAGGTAGGGGAGTTGCGGTCGTGAACATTCACTCAAAGAAGAGGAGCATCAAACAAACTCAATTACACGATGTGCACATATCATATTTTGATGAATAAAACACGGTTAAGGGGAGTTTTCCTCTTTTGATGCTTACCGAGCCAGAAAATGCATATGTCAAGAGCCCTGTTGGGGGCTATATACATATATAAATATATATATATATATATATATATTTTATAGTAACATACTCAGCACCAACCGCCACTAATGCCGGGAAATGCTCCGGTAGATGCACATCGTTTTCGACTATTTTTAGCTGAGTGAAAGATGAAAGAAAACTCAAGGAATGAAGCTGTATCGAAGAGGGAGCAGCGGTCGGTCCTCAATAAAAAAACATTAATTCTGATTTTATCTAATATTACACTAGAATGTTTTGAGTAAGTACAAAATATAGACCTAAAACCAGCATAGCAAGGACAATTTGATAAATAAGATAAACTCTAGAAGCTAAACCAACTCACTGTTCATTCTACTAAGCTACGGCCTCTTCAAGTGACTTCTGGAGGAGTAATTGAGTTTGAAGTTCCACTTACGCACGGTCCAAAGTGGTTTTAATGCATAAACGCAATTGGGCCCGAATCCCATAAACCTGCGGTCAACAAGCCCTAGAGCGGCACTCTCTAGACCTTGTTACCTAAGCACCAACATATGTGACTCCGAACAGATCTGCATGCTCCATTAAGCTTATTACAATGCGGCGCAAGATTATAAATTAAAACGTTTAGATTGAGGTTTTGCCCGGCATTAGTCTGCTTTCTAAGGTGTAGCCCACTTCAGTTTTGGGCATCACTTCTGGGATATTTTCAGCAATAAATTTTCGGGTATCTCTCAAGCCTTTGCAAAAGTAACGAGCTCGAAAGTAAAGGGTACACGCAGTGAAAACGCTGAAGTATTTCGATAAAACCCAATCCCAGAATAGAACAATTTCCCCTTAACACGTCTCCCCGAGGAGAATAAATCAAAAGTGGTCTTCCTCTACCCGATCCGGGATAAGCTGCCCCATCCGAGACGACGTAGAGCACAGAAGAGAGGGTTTATGTGAAAATTGTTGGGTACAATCCTAAGAATTTGTCTGTGCATTGCAGGGATTTCTTTGAGGCGGACATGGGTTCATATTTTATTGAAATTTCTACCAATTTGTACCGTCGAAAGTTGAGACATCGCTTTGATCAAAATTCCGTGCTTGTTACAGAGCGCGATCTGTTTCGATGCAAACTTTCGAACAGTTGACGGATTTCCTCCATCAGCAAATGTACGCGCCTATTCGTTGGTTCACGAATTTTCAATTGAACTCATTTGAATGCTTTATTTATAACCCTAAACGTACCCTTTTGCAGTCAAATACGTTACAGGATTTAATGAATTTTGCTATTTGATCAATTTACCCTCGGTCGAATAAACTTTGGATATACACAAAGATGCTTAAGTAGCATCGCTGTGTGCAATCCGGTGATTAAGTAAGAATAATGAATATAAACTTTCTTGGGGAAGTAAACCTTATTGGATTTAAGATTTACGGATACCCATTTAGGTGTACGACCAAGATTTACGTATATTACAGATTAATTTTAGAACTAGTAATTTTCTACATTTGTCGAGTAATTTATTCGAATATCCAAGGATATTCAGTCAACTTTCGAATCATTAATAACTCGGTTTCTACAAAACTCTTAGAACTTAAAGTTAACACTAAAATAAAATTTAAAACTAGCTACAATAACGAGAAACAGGTCTATGTACATAAACACGCAAAAGAAGGGGTTGACGGAGGGGAGAATAATGGCAATGGACAATACCTAAATTAAGCTAAACTAAGAAAATAACTATAAGGTTTCAGGAAACAGATATACATAAAATTAGGTGTAGTGAAGAAGATAACAAGACAGTGGATAAATAAAAGTTCAGTGTATTATTATTATTTCGTCAGTTTTAATAAATTTATAAGGTACCTTCGTAAATCTGCTATGCTTAAAACTTTCTTTGGAAGGAATATTTATTAGAAAATTGCTAGATAAAGTGAGGGTATTTTTATACATATGAAATAGAAAAAAAGCAAAATAACACTGTCCCCTGAGTTACTTTTATAATGGAAATCATGCAGAAAAGATTGTTGAATAGAAAGTAACCCCTATCAGCTGAATATGCCCTTTAGCGTCGAATGATTGTCAAAGCCGGACAGAGCCGGGGATTGATTATAACTTGATGAGTGGGGGCGGGGGGGGGGGGGGGAGCTGCTATTGATCTCAATCTAGTTCACTTCATTGAATTTGGCATCTCTTCCTTTGAGCATCTGGGGTATAGGCGTATAGGCGATGAAGGAAGCTCAGTGACTTGTAAGGCCCCCTGTACCCTTTTGCACATGTTATCCAAGGAAAATTTTCAGGGTTGTGTGTTCTCTCAGCCTCAAAAGACTTCCTTGAGTGGAATGGTCCAGATATGTGCGTTTGACTTCTAAAATAATTCAAAATTCACCGGAAGAGGCCGAGGTTCTCGGCCTCCAATAAATTCAATAAATAAGTACCAGATAACAACGTATAGGTCTTTACGCACATGTTTCCGAGCCATCCACCCGGGAAGAAGGGTGGATCTAACCCCCGTCCTTGGTACTGAAAACTCATTCGGGCGGACCGCTCTTGCGACAAAGAGTCCCACTTTGCCCGAAAAGGGCTACATTTCAAAATCTTATACATCATTTCGTGTGTCTCACAAGAAAACTCTGTAATGCGTAAAGATGTTTTGTGCGAGCGACACATATGTCCCCCGGAAAAAAAAACCCTTGAAATCATAAATTGAGTTGCCGGGTTCCTTCCGTGCAATAAACAGAGCCTACAGATTTATTGACCCAGTGATGCATGAACGGCTTTTTTATTGCTAGAATTTGTCAAAATAAAATAACAGCGCACAGGGCTCCCATTCACAGGGAATGGTACTTTTACGGAGTTAGTTCTGTGTTTTATGGAGCCTGTAAAGTGACTTCCTTATGGAGTGTTCCAACCCTCGACGGAAAACAATTAATTTTGAGGCATAGCACACCCATTCACCGGGTTTAAGGTCATTGGTTACGACTTTTGGGTGATGACAATGGAAATAAAAAGCACATACACTTTTACTGAAATTGCTTTATGTATAATTATAAATAAATAAAGTATAGGTAAGTTTTCCTAGGGTTAAAAACACTACTAGCCTCCAAGAATGTTTTTTCAAATAATTTATGCTATGAATTTAGGAAGAGTTTGCCACTCTAAAAACCTTAACACATATTCGTCCGGCAATTTATTGGACTGCCATTCGCCAAAATGCTGGCATATTTTTACACTATTTGTAGAAACGATATGATCTAGTATAACAAAACAATGTTGCGTTAAGAAAATCATATACTTTTTATGAAAATTTCGGGAAATGAAATAAAATGGATTTGCTGTTTTTTGCAAAAGAGTTATGAATGAATTACTGAAAACATAAAGTTTATATTCTTATTATTTTATTAGACAAAGTAAATTACATTACATTAAGACTGTCAGGTGGATGAAATTTTGGTGTATGCTTTCTTGGTTTTAATGAAATCGATTTTGATGGTGATATTTTAGAAATGTTTATGGGTATTACAGTCGATCTGCTAGAAATTGCAGTAGACTTTATTATTTGATTTTGGTGATATTAGGTTAAGAAAAAAAAACAAGTATAATCCCTCAAATTTCTTAAATATCCGAAATACCCAAGCGCTTAGATTTTGAACAAAATTCTATTACGAATTAGTTGCATTATACGACGCAACTAAAGAAGGAATCAGAAAATGACGAATTTTCATCATATGGACGAATATACGAAGTTTAAGATTGTGTCATGATATGAACTATAATTTTTAGATTCCAAATTCGTAATCAATAACAAGGTGGCCTCTGGTATTTTAGTTGTTAGCACGCTGGACTACCGTCCCAGAGGCTGTGGGTTCAAATCCCACGGATAACCATGGTCACTTGCGCTAAATGGTAACACAATGGTCCAAACTTCGCCTTAGTGTGCCTTTCTGGGCAGCCACAACAACCTAAACCTAAACCTAATCAATATCAAACCCAAAACTACGATTTATGTTACTGACTATTTAGGGAATTAGTATGGTATTTATTTTAATTTTTCTAATGGAAGGATTGAAATGAGGGAACTTTTCAAAAATGTCCAATGAATAATGTTGAAGAAGTCTTGAAACAAGCGTAGCTTTACATTTTCCATCTAATGAAGCAGTTAAGTTTTAGAAAATAACTTCCCGCCTTATAATTAAAAAAAAAAAATAAAAAAACATATTTTTAGAAAGTACTCATAGAATTTAAAATTAATTCGTTGCTGCGAATGAAAGAGCATCGCATTAATTCTGTAGAGTCCTAGAAAGGATTTGAATTTTTGATGAAAACGAACGCCCTAGCCCGTAATTTCTTGGAGGACAGCCGAAGAACTTTGCTCTGCTTTTTTGTTTTTCTTGGTGCAATTTAATGAAAATTGTTTAAAATTTTGTGCACAGACCTTACTTACGATTCAGAAATTTGTTGGATTAAGGAAGATTTCTGATGGAATAAGGAAGCCACCATTATCAGCTTAAAATTGTCCTCCGAACTGACTGCATTTTAAGGACTTCCCCAACTAGCAGGAGGCCAGCGAAGTACAGAAAACTCCTTCGTCGCTCTTTAGCCGCCGCAACTTTTATAAATATTATTACACCGTGTAGTGCTCAAAAGGATGAACTTCGCAGGATAAAAAAAAATAAATAAAGCGGCATCCGCGGGAAGATCTCCTGATGAGAGATAGCCAAAGCCAAACGTTGGAAAGTAGACGAGTTTTCGGGTGCTAGAAAGGGTAAAAAAAGAAAAAAAAGTGCATCTAGCACAATTTCTTACCTTTTAAGGGTGTCCTGCATTTTTTCTCCCTTGTACAAGACCCGAACGGGATGGTCTGTAGAGGATGAGAAAAGTGAATTTATATAGACAACTTTTTATCTAGTTCCGTATCAGGGGTATTGAGAAAGTTGTGAAGGTTTTTCTCGGGTAGTCTGGCCGGTGAGCCTGATGAGACTCAAAGTTTATAGTGCCTTTATGCTTAAGCGACGCTTCCGCTCTCTTTTCGCTCGACAAATTTTTTTAAAGGAAGAAAACAACATCAGAAAGTTTTGCATTAAAACTTTAAATTTCCATCAAGGATGAAATTTTATTTGGAATTTAAACAGTTTCCGTAGCAAGGATTTATTAATTTTTCTTAATTCTAACAATTTTTTTTTGACATTATATTTTTTTAACATTAAAAGAAATTTAACAATAATATTGAATTTCTTGTAAAATTGAATCAAAAATAAGTTTTTTAATAAAATTAATATCTCGTATTTTGGGGCTATAGAATTCAAATATACGAAAATTCAAGAAAGCAAACTCAAAATAGATGAAAAGAACGTGAAACTTCAAGGGGATGAATAACTCAAGCAGTTAATGTGAACCGAATGTGTGTCACAATAGACAGAATACTTCCGGCTGACCTCAGCGAAGTGTAGCATAAACAAATAGCACATGAGGTAATTACTGCGTGCTCCCGAAAACAAAGCGCTAAGCGGGTGCACGCTGCATAAGCCACATTGGTCAGTACAAAGTGTCGCAACCCTAAGAATTTGACACCCTTTATGGATTGGGAGTGTGGTCATCTTTTGTAATTATGGTAGGGGAAATATTTTGTATAAGAAATTTGAAATAAACGGGGATTGTTACACTGAGTTTTGACTCGGTCACTTGGTGTGAGCTTCTACAAGCGGAACCACATAACATAACTATCCAGAAGAGTTTTGCTCTAGTAGCTTTTTCCTCCAGGAGTTCTACCTAAAGGCTGGCTCCGAAACCTCTTTTCCCCAATAAATCTAACTCTACTTTAAGCAACTCTGGGAGCCCATTACAGCCTTCAAATTCTATACTAAGGTATCTGCTATCAGAATTTCCAAATTCAAAATGGTACATCTAATAGCGCGGCTGAAATGTCTTCACATTAAGTAATTTGAATGAAAAATAATATCAAGACGATTTTGGGGCTACGAAATTCAAATCTACAATTCATAATGGCTATGCCTATTTTTAACTTTCAAGAAATCCAGCACTATAATTGCAAGAGATTTATTTTTTCGCATCTACAAAAATTATTTAATAACTAGCTAGCTAGACCACACTACTGAACTTTACGTGCACCATGTGAAGTAGAGTAATTCAGCTAGTATACCTATAACAATCATAGAATATATTTCAAAGTTTCCTCAATAGAAATAGGTAAATTAGCAGAAATATGAATAGCATTAGAAACAAATTTGAACAGGATTTTTCTCTTTAAATTAATGTATGAAGTCATTAATTTAAGTTTAGTGAATGATACAATTAGCAAACCTAAAATGAGTATGTAATCTCTCTTGATTCTCAATTTAGTACGTAATGTCACTCCAATAAATTTGTTATTCTGATCCCTATTGAAAGAATAGCTGGAGATCTGTAAATCGTTCTTGGCTTATTAACGATCACAGATAATTTTTTTATTGCTTTCAACTGCTTTACTGGCATAGTGAATCTTATTTGTAACGCAATTTGAAGATTTGGATATGCTTCCGAGAGGTTGTGTTTTTTTGCCATATAATTCATCGAATCTAAAGCCGAATAATTGGCTTGCGTTATCGACTGGAACATCTATTTCCTTCCTTTCTTCAAACATTTTTCTTCTTTCGAAATGTAAGTGACGATCTAGACAATAGCTGTGTTTTTTCCACTTTAGTTCTCAATCCAGTTTAAGCAGGAAATTTCGCACTGAATTGAAATTTACGTGTAGTTACCCATTTCAAATATCTTTTTAATTCACAAAAATGAAATCAAATTTGCTGGATTTATACACATTTTTCGTCAAAAACTTCATCCATAAAATTTATGCGGTTCAAGGTTTTTATGGGAAGGATGCGTAAATATTATGGCAATTTCATGCAGTTCTCCTAAAATTTTAAAATATTACTACACGTGATGTTTTATTTAAATGCAATTCAATCAAAAATTTCCTATCTAAACTGAACCAGATAGGAAAATGGAAAAAAAACACAGCTAATATTTTAGTAACTATTCATTAATAAGCTGGCATCAATTAATGGATTATTCGATTACATTTTCTAAACATTGCTCGAATATTCAATTTACTATACGGGAGGTCCTGCAAAATGATAAGTTTTCGTAGACCGCGAGGCCGGGTTCCGGTGACCGCGCTGAACCTGCCTCGCATCAGCCCTGGGTAAAATTTAAAGAAAAATCTTTAGAAACTTCATAGTTAAAATTTATTTATTGTAAGCATTTCAAAAAGGCAAATATATATAGCATCGATTTTGTAAACCCATAAAAGTGTATGTTCTTCGAAAATATAATTCTTTTTCAATAAAACACCGATTTTTCTTACAGCAAAAGACTTCAACTTTTGTTGTCAAGTAACTTTTCATAAAATTTTTCAAGGCTATTTTCCAGGACGATGTCCTTCTTTACGTGTACTAAACACATAATAGCCAGGCAGTATCAACATAGGCAAAAAGGGACGTTACGCCTTAAATTGAACTGTTTAGCTCTCGTCATTTTGCAGTAAATATTTAATGAAGCCGGACTTATCACATGCCGCAAGCGCCACTCATGGACATTGTCCTTATTCGCTCGGTTAATTGAGAAAGCTATTACCCGCCGTCCTGCAACAGTACTGGAATTGACCCCTCTCCCCCATCACACCCTCGCATTCGTCGTGTGTGTTTAATGGACGAGATAAAGCTGTCCGAGTTAATATCCTTTAATAACTAAGAGAATCGCCTTAAGTGTGTTTATGCGACGGACCATCGCAGGGTTATGGTCATTTTTAACGTTCCACCGTATTAAAATACAATTTTCTCATTTTCTACGTAAAGGACTTGATTTCAACCAGTATCTCGCCCCCTTTCATCCAGTTGTAAGTCAGACGACAAGGGTAAATAATCGACGTGCTAAGTGCAATCAGGTCAGATGGTCTGTTCATCAGAGTGCGGTGCGAGTGACGACGATATAAGCGGTGAGTTTAGCAGCGATGTAATTAAATCGCTGTGGTAGAGACGTTCGACGCTTTAATGCATTGAGAAGAGATTTTGCTTTACGAGCGATGCGATATTGTTTTTGAAAAACGGAGAAAATACTTAAACTAAGGGTAAGGGATAAAGTGGTTTTACTGGATTACATTTAAGGTGCATTTTGTAAGTACAATCAACATTCATGGGTTTAAAAACTTTTAAAATGATTTTTAGAGGAAAAGAAATGGCACGTATAAAATGTGATTACAAACTTCTTCTATAGGTTTTAAAAGAACTATTCCAATTCCTTTTGTAGGATCACAATAGCATTTCTTTAAAATTAAATACGTATCTTTATAGAGTACAAATGCACATCATATAAAATAATTAGTTCATTAAGTACTTAACTTTAAATTATAAAAGCAGTTTTACTAAGTAACAAAAAGTAGGAATCATATTTTAGGTAAATTAAGAACAACGTAGATAAACGTGCCTTTGTTTCAAAGATATCATCAAAAACACACGACGCTTATTCACGAGATTTCTTTCTATAGTCTCATCTTACTTTTCGTTTTTTTTTTAAGGGGTTATATGCAGTCAGGATTTTCAAAAAACAGAATTTTATTTCATTTTCGTAATATACATTTATTTACCAAGCATATACCCATTTAAATTTCATCTTAATCCGACAAATATTCTCGAAGTTACACGAAGGTTTTTTCTTTCCGATAAATAAATTCCATTTTATAAACGTATATTTTTGTATGACTGCATATAACACATTAAATTATTACAATTCTTTTATTTTGTGAATTTTTTGATATGTTCCTTTAATGTTTTATTTTGCATATGAAGGAAGCATTATGAAATAGAACTATCAAGAAAGTTATTCATTTTATTTACTAGATCAAATAATGTTGATTTTATAATTTTTTCTAATAATACGAAAATTTTGAAATTAAAACATTAACTGATAGTACTTTACCATTATAATTAATTTGTTTAGTATATCCTCTTTATACAACAAAAAGTGATTCGACTTATTAATCCAATGAATTTCTTTAATCTGAAACTAGCAATCATTAATGAAATATAAAATTACTAAAATAACAAAGATGAGTTTTTATAATGCAGGTAGGTATAGTGTTCTTGGCGTTTTATCGTTTGTCACGATAGTATCTAAAGAATGAAAAATAAAGAAATCAGTCCGTATCTGTTGATTCCATTTTAATTATTTAAGTTTGTAGTGTATACTTTTCTCGGTTACTGTTCATTAAAAGACTCTTATTCGATTAAAAGTAACAGGTTCGATAAATGATGCTTCTCAATCGATAGAATTAACCGCATCTGGGGCACAATTCTTTCATTTTGACCACAGATTCATTCGTAGAACGAAGTTCTCAATTAGAAGCGTTTAATTAATCGTTGATTTCTTTGATTTCAAAAGAAAACCCGACAGAAATACGATGACAAAACTTCTTATCCGGTGACGGGCCTTTGCCCTTGCCCTGTACAACCATCGCGCAACTTAACCGAATGCGACGGGGAACATCGCGACTATAGGGGGGTGGCAGTAATTAGTGCGCCCAGGCGACAAGCTCCGGGCTTTAAGATGAGTCCCACCCTCTCGCAAAAGGGGAAGCCGGGAACTTTTAATTATAGCCGCACATGAAAAGAATCCAGCACGGCAAATTTCCAGTTAATTTCCCAGGAGTACTGCAGAATTTTTAATGAAAAGCTGAAGTAGGCAGCAGCCGAACTTGTGCAAAACACTTGTCAGTCAACCACTCGGCGAGTGGGGTGTGGGAGGGTGCTGGGCTTGACCCAGATTTAGCGGGTGCCGCGATTTTCGTATTTTGGCGAAAGGAGGCGACCAGGTCGCGTCCGCCTGTTTTTTTCTTTTTTATTCCTGGACAAAGATAATGTCATCATGTCGAACCCTCTTGCCAATAAATTTTTCAGCAACTTTCGAATTCGGAGGATATTTCGGCGAAATCTGAATATTGCAGAAAAGTTTTCGTGTCGAAGGGGGGGCCACTAAAAAGACTGCACATCCCCTCCGGGCGGATAAACGGTGCGGAGGGTCTGAAGCGGCTTATGCCACATGGCAGTGGCGGCGGCAAGCCATTTCCGAATAAAAACAAAAAAAATAAAATTCCGCAGCTATTCCAGTGACACAATTGCTGGAAAAGTCGGACGAGCCGGCCAACTGTATTAAGCAGACCCACTTTAGAGCTCCGACCGCCTCCGCAAAGGTCCCCCTAACATTCCAAAGCCTCGGGGCCACTTCTCAAGGTGAGGGCGACCGACGACAGTGCAGTCTTTGTTCATTCCCCGGCTGGTTATCAAAGCTGGACCATTTATACCCCTACCCCCACCACTCCCCTCCTACGCCTTCCCTCCAGTAAGCGATGGTTTATGAGTGGGTATATCAAATGGTGCCGTCCTCAGTATACCTCCCCCGCTCGCAGTTTAGTCAATTTTTATTCAGCCGCCCTCGCGATGAAATATTACTTTTATGCGAATCGTTCTGCGGCGCGTAGTTCCCATTTGATGGGGACTCAAACCAGGGGCGCTTTTATTGAAAAAGTTATGTCGTAACTTAAACGGACCACTTGAAGGGACCCAAAATTAAACACTCGAAAGATATAAATGGGTCTACCCAAAATTAAAGCAAACAAGGTTTATTTAGGGATTATTAATTAGTTATGCTAAATTTCTTAGTTTCTAAATATGGCTCAAGTAATACTACAGTTGATTTCTATGATCCATAACAAAAATCAGGAAATTTATTATTATTATTTTATTATTTCGGAAGAATAACATTTAAAATTGTATACAGTAGAAAATTTTATAGTTAGTACGGGTATCTGAGTTCATTCATTCGACTATAAAATTTTTATATAGTCAAGCAAAGTACGTATTAAGAATCGATTGCGTTATAAATTTCTGAATGGGCGAAAGGCATGTCTGAGCACATCAGTAATTAAATTTTCAAACTTTGTTTTCTCGAAACTACTTTGTCGAAGATTGTGGTCACGATTTGAAATTTGAATTTTGCACATAATTTCTTAAAAACTTTCTGCCCTTATTTAGTGCTCATATAGTAAAGGAGGAACTTTTCCATACACTGCAAATATACCTAAACGTATTATTTTCTTGTAGCCACTTTTAAGTTACTTCCTAGTGTGTTACTTGAACTACACACTTCAAAGTGTGGAAATCGAGCTTTATTCATTCATGCATTCATTGGTATGAGTAAAACAGACATATGCTCCATTGATAAATCGTGAACGTTCTAAATTTTATGGATAAATGCAAGCTATTTAATTGAGATTAATTAAACTTAATATGACTTTACTAATGTCTCAAATTTAAATAATACATTTATTTATTTCACAGTAAGGTATACAAGTAAAT
This sequence comes from Philonicus albiceps, assembly GCA_963969385.1. Classification (NCBI taxonomy): domain Eukaryota; kingdom Metazoa; phylum Arthropoda; class Insecta; order Diptera; family Asilidae; genus Philonicus; species Philonicus albiceps. Next base: position 41,878,474 of record OZ017774.1, read on the forward strand.
GAGATATCCTGTTCTTAAAAATACATACTCATGGGTACTATGCCCCTATGGTGCTTCCTAACCTCATTCTACTAAAATTCACTACTATATGATTTTCGTAAACTATACCAGCTTATATAGTACCTAAACATTCTTCATTAAACAATTCAAAAATAACAAAAATCTTTAGCTTATCAATACGCGGGTATAAATTAATACATAAATTTTCCTTTAAGTATCATCACAGCCTTTTTATAACAAAATTCAAATATACTCTGAATTATTAAATTAAATAACACATTTAGTGCCCCAAAATATATTGTTTTATTCGTATATTATTATTTTCTAGTTTACACTAAATATGTAAATTGTTTAAACTACCTACCACTCGTAACATTTTGACACTATGAACTTTTATTCAACACGTTTAGTATATGAAGCGTGTAAAGTTAAAGTGTGTTGAAAGCTATTATCAGGTTATCTTGATTTCTAAATGTCTGTTACACATGATTTTTTACGCGCCAAATTCTGTATTATAATTTTATAACTAGAAAAAATTAAACGTGTTATAATGACACACTTAAACGCATATTAAAAAATATTTTAATACATTAAGACCAAATTACATACATATCTAATGTCATATGTCAAAGGACACTCGTCATATCCTTAAAATTTTCAGTGTAATACATGTTTAAAATCGCGATAAACTCGACCGAAGATTATGATAAAAGAACGATGTAATTTAAAAAAATAATAGTATAGTCTAGTAATTAATCTAACAAGAATAACAAAAACTAAAGGTATATCTTTCTAAATATGACCTGTCACCAGTCAAAATCAAGTTTAATCAGATAATAAAAAATTTATTTTTGTGATCCTTCCATTATATTTCCGACAGGAGAAGGATCTAATTCAATATTTATATCCTGAAAAAGGAAACTGTTGATCTTGGGTCATCCCATATTCCCGGAAATATTCCAAAAATAGAGTTTTAAAGTTTTTCATCGATAAGCATAAAAATTTAATGTAAAACATGCCACAATATCTTCCATCCTCCTGGTGCAGAACGTATAAATTTTACAATTTGTCAACAGAATTCATTTCCTCTATCCAGAAAGTTGACAACACTGTGGATGGCGAAAGGAATCTCGAGACATCCCTCAAAGTGGCACGCCCGAGACAGCCGGGAAAGATATGTATGCACATATTTTATCCCTCGGGCGCATTTCCATATCCCGGATTTTGCATAAAAAAGGCAAAACAAAAAAAAAAACAAAAACCTCCCAACACCCGATCCAGAACTAATAACACCGCCAAATATGTACGGCGAATAAATTACCGGAAGCTTGCCCCGGAACTAGCGACTACCTTGTTTTGATATCTTGGAAGGAATAAATTTTGCAATAAAATTGAATTAAATGGACTCGAGATACAATCTCGCTAAAAGGATATGCTCGTTCCCGGGCAATTTATGGCCATCATCCCTGTTGAGAGCTCATTTTTTGTTTTGGGGGTGCGAGCACCTCTTCTTGGGTATTGCATTTCCTTAAGGCCATGGCCCCAAAAGAGGTACTGAACCCCTCCTGATCTCGGAAGATGTGGGGGGTACCTGTAAATTACTTAATTGCTCCTGCCGACGCGACGTTGCGTTTTCAATTAATTTTGTCGGAAGGAAAACTTAGGGGGATGCTAATTTTGTTTTTTTTTTTTTTTCTTTAGGAGTGTGCTCAGCATGATTGAGGGCCCAATCGATCGCTGGATTTATGGCTCTTTTTGCACTCTTGGCACGATTCATTGGCGAATTAGTGAAAAATGTTAAGACCTTTCGACCTGTCGACATGACTAGGAATAATCCTGCATTTTGCTTAAAATCCAAAATTTTACGGCAAAGATCGATCGATTACCATAATATTTGTTGGTAATTTTTATTATCCATAAAATTCTAAAAATTGTCTACATCCATAAAATCCTTTCTTTAAACGGGATTTTCGTGAAAGAGAATCTAGTGTAATTTTCTGTAAAATCTACTGATTTTAATATTTTTCTCCAATTTGAAAATTTTTAACTTGTAAAAAACTAAACGGACACATATGTTGCAGTATCCCTGAAGTGGTTAAATTTTGTATAATTTTACCTCACACAATCTTATCGACGTAAGGAAGAATTTAAACTAATCATAATTCATAAATGTCATGTACTAAATGTACAATTCCGATGTATATTCGAATTTCATATGAAAACTCTGGTTAAATGGTAAAAATAACACAGAAACTTGCTATATGAGCTTAGTTCCCGAGTGCACGAATATAAGAAAGTATAAAAATTAAAATTAAAATTTTAATTTAAAAACAATTTCGAGACACACTCGACATTAGACCTGCTGCAAAGAAACTTTATATCGAATCAGATTCAGCATTTGACCGCTAATATGTGAAATTTGAAAGTTACAAAAAAATAGGAACTTGTATTTCCTTTTATTTTAATTAAAGTATTAAAAATCACCTGAAATTTCGCGTTCTACAGAAGGATGGAACCCTTTACCTAGTTAACTAAAAATCTTTCCGTGCTCATCTGCAGGAAACCGTGAATAGATGAGATGAAAAAGTTTTCGTCGTCGAAACCGCTGCAAGAATTGTTGAAAAAAATGACTTACAAGTTTCTTCTAAATAAAGTTTTAAAGGATTCTTAAAATTTCTTAATTAATCTGCCGCATTTCCTGCTACTGTAGGACCTTATTTTTTACGAGGTATATAAGTATTAAAAAAAGCCAAAATAAGCGCATAGATACAGTTCTTTAGTTTTATTATACAAAAAAATAAATAGACAGATACTTATGGATCTTGAGCAATTGTTAACTTTTACGAAATGAAATTATTAAAAGTTACTTAAAAACCGCTCGTCGTTGTCGTCAGTATCTTTACCATTATTCTACTATTCCGGGAAGACATAAGATGAATGATCAGGGTATAGCGGACAAGGACAAAGAAAAAAACTTTGTATATTAAAACTTTTCCCATTGATGGTATACGTTTTAAGAAAGTTTTTTCTCGATGCAAGGATGCTGATATTGCCCAAGAAATGTTATTTTACGAGGAAAGTAAGTATTTAAATCGGTTCATTTTAGTACTTCCTTGTGTTCTTTAAGAGAAACTGTTTTAAATACATCCTTTTAAAGTAACTTACTAAGAAAGTTTAACAATTATAACAAATGTAATATTTTTTATACTCTTCTTTGGAGATTGACTGTATTTCTTGTGTCGTTTTATAAATGCATTTTATGTTTATACTTTTGCAAAATTTTAATATGCTTTTATAAAGTGTACTGGCTTTTCATTTTGTTTATTCTGTAACATTTAAATGCAATTGAACTATGTGTTATCCTACCTATTTTATTATTATTGATGCTGTGGGATAGACAGATAGTCTGGAGCGCTTAGACATTGTCCATTGCACAATGATTTCACAAATCTAAAAAGTAAGTTAATAATGCAAAGTTTTAAAAAGAGCATAGTAAACGAAGTTATTTATTTTAGTAATTACTGATTAAGTTTAATATCTGTGAATATTTGACGAATTCTTCGAAATTATAATAAATAAATAAATAAAAAAGTTTTTTTCCTGTCTGGAACAGGTTTAATTTTATGAAAATCTTCTTGGAATCAAGGAACGTTTTACGCTGATTTCCTACGAACATTTTATTAATTTTAAGAATATTAATGAAAGTCGCAAACAATTAAATTACTTTTAAAATAACCAAATATTTCTTTCTGAGTGTATTGTGTTAAAGAGAGAAATTAGCGTTTTTAAATACATCTAGCATATTTTACATTTTTAAAACGAAATTGTATTTTTAAATATTCCTAAATTAACCTAATTTTTTTATTTTAAAGGAGCTTTCAACACGATTATCCCCCATGATGTTGTGGGGCTCCATTTGGAGCAGCAGTCAAAACATTTCCGCGAAACGAGCCCTGCGGTCGTCAGTTGTGACTGAGCGCGATTTGTGGTGGATTTTTCACTGGAGGAATTTTGGCTAACGAGGGACATTAAATTTTCTCCGTCATTATGCCCTCGGTGGCTAGCGGGACGGAATGAACCTAATCCGAGGGATGGGTGGTTGCAAGGGTGATTTGTTCGAAAACCCCCCATCCCCACTTTGCATAGCAAGTAGAAGAGCCAAACCCTCAGAATGGAGTGGAGGAGCCCTTGAAAAGCGTGCCCATTTAGAATTAATTGCATTTGCATCTGCATATAGTGCGGAGTTGCATTTTGCCCAGTTGCCACTGCCATAACGAAGTTAATTTCATTTAAATAAAACTCGCAGAGTAAATTATTTAATTTCAAGGGATTTCTATGCTCAGGGGCTTATTTCGAGTAGTTTCAGGTTCCCCAGGAGGATTCAAGCAGTTGTGCTGCGGTGCCTCCAATTAAAGACGAAGGCGAGTTGGCCGCTCGAATTAGATCAAAGGTTGGATCACCCCCGCGGGTGTAACACAAGTTCGTTAGCATTCCAGATAGAATTGCGGAAGTACAATGGCTGGCATATATGGCGCAGCATACTTTGCATGCATATGTGGGTCGGAAACCCGGGATCTGGGACTTGGGACCCTGCACGTTCTATCTCACTGGGACCATATTTAATTCTGTTTAAGCGCAAGAATCCTAAAATTGTCCCATTCCCGGGTATAGGACGCGTTCGGGCAATTGAAGTGATATGGGCGAGAAGTGTCCGTTGATTGCAGGACCGATTCTATTGGGAAATTTAAACACTATTGACAGGCTCCGTGCACTACTAAGCAAATCTCTGCACTGTAAATTTTCCTCGGTTTCGCCTTTGATAGAACTTTTCCACTTCGGGGAATTCGTCCGTTTCTCGATTTATGTGAGCTGCGGTGAATTCAAAAAACTTTCAACTTTTCTTTCCTTCCCCCTGCAGACAGACTAAAGTTTCTAAAATTTCTTTTTTCGTTCTTGACTTGCCATGTTCAAGTCATGTAACCAAAGGACATTTGATGGTTGCTTCGTTTTATTGGTCCTGCGAACGTGAAGAGTACCTTCCCTGGCAACTGGAGCAAAAATTTTTCCATTTTTTTTGCTCCCTTTATGGATACAGAATCTCACGTTTTTGGGGACAGTGGCACGAATTTATTTATTTATTAATTTTTTTTCTTTATTTTTTTTTTTTTAGCAGATTGCTCCATTCAAACATCTCCCGGTCGTGACTCATTTGCTTCTTTTAAAACCGAACCAAAATCTGGACAAAAAAGAAGAAAATCACACAAGTACTGTTGGGTAACAAAAATTATAATAAGGTGGATGATTTTATTATCATTTTCTGGTGAGATAAGTGAAGGGAAATTTCACAAGAATCCTTAAGGTGCGTGTTATCAAGATAAACCCTTGTTACTTGGAGAGAAATTTTCGATTCGGTTTTCTCTCTTTCACAAGAATTGTAAATATATTTTTTTTCTATATTATCAGAAAATGAAATTATCAAAATTCTACCTTTTATATTGTTCGAGACTTTCCAGGGATCTTTAGTAGAGGACGCATTTTCCTTTTTACATTATATTCGAATTTTGTATAGATAGAACCGATAGAAAGATATCTATAAAATTAAAGTAGGAAAATAAAAGTTTGTTTCGTTAATATTTTGAAAAGCAAACTACAGCTCCCTGATATTTTTCTTAAGTAACATTACGATATGGATTTTGGGAATTTAGTTGATAATTGTGAAATGAAGTTGTATCGGTGGCTCAGAAACCTCGAGTGAGTATGGTTATGTTATGGGTGTACCAAAAGGCTCTGTATTAGGTCCTGTACTCTACACAATTTATACCCACGACTTCTTTAAATTATCGAACTGTAAGTTTGCTATTTTTGGCGGATGATACTGCAATATACAGCCACCACGTATGCAACTTAAACATACCATGCAATCTTGAAAATGCAGCGTTAAACTCCGCTAGACTCCGAAAAAATATAAGCAACATATTTTACGTAATAAAAATTTCCATCTAAATCAAATCGAAATTATATAGTTCCCCAAAATAAAATAATTGGGGATGTATTGAGATAAAAAACTAATGTTTAACCGACATATTACAGAGACTATCAGGAAAACAAATAAAATTATCAAGTTACTATACCCACAATCGATATTCTAATCTCAGTACCCAAAATAAATTAATACTCAAATCAATGTATCAAGCAATTATGGTTTATGCTTGTCCAGTTTTCCAGGTGATGCAATTTAAAATTTTAAAGTTAATTTACTATAACCTTCCTTGGCACTACACCAAATGTACCCTTCACCAGAATGCCAATGTAGAAATCCATTTACTTAAGAACAATCAAAATAGCGAACAAATTCTTTAAGAAATGCAAAAGATCAAATAAAAGAAAATAAATCTAAGACAGAAATTAGGACCTAGCCAACAAGATTAAATATAGATAAAGTAGTAGAATAGTTCAGGTTAACGAAAGATAAGATAAGTAGGTTTGGTAAAAAATAAAATAGGCTCATAGAGAGGTTTTATTGTCCCCTTTTTCTCTACCACAATTATTAATTATTATACATATATAAAATCAAAAAGTAAGCATGATATCATAGGTGTAGGGAAAACTAATAAACTTCAAACACTGTCTGTATTTACGTAATGTAAAATAATCAAACAAACTTTTCTTATAGACTGCTGAGAACGAAATAAATAAATAAAAAGATAAATTGAATCTGGTCATTTCAAAACCACATAAGTCATATAAATCAATAAAAGCTGTGTTATTTAAAAGTAAACAAATTTTCAAGGAAACATGGTGTTTTAATTTAAAAGTTTGTAAATATGGAATAATTTTTATAATATATTAATAATAATTTAAGAAGAAATAGAAAAACTCTTTTTGACTTATGTGTTTTGTATGTATTTTGAACAAAACACTGATGTTAATCATATTTTTAATCAAAATTAATGAAACATTAACATTTAACTGATTTTGACTAATCTGCCGCTACGAAAAGGTAGATTAAGGTTATATTACTCAGCTAATAGCTTCCTTTAAAACGTTCGAAGCTATATTTTTTTAAATATTTGCAGGTGTATTTAATTTTATAACCCCCGTAAAGAATTAATCAGCCAAAGAAGTAATTTTTGAATGTACCATTGAGAATATTTTCCTTTAAACTCAGATTGTATTTAAATTGCTTGATAAATTTTAGTTTATTATTATTTGATCCCCATCAACCACTTACACCTGAAAGAAGAAGGGTTCATTCAAGCAAGCAGCTCCTGTACCCTTGAAATTGGAAGTAGCATATGAAGCTTTTTGAGAGCCATCTTCACAACCTTAATGCAGCCACCTGAAATAAATGAGCCCCATACCTGCACACGTCTAAATTTAAATCGAAAGCAACCACCTCTTAAAAGGTTTCACAGAAGTGAGGTCAATTCACTGCCACGGCCAACATACTTTCAAAACTTTAAAAGTGTAAGAAAATTATTCAAAATTTATTCCATGGATTTCAACCCTAAAAAGGTTTTATATGTGAAGGGATGGAGTCTCAAACTCAATACCCGACTTTAACTTATTGTTTCAAATCAAAATCTCTTACTTATGCAGCTTATGTATTTCTTTCTCTGGAGCTATCGCAACACGCTTATTATTTTTATGCTTAGCGCGTGCCAGGTGGTGTTACACTCTCGGAAAATCGGAGCATGAAACAAAAAAAAAAAAAAACATAAATCAATATCGAACTCATAAAAGTGCAAGTCGAATGTTCCGCCACTCGGCGAGATTGTCTCATGCTCCAGAGATTTCCGAGCTCTATAAGTTTTTCCATTAGACCAGATTACCTTCGCGACGTCGGATCTTTTCAATAATCTGCCTTAATGCCACAATTTTCCGTCTAACGGCTAACATCCCGCCAAAGTCTGGTGCATCGCCCCAAAAAGAGCATATCAAACATTAAGAACGTCTAAGGATTTTACAAGTACCCTTGTGTCTGTTGCGGAGTCCTGCCCCTCTGTCTTTGTGAGCCCACCCAGGAGGGTACCGTCTTGGCATACGTTAACATCGTCCAAAGTACGCGCTGGCAAAACGTTACCACTTCTTTCCCTCTGCACCGTATGCATTCGTGGGGGTTTTTGCCCGGTGAACTTGAAATGCTTAGACGCAGATTTTCAGGGATTTTTCTCGGTTTCTTGCCCGCCACTATACAGGGTGTTCAGAGGTGGGAGGGAAATAATGCAGGAGGTGAAAGGTCAGGCCGAGGCAAGCAAAAAATCGTATGGGTGGGGGGGGGTCACCTCGCACCGTTCGGCAGTTACAGGTTGATTCGTAAATCAGGATGTTGCCTTATATGGGAACCGCTATTGTATTTTTATTTTTTTTTCTACGCATCGCAGCGACCCCAAACCGGTCTCAAAAAATCACTATTCTGAAACCCTTTCCAAAAAGGTCAACACCGCCCCCCTACCCCCAACCCCTTGGCCACAATCACCTCTGGAAGTTGAAAAATTGAATTTTATTTCACGATTTTGCATCTTTCGCCCCACTTTTCTCCTAAATTCACGTTATTAACATACCTACTTTTTATTGTTTTTAAGTTTCCTATCTAATTACCTTTCAAAAAAGGTACAACATGCACAGGTAGAAAAAGGATACAAAAATCCTGAAATTAAAACATCTTCACAGGTACCTAATTACTTTATTGCCCCATAATGGAAAAAGTTGTTAAGTAAAGAATTTTAATGACAGCAAGTTCGGAAATGTTTATTTAGGAAACACAGGTAATAAAGTTTTATTATTTCAGAAAAACTGTTATAAAATACTAAATGGAATCTCGTTAAATGGCGTTATTAGTTTATGATATCCAGTATTGACTTCTAAGTATCCTGACGCTCCGTGTCTAATACCTCCTATGAATTATGGTATAAAAATGGGTAGGTTTGAAAGGACACTGACCATAGTTGAAGAGGAAATTGATAAGAACGGGTGTTTAACACAAAACATTAAGACAAAATGGCAGAATTCACTGTTGAAGAGTATGCCGACATAATTTACGTGTACGGTTTAGTAGACGGAAATGATAGTGAGGCCTTACGGGAATACCAAAGGAGATTCCCGAATCGGCGTGTACCCGATAGAAGGGTATTTTCAAGGACTTTCAGGAGGTTAAAAGAAACCGGAAGTGTGACCACCCCTAGAGCAGAAGCGCGATCAGGAACTTCGGCCGATTCAGCGGAAACCGACCTACAAATTCTCAACATTGTCAGGAACAGCCCTGAAATAAGCATCAGACAGGTCGCACGACGGTTAGGATTGTCTTTAGGGAGAGTGTGGACCGTTGTGAACCGAGAGGGACTACATCCTTACCACCATACCCCGGTCCAAGCACTACATCAAGGAGATTCCGAAAGACGATTGCAGTTCTGCACTTGGCTGCTCGAGTCTGACATCGAAAACAGAAGGTTTATAGACCGAATTCTGTGGACGGATGAATCGCAATTCACCCGGGATGGCATCACAAACTTCCACAACCTCCATACCTGGTCAGATGTGAACCCACATAGGACAAGGTGTCGGTCCTTCCAGCAAAGATTTAGTGCCAATGTCTGGGCTGGCATTATCGGCAACCAGTTGATAGGACCCTTCATCTTGCCTCAAGTGCTGAATAGTCAGCTATATTCGGACTTTTTGGAGAATACCCTTCCGGATCTGTTAGAGGACATCCCCGTGGCCACCAGAAACGCAATGTATTTACAGCACGACGGAGCACCTGCGCATACTGGGAACATTGTTAGGGCAAAGTTGAATGAACATTACCCAGAGCGCTGGATTGGACGAGGTGGACCGATTCCTTGGCCTGCTAGATCACCGGACCTTAATCCACTGGACTTTTTCTTATGGGGAATGATGAAAGATGATGTTTACTCACAACCAATCAACACCAGAGAAGAATTAGTTACCAGGATTGGGACTGCAGCGACAAAAATACGGGAGAGACTGGCTACCATAGACCTCAAACGCGGAATCAGAAAAAGGCTACTTACATGCATCGAGAGTGGCGGAGAACATTTCGAACATCTTTTGTAGCACATAAGTTTTAATTGTAATTAGTTTTTAAGTAAACAAAATTTATTTTTTAGTTAATTTAAGTATAATTTCTTAAAAATTCGAATTATCCTAATATTTTATAAAAGGATTTTTGTAAATAAATGTTTGTATCCTTTTTCTACCTGTGCAT